>CM077090.1:139946830-140454984 GCA_039513925.1 Platanthera zijinensis
TCTATAGATAATGATCAGCTTGCGAGTATAAATCGCTCTCTACTGGAGGTGCTGCAGCCCGATACTGCAACTGGAGGAAAAATCTTGACGACCCTTCTTCTTTTTTTTTCAGCTGAAGAGAGGAAGAAAAACGAGGATCAACTCGCAATAATGAAGGCGAAGGTTGAAGCGGCCTCGGAGAAGCTCGTGGTGGATAAGCGGACTGAGGATCTTCAGATTGCTGCTGCCGAGCTGATGCGATCTGGTAAGTTGCAGCCGGCGACCAAGCGGTTTCAGAGCTCTTGGTTGTACAAATCCCCTCCTCGAAAGTCGCGGCCAGTCAAGATCCTTACAGAAACTGATGACATAGTTACCTCGAGCAGATCGCTGGCCGAGACAAGAGCACTAGTCCGCCGTGAATGGAGGCGTCGCCTAGAGGCTTTTGATCCGGAGCGGGTGAGGCGACCTATCCTTGATAGTCGTCAGATCGCCGCGAAGATAACCAAAAGTGGATAAAAAACCTTTTCCCTTTTCTCTTTTTTCTTCTGGAGCCATTGCGGCCTGGATACTGAGGCGTCTTCACTTTCTTTGTTGCAGTTCAGAAATCCATGCCCGATTCTATCGAGGTTGGCGAGATCGTGCCTACGCCGCCAAATGTGTCGGAGGCCGCGACGCGGACTGCTGATGGATTCGCACAGGAGGAGCTGCCTGCTAAAGAAGACAGTGTATTGTTAGCGAAGAATAGTGAGGAAGAGTTATGCGAGCTTCGGACTGCACTAAATAAAAGCAGAGCGCGGAAAAAATCCTGGAAAGCGAGGTCGCCAGCCTTTCAGCCGCATTGGAAAGTGCGAACAAGGAGAAAAATCGTCTGAGCGGAGATGTCCGCCATTATAGGGGCAAATATTTGGCCTTGGCGAGGGAAGGAAAGAAGCAAGTAAGCGAAGCCGCTGGGGTGAGATCGCAAGCGCCTCAGCCTGCTGTAGGGGAGGGATCGGCCCCTGCGGCAAGCGGACAGCCCGCGGCGGTCGCAGATCCAGCCCTGGCAGTTCAAATGATTCCATTTCCGAGGGGTAGCCAAAGACATGGCTCATATGCACCGCACCTTTAATAACATGCACCATCTGGTTTCCCAACTCTACTGCGAGATCCTGCGAGGAAGTGACCTGGCTGCACATGTTGGAATGGAGGAGGAGGTGCAACCTGCTCAGAGAGACCGCGGAAGGCGCTAAGGCCTAAACATTTGCTTTCTATTATTTTTTAAGCTGCTGTATAATATTGTTGCTGAAACTCTTCGTTGTGTGATTGTATCTGTGTTGTGATATCACTCTGCTTGTTGCATATGTCTGCTTATCTTGTTTACTAGAAAATTGCGATCCCTGTGGGGCTTCCTGTGAATTCGCAATTACTTACAGGGAGAATAGAGAAGAGGCGAGCTGAGCGGATTGGCTTTGAATCCGCAAAGCCTTTGAAAAATATCTGATATTGCAGGGAAAACAGGGAAGAGGCGAGCTGAGCGGATTGGCTTTCCGATCTGAGCGGATAGACGGCTGTCATGTCAGACGATTTTTATATAAATAGGGTTGTCACTCTTTGTTTGTGTAGAAAACGGTGGGAGCTGAAGACTTGCGGCCTGAAAACATGGTATCCGCACGCACTGAAGCCGCAGCCGCCTTCCACGCTGCTGATCATAAAAGGAGTAGACTAACCGAAGCTGATCTGGAAGCGTTCTTGGGAGTTCACATGGCGGACTCGCCCGTGCTCGCGCGGCTCCCTGATCACCACGAACGTCTGAATTTTTCAACCGCTACCCAGCTCGCAATTCCAATAGACCATTTTGACTGTGGGTTCAAATTTCCCCTACTCTGGGAGATCGCGGAGATCTTCGAGCACTACGGGGTGGTTCCGGGCCAACTTGCCCCGAACAGTATGGTTGCGATCTGCAGTTTCATCGCCTATCTGCGGGCTGAGAAGATTGAATTTTCCTTGAAGGTTTTCAGGAAGATTTTCTCTGTTCGCTCTATTACCCCGACGGGACACCCTGAATACAAAGGCATCATCTACTTCTACTGCAGGGGAATGAAAGTTGTGGGCTTGCCGAATAAGATCCACAACTGGACCTCTAGGTATCTCATCTTGAAGGCGACCTGGGGTTCCTTCATACTAGTCCGCAGCTGCGCGTAGACGCTGACTTTAAGAGCGTGCGGCTGAACGATGCCGAGACCGCCATCGTCAAGTTTCTTGACGGAGCGAGGCTGGATGTTGACTATTACATCCCGCTGCTGCCTGGGCTATATACTGTTAGCCGCCAAGAGAGTAAGTCTTGCGACCTTCGTTTGTACCGCAACAACTTAGGAATTTTAGCTAACTTTCTCTCTTGCAGCGACCTTGGCGGTGCCCGCAAATCTGCCCGTTGCGCCTGCCGGACAGACTCCTACGCAAGGGGAAAGGAGAAAATAAATCGCAAAAAAGAGGAGGGAAGACGGAGACCCCGCCGCGGGTTATTCTTCTGATGGCAGCTTCGACATTGCGGGCTTCGGCGAGAAGCAGAAGGATCTGAGGGGCAACCCCATGATCCACTGGCATGAAAAGAAAAAGTATGTCCGCCTATCAACGGCTCTTCCCTCTTGGAGGAGCCCGCGCCCGTCTCGCCATGCCCACGTCGCCCTGTCCGCTTTGTATGGGAAGCAGAACCTTCGCGATCTGCAAGGTGTGGCCCCTGATGACCTCCCTCTTCTCGCTGCGCAGGCCAGTGCGAACGCTGCCGTCACCAATCATTTCTTAGGCAGGCTCACGCGCGAGCTGCTTAGGGACAATGCGCGGCACAGGAAGGAAAGCGATTCGCTGAAAGAGAGGAATAAGCGGCTTGGTGCAAAAGTTAATCAATATAAAGAAGACAAGGCCGTAAGTGCTTAGTTAACCGCCATTAATCTTGCTTATCTTCCGCGGACTGATGTTTTGAAATCTTTTGCAGACCGCTTATGAGGTAACCAACCCAGACTTTCAAAAGGCCATGTTTCCTTTTGTAAGAGAAAGCGTCGAGGTCGCGCTTGAGCGCGTTATCAGCGATGGGTACGTGAAGGCCGGGGTAGACTCTATTCCCTTCCTGAAGCTCTTCCCGGAGCTAAAGGATAAAGTTGCCGAGTTCGAGCAAGCTGATAAGGGAAAAGCAGTTGCCGAGGATGACGAGGAGGAGTCTGCTGACGAGGAAGTGGCCTCAAGCCAACAGCAAGGAGGTCAATCGGATCAGTCCGCTAACTCCAGCTCTGGTGAGAGTAGCTCGCGAACAGAACCTTCAGCCGCTTCTCGCTCTGACGACAGCAGCAACAGTGACTCAGGCGGCTACTCGCCTACTGTGGATGTGGATGGGTTAAGCCCTGAGAAGCCTGCGGACAAGAAGCAGAGGATAGAATAGGGATATATACATTGTAATTTTTTGGTTTTCTTTAATGTAAGGGGGGAGGGGCGGACTTTACGCGAGTCCGCCAGGACATGTAATTTTTGAATGGATATATATAAAAAAGGATACTTTTGATATCTTCTGAGATTTTCTGCTTGTTTCTTGCTGATACTTTAGAGGTCGCACTTATATCATTGCTAGCTGAAATTTTACTACCATAATCTTGTTACCATATGAACAGAATGTGTTCCTTTGGAAAGAGACGATTGATGCGGACTTGGATGAGTTCAGTTCTCAACCCGCATTTCTCAGAACTTTTGCCAGTTTTTGCGAGAACTAAGATAACGAAAGAACTATAATCTGCTAACCCAAATATCATGAACAAGCGAACTGGACGGACCAGGGTTACCGTCTGCAGGTATGTACGCTTGAATTTCTTTTATGTACATTGTATGCATCGAATGAATTCTGCGGACTAGGCGAATTAGAAAACCGAAACCCGCACTGCCTCAGCCAGCAACATCAGAAATGACCTAATCAAGGGACGGCGGACTGAGCGGATAATACAACTGAAGTCCGCACTTCATTAATGAATAATATCAGAAATGACCTGTAGTTCACAACCAAGCGGGTAGGTGCGGCCGGAGCGGCATTGCTTTCCTCACAAGGTTATGAATTACAGAATCAACCCATGGGACAGCGGACTGAGCGGATAAGACATCTGGAGTCCGCACTTCATTAATGAACTAACCCCTGCGAAGAAGAAAGACGCAGTCTGGAGGCCAAGCGGGTAGGTGCGGCCGGAGCGGCATTGCTTTCCTCACCGGGCCTCGGGATCTGCAGACTCAATTCACTGCCCTCTTGCCTGGAGTACAGTCTAAGTCGATCTCTCGGGCAGGTACGGCCGGAGCGGCATTGCTTTCCTTTGAGATCGACAAGACTGTGGGTCTCCTGCAGGCACTGCTTGAGGGTACCAAGGAGTGTTCGAGAATCACAACCCCAAGATGATCTGGGGGTAGGTGCGGCCGGAGCGTCATTGCTTTCCCCGTGCGATCATCTGGGTTGTAACAATATCCCTTAAGTGGCGTGGTAGAGCTGACCTCCACTTTGCTCCTCCATAATGCAGAAGTGGGGTTAGGTACTAGCCGGGATCCGAAATCCAGTATCCTACCGCACTAGAGTTGGTAGGCTCCCACTACACGGTGCGAAATCTCCCCGCATCACGTGGTCGTCGTGGTGTTATGCTGACACCAACGGTTCTAGGGGAGGTTTTTGCTGGGCACGGCGATATCTCCTGGCATCAAGCAACTGCCGGGAGTTGCTCGAGGAGGTAAGAAAGAAGAGGCATTCGAAGAAGTGTTAGTATGAGTATTTAGGCGAGTATCAATTTTGAGAGATTCGTATAACCATAAAATAGAGAGTTCAGAGAGAATCGTTTAGAGTTGTCCTTGCTCCATATATTTAACTGTCAATGCTTGAAACACAAAGATACTTGATAAAAGTGTTGGCGAGGAATTTTTATTAATAGTGAACCTCTTAAAGAGTTTACACCGGAAGAAAGGAAAAGAAGTTCAGGAAAAGAACCGCTTTAGGTCATCTCCGCTCCATGTGTGCGGCATGTCTTCACCCTCAAACGTTTGTAACCGGTAGGCCCCATTTTGAAGTGCTTCCTTGATAATGAATGGTCCTGCCCAGCTAGGATTAAGCTTCCCAACTGAGCTGGCTCTTGCAGCAGCATCGACCTTTTTAAGAACCAGATCTCCCACTTGAAAGTGTTTGATCCTTACGTTCTTATCGAAGTAACGGGCCATTCTTCTTTTTACTTCCTCCTGCCTGATAGCAGCCTTGTCTCTGACCTCTTCGATATGCTCCAGACTGAACCTCATCTCCTCGCTGTTCAACTCAAGCCAATCCTCCATGCCTTGCCTGGCAAGCAGTACCCTAGGCGACAGAACTTCAAACTCAACAGGAATCAATGCCTCGGACCCGTGAGAAAGCTTGAACGGGGTTTCTCCTGTTGTAGATGAAGGTGTTGTTCTCAGGGTCCAAAGGACTGAGGGAAGTTGATCAGCCCAACTGCCTTTGAGATTTTGAACCTTTTTCTTGAGCAGGTTGAGGATTCGCTTATTAGCTGCTTCTACTTGACCATTGCTTCTGGGGTGATGCACCGATGCGAAGCGCAGCTCTGTTCCGATCTGTCTGCAAAAGTCTATCATTTCCGCATTATTGAACTGTGGTCCATTATCGGTGATTATTGCCATAGGGATTCCATGTCGGCAGACTATCTCTCCCCAAATAAAATTCCTCACGACCTGGGTTGTTGTCTTTGACAATGCTTTAGCCTCAATCCACTTACTGAAGTAGTCGATCATGACTATAATAAAATGCCGCTGCCCACTCGCCATGGGAAAAGGGCCAACGAGATCCATTCCCCAGACAGCAAAGGGCCAAGGGGTTATAATCGACCTGAGAGATTGAGCTGCTTGATGCTGAAAAGGGGCGAATTTCTGGCATTGAACACATTTTCTCGCATAGGTCTCAGAGTCCTTCTTCATTGTAGGCCAGAAGTAACCTTGCCGCAGGATCCTTCTTTCTAATGTTTTTGCTCCCGAATGACTTCCGCACTCGCCAGAATGCACTTCCCGGAGAATGGTGGGAACCTCACTTTCTGAAACACATCTTGCCATTGTGGATAAAAAGGTTTTCCTGTAGAGAATGTCGGATATCAAGTAATAGTGTGCTGCCTTCAACCTGAATTTCTTCTTATCCTTGACTGACTGATGTAGATTCCCGGTTGACAGGTAGAGAATGAGTGGATCCATCCAAGAGGGACACTGATCGATTTGCATTAGCCCTTCTTCCTCCACTGCTGGGCGGAAAAGTTCAGAAGTTGTCCCTCCTGACGAGAGCCCGTATTTTGCGAGAACGTCGGCCTCCTCATTCTCTGTTCTTGGAATGTGCTCAATAGTAAAACTTTTGAATCTGCCAACCTCAACCTTTACCAACATCAGATACCTTTTCAACACTGGCTCCCTGGTCTCGAAGTTGCCAAGAACTTGTGAAGCCATTACCAACGAATCAGTCTTGATATGGACGTGATCAATTCCAAGCTCTCGTGCAAGCCTCAAGCCGGCTAATAAACCTTCATATTCCGCCTGATTGTTAGTTACTGGAAAATAGAACTTGATGGCCTGCTCAAGTTTGACACCATTCGGGTTTATCAGAACTACTCCTACACCCGAGGAGTTTCTACCAGAAGCTCCATCCACATAAATGGCCCAAGATAAAGGGGACCTTGCTGCTTGGTCCGAGCTGGATTCTGTTGTATCAATCATGAAATCTGCAAGCACCTGCGCCTTGATAGCTGTTCTGGGCACATAGGAAATTTCAAACTCGCTCAGCTCGATTGCCCATTTAGCTAGCCTGCCTGAATGCTCTGGTTTTTCTAACACATTCTTCAAAGGTTGATCAGTAACTACCTGAATTGAATGAGCCTGGAAATACGGACGGAGTCTGCGGGCAGACATAACTAATGCTAAAGCTAGCTTCTCTAGGATGGGATACCTTACCTCTGCATCCTTCAGGATGTGACTGACATAGTAAACAGGGAACTGCCTCCTGCTTTCTTCGCGAACCAGAACTGAACTAACTGCCTCGGGACCAACCCCTAGGTATAGGAATAACGCCTCCCCTGCTCGAGGGCTTTGGAGTAAAGGAGTTGAGGTTAGTTGCTTTTTCAATTGCTCAAAAGCCAAGGAACACTCTTCTGTCCATTGAAACTTGGACGCTCCCCGAAGAGTCTTAAAGAATGGTGCACTTTTATCTCCAACTCGAGAGATGAACCTCCCGAGTCCTGCCAACCTCCCCCCTAACTGCTGAACCTCTTTGGGTGAACGGGGAGGGGTCATACCAAGGATGGCTTTAACCTTATCAGGATTGGGGGCTAGACCCTCGGGAGTAAGGAGATGGCCGAGGAATTTCCCTTTACTTGCCCCAAAGACGCATTTTAACGGGTTAAGCTTTATTTTGCGCCTTCGTAGAGTAGAAAAGGTCTCTACAAGATCTACCAGGTGCTGCGGAAGAGACCTACTCTTAATCAGAAGGTCATCCACATACACCTCGAGGTTTCTACTTTTTTGTTCTTTAAACACTTGGTCCATCATGCGTTGATAGGTTGCGCCAGCATTTTTAAGCCCAAAGGGCATCACAAGATAACAATAGCAACCGTCATTAGTGATGAATGATGTGCAAGGGATATCAGGTTTATGCATTCTTATTTGGTGATAACTAGAGAATGCGTCTAAAAAACTCATAAACGGATACCCTACCGCAGAATCAACTAATAAATCTATCCGAGGCAAGGGGTAGAAATCTTTCGGGCATGCTTTATTCAAACGAGTGAAATCTACACACATACGCCACTTTCCCCCAGGTTTCTTAACCATTACAACATTAGAGACCCACTCGGGATACTGAATCTCTTGAACGAAGCGCGCTTTGAGGAGTTTAGCAACCTCCTCTCTGATGGGCTCTGCTAGCTTGACAGCTACATCCCTCTTTTTCTGCTGGACGGGCTTGGCGGCTGGATCGACATTGAGATGGTGGCAAGCCATGTCGGGATCCACCCCTGGCATGTCCTCCGCTGACCAAGCGAAGACATCCAGATTCTCCAATAGGCAAGATATCAACTCCGCCTTTTGATCCTCTGGCAATTCGGAGTTGATAGAGAGCTTTCTTCCTTCTCCTTCTGCGATGGGGACTTCTTGTGTCACCTGGGCAGGTTCCAGGTGAGCGCCTTCTCTATTCTCAGCATCTTTTGAAGGAGTGGCTTCTGCTGCTGCTGGAAAAGCTGGGGGGGAAACCTCAGTCATGCTGACCGTTCGGAGGTAACACTCTCGAGCCTGCCTCGGGTCGCTCCTGACCCTACACTGGCGGCCATCCTTGCAGAACTTGATGGCTAGATGGTATGTTGAAATGATGGCGCGATATTTGTTTAACAACGGTCTTCCAAAGATGGCATGATAGCTGCTCGGAGCATCTACCACTATGAACTGGATTTCTTTGGTCACCCCTCCGAGCGTCACCGTGAGTGTGACACTTCCTTCAACTTCCTTCCTTTCTCCTGAGAAGCCATAGAGCGGCCCTTCGGTGGAAAGCAGAGTCTTTCCAGTCCTCAGGGCTTCGAAAGTGGACTTAAAGAGGAGATTCACGGAGCTGCCGGTGTCGATGAGGATTCCATCGACCGTGAAGTTTCCGATGGCTGCCTGGACCACGATGGCATCATCGAAGGGGTTGGTGGTTGCAGGAAGGTCCGCAGAGCCAAAGGTGACGACTTCAGAAGGTGGGGCAGAAGAAGTAGAAGCAACCTCAGTTCGCGAAAGCCTTGACAAAGAGGACTTCCGGGTAGATTCAGCCCCTGCTCCGCCATGGATGAAAAAGAGTCTTCCCAAGGCCCCCTCGTCCACAACATCAATACACTCATTCTGGATGTCAATGAACCCCAGATGGCCTTCATCCCTTATCTCTATGCACTCCTGGTGAACTTCAGCCACCTCCTTGCCCTTGGAGGTGGAAGGCCTTGAAGAATCATTCTTCCTGCCCAGGTCCTCGAGCTTACCCTCGGTGAGCAACCTCTCAACTAGCTTCTGAAGAGCCTTGCAGTCTTTAGTCAGATGACCTTTCTCCTTGTGAAAATTACAGAACTGAGAGTTGTCTCTGGGCTTCCAATCTCTCTGAGGCCCTTGTCTCTTTTCTTCAACTTTCTTCTGGATTACTTGGGCAACCTCTTCAAAATCGATGCCTAGATCTGCAAGCTCTTTCAAAGGGCTGCTCCCGTGAGGATTTGGAGCTGGCTGGGTTCTCTGAAGAATGGGGAGCGCTTGAAGGGGAACGGCGGGAGCGGCGGCCAACGGCAGTCTCTGATCATGAAACTGTTGATGGCTGAGGAAAGGTTTCTTATGGCGGAGGTTGCGCCCCCTCTGAGGTGGAGGGTGGAAATCAGGTCGGGGAGGCTTACTGTGGTACTGATTGTTGGAAAAGGAGTGAGGGTCATCCCTTCCTCCAGCTTTAGCTGTCAGGGATGAGATATAGGTAGGATTGGCATTTTCCCCCTCAATAAAGCGATTGGCTATCGCGATGAGCTCCTGATAGGTTGACGGTGCCTTTGTTGTCACTTTGAATTTCAACGGGCCCTCCCGGAGGCCGTGAATCAGGGCAACTTTATAATAATCGGGGTTCACGTTCCTTACCCCTTGAATTTCTTTCTGGAACCGATCAACGAATCTTGCCACAGATTCATTGTCTCTTTGCCTAATATCAAAAAGGGCTGCCGGCCCATCCTTTCTCTTCTTAGAGGTTGCGAACCTCAGGAGCAGCTCGCTGCGAAGCTCAGCGAAGGAGGAAATGGTACCTGGAGGCAACTCATAAAACCATTCTCTCGCTTGACCATCAAGAGTGGTTACCAGAAGTTTACATTTCAGGGCATCGGAGAGGCTTCTCAATGCTACTGCCCCTTCGAATGCCTGCAGGTGGGAGATCGGATCAGTCTCCCCTGAATAAAAAGGGAGATGAGGCTCTCTGAAATTGCTTGGCGCTGACTCCCATCGGATTCGATCGATGAAGGGAGAGGGAGTTTCTGAATCAGTAGAAGGGACTGGAGGATGAAACTCTGCGAGTTCTGCGGACTGCCGATCGACAAAGTCTAGTCGGCGAGCAGGGGTCCCTCGGGCTGCCTCCCTGAAGAAATCCATCAGAGGGGCGAACTGAGCCGCCTGAGGTCGCGGGGGAGCTGCGGACTGAGCTTGGTGGAGAGGCGGAGGCGCAGTCGCAGGCGACTGCTGAAGAGGGGTGCGACGAGCCGGGGTCCGGCGGACTGGAGTCTCAGCAACTTCTTCAGCAACCTGGGGAGCAAGTCGCTGAGTCAACGCTAACAGGGCTTGGCTGATCGTATCGAGCCGCTGGTCAGTCTCTCTTCGAGATACTTCGGCTTCCCAGCGGGATTGCTCCAACGCCTCCCACAGCGAGTCATCGGGGGAGATGGAGCGGTCGGAGCGGCGACCTCGGCGGTCTGACATTTCTATCCGCGGTTTCAAGAAACTGCTCGAATCTGAAGGTCGCGTGTTAACTGTTGATGCTCGAAAAGCGACGGACTCGGGCACCACCAGCTAACCGTTCGAGCACTTGGGGAAAAGAAGGGAAAAACAAACTGCGAGCAGCAATCTACTTGGCGGACTAGAAAAGGAACGGAAAGGCAACAGAGCCGTAGAGCACGGCAACACCAGACTTCACCCGTCGCGGCCTAAATACCACTCCTGCGACGGGCTTACTTTTTATTATCAAGATGCGGTTACAAGAAAAGAAAAAGAAAGCAATGGGGAAAGCAAGCCGGAGGTCGCAAAGCCAGAGATTCAAGTCCGCAGCCTTTAACAAGTGGGCTCCTGGGCTCGAGTCAGCGTGCTTTGAGTGCACCACTTCCCCCTATTTATAGGCTGGGGGCCTGCCCAAGCGGGCAGGGCTAAAATAACCGGCTGCCCGGGGTACAAAAGAGCCGGGCAGCGGTGACGGGAAACAAAAAAGGAGAAGGAACAAGCAGCCCACGCGGGACAGGCGGACTGGGCCAGCGAGCTGGAGACCCCCCTTGGTCGCACTGAGCGCGTGACCTTTAGACTAGCCGTGACCTGAGCGGCCTGGGCGGCCTGACCCGGAACCTGCCGGTCTGAACCTGATTCGCCGATCTAGCAGGGCTGTGAACTGAGGGCGATCTGAGCGGACGGATTTCTGGAGTCCGCCTAGGTGACGGACCATGCCCACTGGCGAGCTGGGCGAACTGAGTACTTAAGTTCAGCGAGGGAAGGGTAAGATGCCTAGCTGGAGATGTTGCGGATTCTGGGGTTAACATGCCTGATCTGAGTTAAATTTTGCCGTGTCAATCAAGAAGTCTGCAAGCACCTGTTCCTTGATAGCTGTCCTGGGCACATAGGAAATTTCAAACTCACTCAGCTCGATTGCCCACTTAGCTAGCCTGCCTGAATGCTCTGGCTTCTCTAGCACACTCTTCAAAGGTTGATTAGTGACTACTTAAATAGAATGTGCCTGGAAATAGGGATGGAGCCTGCGAGCAGACATAACAAACGCCATAGCTAGCTTCTCAAGGATTGGGTACCTTGCTTCTACATCTTTCAGAATGTGACTGACATAGAAAACTTGGAACTGCCTCCTGTTCTTTTCTCGGACAAGGACAGAACTAACTGCCTCGGGACCAACCCCCAGGTATAAGAATAACATCTCCCCTGCTCGGGGGCTTTGGAGTAAGGGTGTCGAAGTTAGCTGCTTTTTCAACTGTTCAAAGGCCAAAGAACACTCTTCTGTCCATTGGAACTTGGATGCTCCCCGAAGAGTTTTGAAGAATGTCATACTTTTATCTCCAACTCGAGAGATAAATATCCCGAGTCCTGCAAACCTCCCCCCCAACTGCTGAACCTCTTTTGGAGAAAGGGGAGGGGACATATCTAGGATGGATTTAATCTTATAAGGATTAGGGTCAAGGCCCTCTGGAGTAAGGAGATGGCCGAGGAATTTCCCCTTACTCGCCCCAAAAACACACTTTAATGGGTTAAGCTTAATTCTATGCTTTCGCAGAGTGGAAAAAGTCTCTGCTAGATCTAGCAAGTGCTGTGGAAGAGACCTACTCTTAATCAAAAGGTCATCCACGTACACTTCAAGGTTTTTACCTTTTTGCCCTCTAAACACATGATCCATCATGCGTTGATAAGTTGCGCCAGCATTTTTAAGCCCAAAGGGCATCACGAGATAACAGTAACACCTGTCATTAGTAATGAATGACGTGCAAGGGATATCGGGTTTATGCATTCTTATTTTGTGGTAACCAGAGAACACATCTAAAAAACTCATAGATGGATACCCTACCGCAGAATCAACTAATAAATCTATCCGAGGCATGGGGTAGAAATCTTTTGGGCACGCTTTCTTTAAACGGGTGAAGTCTACACATATACGCCACTTCCCCCCTAGTTTTTTTAACCATTACAACATTTGAGATCCATTCAGGATATTGAATTTCTTGTATAAAGCGCGCCTTGAGGAGTTTGGCAACCTCCTCTCTGATGGGCTCTGCCAACTTGACTGCAACCTCTCTTTTCTTCTGTTCAACTGGATTGGCAGCTGGGTCGACGTTGAGATGATGGCAAGCCACGTCAGGATCCACTCCTGGCATGTCTTCCGCTGACCAAGCGAAGACATCCAGATTCTTCAGCAAGCAAGATATCAACTCTGCCTTCTGATCTTTTGGAAACTCGGAGCTGATGGAGAGCTTTCTTTCTTCCCATTCCACAATGGGAACTCCCTGCATAACCTGGTCAGGTTCCAGGTGAGCGCTTTCACTATCCACAGTAGCTTCTGATGGAAGGGGGACTTCTGCTGCTGCTGGAAAAGCTGGGGGGGCAATTTCAATCATGTTGACTGTGCAGAGGTAACACTCCCGAGCTTGCCTTGGGTCACTTCTGACCCTGCACTGACGACCATCCTTGCAGAACTTGATGACTAGATGATATGTTGAAATGATGGCTCGATACTTGTTCAGCAATGGTCTTCCAAAAATTGATTGGTAGCTGCTTGGAGCGTCTACCACTATGAACTGAATCTCCTTGGTCACCCCTCTGAGCCTCACCGGGAGTGTGACATTTCCCTTGATTTCTTTCTTCTCACCCGAGAATCCATAGAACGGCCCCTCGGTGGAAAGCAGAGATTTCCAAGTCCTCAAGGCTTCAAAGGTGGTCTTGAAGAGGAGATTCACTGAGCTGCCAGTGTCAATAAGAATTCTATCGATCGTGAAATCTCATATGGCTGTCTGGACCACAATGGCATCATCGAAAGGGTTTGCGGTTGCGGGAAGATCTGCAGGATTAAAGGTGACAGTTTCTGAGGGAGGGGCAGAGGAAGAAGTAGATGCAATCTCAGTTCGGGAAAGTCTTGATAGAGAAGACTTCCGGGTACACTCAGCTCCTGCTCTGCCATAAATGTAAAAAAGTATTCCCAAGGCTCCTTCATCGACAGCATCAATGCATTCACTTGGAATATCAATTAGCCCCAGACGGCCCTCATCTTCGATCTCTATGCACTCCAGCTGAACCTCAGCCACCTCCTTGCCCTTGGAGGTGGAAGGTTTCGAAGAGTCATTCTTCCTACCCAGATCTTGGATCTTTCCTTCTGCAATCAGCCTCTCAACCAGCTGCCGGAGGGCCTTGCTATATTCGGTCAGATGGCCCTTTTCCTTGTGAAAATCACAGTACTGAGAGTTTTTTCTGGGCTTCCAGTCTCTCTGAGGCCCTTGCCTCTTTTCTTCTGCCTTCTTCTGAATTATCTGGACGACCTCTTCGAAGTCGAGCCCCAGATCTGCAAACTCCTCCACGGAGCTGTTCTCATGCAGATTTGAGGCTGGCAAGGCACTTTGAAGGATGGGAAGAGCTTGATGGGGTTGGACGGGAATGGTGGCCAACGACATCTCTGATCACGAAGCTGTTGATGGCCAATGAAGGGTTTCTTTTGACGAAGGTTTCGCCCCCTCTGAGAAAGAGGCTGGAATTCGGGACGAGGAGGCTTGCTATGATACTGGTTGTTGAAAGAGGAGTTGGAGGCATCCCTTCCTCCAGCTTTAGCTGTCAAGGATGGACATAGGTAGGGTTGGCATTCTCTCCTTCAATGAAGCGATTAGCTATCGCTATTAGCTCCTGATAAGTTGATGGCGCCTTTGTTGTTACTTTGAACTTCAATGGGCCCTCCTGGAGGCCGTGAATCAAGGCAACTTTATAATGATCGGCGTTCACATTGCTTACCCCTTGGATTTACTTTTGAAACCGATCAACGAATCTTGCAACTGATTCGTTGTCACTCTGCTTTATGTCAAAAAGGGCTGTCGGCCCATCCTTTCTTTTCTTTGATG
Organism: Platanthera zijinensis; assembly: GCA_039513925.1. Classification (NCBI taxonomy): domain Eukaryota; kingdom Viridiplantae; phylum Streptophyta; class Magnoliopsida; order Asparagales; family Orchidaceae; genus Platanthera; species Platanthera zijinensis. The sequence continues at coordinate 139,961,164 of CM077090.1, forward strand.
TAGCAAACCTAAGAAGGAGCTCGCTGCGAAGCTCAGCGAAGGAGGAAATTGTGCCTGAGGGCAATTCATAGAACCATTCTCTTGCTTGACCATCGAGAGTGGTCACAAAGAGCTTGCATTTCAAGGCGTCGGAGAGGCTCGTCAATGCAACTTCCACTTCGAATGCCTGAAGGTGGGAAACCGGATCAGTCTCCCCTGAATAGAAAGGGAGATGGGGCCGTCTGATATTGTTTGGCGCTGACTCCCATCGTATTCGATCAACGAAGGGAGAGGGGGTCTCAGAAACAGCAGAAGGGCGGACTGGAAGACGAGGCTCTGCGGGCTCCGCGGACTGCCGATCAACAAAATCTAGCCGCCGAGCCGGAGTCCCTCTAGCTGCTTACCTGAAGAAATCCATCAGGGGAGCGAACTAATCAGCCTGAGGTCGCAGGGGAGTTGCGGGCTGAGCTTGATGGAGAGACAGAGGAGCGGTCACAGGTGACTCCTGAAGAGGGGTTTGACGAGCTGGGGTCCGGCAAACCGGAGTCTGGCAGATAGGAGTCTCAGCAATCTCTTCTGCGACCTGGGGAGCAAGCTGCTGAGTCAGCACTAACAGGGCTTGGCTGATTGTATCGATCCGCTGGTCAGTCTCTATTCGAGATAACTCGGCCTCCCAATGATACTGTTCCAACGCTTCCCACAACGAGTCGTCTGGCGAGCTGGAGCGGTCTGAACGGCGAGCTCGGTGGTCTGACATTTCTACCCACGGATTTCAAAAACCTGCTCGGATCTGAAGGTCACGTGTTAACTGTTGATGCACGAAAATGCCAAGGGGAAAACGAGCACCACCAACTAACTGTTCGAGCACTGGGGGAAGAAGAAAAAGCAAACTGCGAGCAGTAGTCTACATTGCGGACAAGAAAAGGGACAAAAAAGCAGAAGAGCTGTGAACCACGGAAATACCAGACTTCGCCCGTCGCGGCCTGAATGCCACTCCTGCGATGGGCTTGATTTTGATTGCAAATAAGCGGTTACAAGGAAGGGAAAAGGAAACGATGCGGAATGCAAGCTGGAGCTCGCATAGCCAGAGATTCGAGTCTGCAACCTTTAGTAAGTAGGCTCTTGGGCTCGAGTCAGCGTGTTTTGAGTGCACCACTTCCCCCTATTTATAGGCATGGGGCCTGCCCAAACGGGCAGGGCTAAAATAACTGGCTGCCCGGGGTACAAAAGAACCGGGCAGTGGTGACGGGAATCAAAAAATGGAAAATAAGCAGTCCACGCGAGACCGGCGGACTGGGCTTGCGAGCTGGAAACCTCCCTTGGTCGCATCGAGCGCAATCCTGCTAGAAAGAATCGCGACCTGAGCCACCTGCACGACCTCAGTGACCTGATCTCGGAGCTCGCGGAAAACTGGCAAGATCTAAGAGCAAACCATGGGCGGCCTGGGCGGACGGATAACTGGAGTTCGCCTAGGCGGCTGGGATTTCCACATCAACTGGCGATCTGGGCGGACTGAGAGCTTGAGTCCGGCAAGATAGGAGACAGAAGCCTAGCTGAACATGTTGTGGATTCTGGGGTTAACAGTTCTGATCAGAGACGGATGGAGGATTCGGTTTCTTACTTGCACTCTCAGTTATTGGATTCTTAGAAGCAGGAGCAGTCACGGTTTTCTCATGCTCGATATCGCGGACTGGGTCTGTCCTCTTCTGACCTGAACTCTTTCCTTGATGGCGGGAAGGCATATCTTTCCCGTGACTTGCTTTCTTAGATCGGGAAATCGCTTTGGGTTTCTCGGTTGAGGTGGCAAGCCTGCCAAAGAAAGATCCTAATCTTGCCATCCCGGACTGGAAATTTTAGACCGCAAGAGGTGAGAAACGACCCATCGTGCAATCAATTCTTACAGAGGACAGGACTTCCGGCGGTATTTATAGCACAGTTAATATTTATGATAGTTGCGGACTCGGCGGTTAAGGAAACATTTTCAGAATTTTCCAAAACTCGAAAATGTTCGGGGATTATGTTAACCCAAGAATCCGTAACATTTCCAGCTAAGAATCTTGCCCCTCCCTTGCCGGACTCAAGCAATCAGTCCGCCCAGCTTGTCAGTTGGCCAGTGTTAATCCCAGCCACCTAGGCGGACTCCAGCTCTCAATCCGCCCAGGTTGCCCTTTGTTTGCTCTCATATCTTGCAAGCTTTCAGCGAGCTCAAGAGTCAGGTCGCGCAGGTCGCGACTTTTCTGACAGGATTGATCTCGATGCGACCGAGGCAGGATTCCAGCTCGCAAGCCTAGTCCGCGGGTCTCGCGCGGACTACTTGTTCTTTCTTTTTTAGTTCCCGTCACTGTTGCCCGACTCTTTTGTACCCCGGGCAGCCGGTTATTTTAGCCCTGCCCGTTTGGGTAGGCCTCCAACCTATAAATAGGGGGAAGTTGTTCACTCAAAGTACGCTGACTCGAGCACAGGAGCCCAATAGTTAAAGGCTGCGTACTCGAATCTCGGGCTTTGCGATCTCCAGCTTGCTTTCTGCATCATTTCCTTTTTCCTGCTTGTAACCCCCTGTTTGCAATCAAAATCAAGCCCGTCGCAGGAGTGGCATTCAGGCCGCGACGGGTGAAGTCTTGTGTTGTCGTGGTTCATGGCGCTTCTGCTTTTTTATTCATTTTCTAGTCCGCTAAGTAGACTGCTGCTCGCAGTTTGTTTTCTTTCCCTAGTGCTCGAACCATTAGCTGGTGGTGCTCGATGCCCTTTCGCATTTCGTGCATCAACAGGAGCCATCCAACCGCACAGATAGGAGGGTAGACAGCTCCTAACCGGCTGCCTCTTGACTCCTGACAAGCCGGGAAGACCCTGCGGGGAGATGGGAAGGCGGCCAGATGAAGCCTCATCGCTGGCACTTGGAGAGCTGTCAAAACCGGTGTTAACATAATCCCCGCACATTTTTATATTCAGGAGGAATTTCGAAAATGTTGTTAACCGCTTGATCGCGAGCGCAGTTAATGCCTTCAAAACAATAAATAACGCTGGTACTGACGCTGATTTCACAAAACTGCCTTCGAGACGGGTCGCTTCTCTCCAACTGCGGTTAATATTCTGCTGTCCGCCATGTCTTCCAGGAAGAGCATCTTAGTGAGGATCACCGATAAGGGGTTAGCCACTTCGAATTCGCCACAGGGAACATCTACCCGCGAAGCCGGCGAGACGCCACGCAAGATGCACACTGCCAAGGTGGCTTCGCAAAAAACGAGCTCGGTAAACGAAAAACCGGAGAACAAACTGTCCTCCAAGCCAGCAATTGAGATAATAGCTGCTGGGATCCTAGAGCAGTCTATTGAAGCAGTTGCGGTCAAGCCTATTGAACAACTACCGGAGAACACGGATGGTGGCAAGGTTCTAGAGTCTGTCCGGGCTAAAACTCTACAGCCTTCGGCGGGCTGAGATATAGAAATCATTTCATCTTCAAACAAAGAGAACGACAAAGAGGACGCTCAGCCTGAGACCGGGCGAGCAAGCGGAGAGGTCGCCGATATTATCGAAAAGGCGAAAAAAGCTGCCAAGAATGCCGCCGACAAGTTCAGGGAAAACCTCGATGTCGTGAAAGCCGCCATCTCGACAAAGAAAAGGAAGCACAAGCCGACTTCATCAACTGAAGAGAGGATAGAGGCAATCCTTTTGAAGAAGAAGAAGGAGAACAAGAAATCCGCGGCAGTCATGACCGCAACTAGCAAGGTCGATGTACCTGATCAGCTTGAGGACGAGACCGCGCGAGCAGATGAGGTAAACGCATTCGAGTAGCTCGAGTGCAATATTTAAGTTTGGCGGGTAAGCGAGTAGAGTTACCCTTACCGCCAACTGTAATTTCATTATAGGAAAAGGAAAAAGAAGTTAGCAGCAAGCAGCTATCCGGCGGCGACTCCGATCTGTAGATTCTGTCGGCAAAAACAGGGAAGGAGATTCCTTGACCATCCGAGGGTGATGACAATGTGAAACTGCGGGAACGAATCCTTGCGGAGAAGAAGCTGCTGACCGCTGGAGAAGAGATCCGCGATTCGATTCTTTCAGCAGCGGAGCAGGCTGAAGCTGACCACCAAGCTGCTGCTAAGCTTCTGCGAGCAGGTACGATTAAACCTGCCCTAAAGGTTATAAAAATCCCACCACTTTATAAAGAACCGCCGCGATTAAAGAGGCCTGTCCGCATAATAACCAAGACCGACGACTTGCTCCTGTCGCGTGAAGAGCTTGAAAAAAATAAGCGGGCCGAGCGACTTCTGAGGGAAAATTACCTGAAGAAGACGGATCCTGAGAGACTGAGGCGACCTGTGTTTTCTAGCCGTCAGATTGCGGCCGCGACTAGAGAAGATAGCCTCTGCTCAGGTGCCTATTCTTTTAGCATCATTGCGTCGATCTTGTCGCACGGTAAAACAAATTCTTCCCGTCCTTTCCTTTGTGATGAAGATTTGGCGGAATTAAACTCTCACGCTGTCGTGGTCGAGACCGCGTGGCGGCTTCAGGATTATGAAGGCCAACGCGCCTTATCCGAACTATTCGTCGACCTCGAGCGACTAAAGGCAAAGCTCAAATTCGAGGAATAGGCTAGGACAGGCCTGGAGGAGCGGGTAAAGGATCTGTCCGCGGAAGTGACCAGTTGTCGCGAGCAAGAAAGGGCTGCTCGTGATCAAGTATTGATCCTGGGGAAGCGACTACAAAGGGCGGAGGATGACACTGCGTACTTCAAGAGAAAATATTACGAGAGGGTTGAAAAGGATAAGGGCAGGCGACCTTACTTTGCGAGTTCGGCAAAACCGCATGAGTAAGGTCACGACCCTAGCAGGAGGGAAACTTCTGCCCCGGCGACCGGCCATGCAACCCTACCCGCGCGACCTATCGAACAGGTGGCACCTACTAAGCCAACCGTTTCGATGAGCTGCATAGTTCGGGATACATCCCGGATTCACCGGGCCCAAAACACCCTCAGCCACCACTTGATCAGCGCGATGTCCATTTTACTAGGCATTAGCGATAAAGTCGCGCACATCGGCAGGAACCCCGCGGAACCTTGCGGCGAGCGATGCGAGGAGCGGCGCGAGGAGAGAGAGAGAGATCTGTAATAAGTTGATCGAACTGACCCTATTTGTTGCTGGCGACTTTTAATACCTTATAATATTTGTGCCGTGATTTGCTTGTTTGATCGACTTGCATGTGCTTGTCACTTGATATTATACTCGTGCAATCTGATTCTTTAGATGCTTGAGGTTTGACTTTCTGTTCACGCGACCTCCCGTATAACGCTTGCGAGATTTGCAGGAAATGAATGACCCAGCGGATTCTTTGATTTAACCGCTTGAATTACCATGTGTTGAGATGACTGAAAAGATGTTTGCAGGAAATGATGAATGTCCCGACGGCTTCTTGAATATAACCGCGCGAATTGAAACTCATTTGGCAGGTTCTATAAATACGGCCTAGCTCCGTATTATATGGAAAAATTTAAAGTGCACTACTTCCTGCGGCAAGTTTCAATGGAACCCGCGCGAGCTTCTGCTGCTACCGCCTTCCCTGATTTCGAGCACAAGAGGTCGAAAATGATCGCCAGCGAACTTGAGCTCTTCATCGCAATCCATATGACAAATACCGAGGTAGTCGCGCGACTACCTCGAGAGGATGAGCGAATAAACACTTCTAGAAGGAATCTAGTGGCGATCCCGGTCGACCACTTCGACTTTGGTTTCAGCTGGCCGCCGCTAATCGAGCTCGTCAAGATTCTTGACTTCTTCGAAATCGTCCCCGGCCAGCTCTCGCCGAATACGATTGCGTCGATGATGAGCTTCATCATCTACCTGCGGACCGAGCGGGTAAGATTCACTATGGATATTTTCCGCCACTGCTTCGTGGTCCGCTCCATCATTTTCGGTAAGAAGGATAGCCGGATCTTCAAAGGTGTGGTCTACTTTGGCTGCACCGGGATGAAGACGGTGAACTTGTCGAACAAGTTCCCAAATTGGTCCACCCGATTCCTAATGTTCGAGGGGAATCTAGGCCTTCTGCCAGTCAGCCCACAAGTCCGACCGGCAAAGCTGTTCGAGCGGTTTGAGGTTGATGGCGTCGAGAAAGAAATCGCGGACTTCTTCTCCTTCTTGCGGCTAGACGTCCTACACTACATCCCATTGCTGCCAGTTGTGGCAGATTTGCATGCAGAAGAAGGTATACTTCCAACAATTAGTCACTTTGTTTCGTCTTACCGCGCGGCTAAAGTTTAGGTCCCTAGGCAGCTGTTCTCAAAGTTCCGGCGAACAAGTCGGTTATGCCGGTAGAGCCCGTTTTTACACAGAGCGAGGCCAGGAAGAAAAGGGAGGATGACCGCCGCGAAGAGCATGATGTTGCCGCCAATTACGATTCTGAGACCTTCACACCACAAGGAACGGGAGAGAACTTGAAAGATCGCCACGGGAAGGCAGTTATGAAATGGCAACCGTGCGGGAAGAATGTTCAAGATTCCACTGCTCTTCCCTTGAGGAAAAATGAGAAAATATCGAAACACGCCCGTGCGGTTAGCTTGGCAATGTACGACAGGGAGAACCTGGCCGATCTGCGGGCAATTCCAACAAAGAAACTCCCAGCACTAGCCGCTCAAATCCGCGCGAGGAGTTTTGTGACGGACTACTTTGTCACCGAAGCCCTTGACGAAGTGGTCGTCCTCGCCGAGCGGTTAGAATATGAGATAGAACTGCTCAAGGAAGAAAACAAGAAACTGAAGAATATTAATGTGGTAAGCTTTTACCTTGCGGCTTTACCGATTACCTTAACATTATCCGCAAATCTCACTCTATCTCCCTTCTACAGAAAGTCTATGACCCGGAGAACCCAGCCTTTGTGAATGAGATTACTGTGCACCTGCGGGAAAGCAGGGAGGACATACTGGACATTCTGCGGGAGCAGGGAGAGCTTAAGCCTGACCATGAAAGCATAACTTTCGACCAGTTATTCCCCGACTTCCAGGAGGTTGAATCCGGGTGACAAGATCTGGCAAAAGAAACCGGTGATGAGATCCTCGCAGAGGGTGAGCCCGCAGACGAACAAGAGGACGTTCTTGCGGATAATGACGCGGATAAAAGCTCCAGCTCACCTAGTGGTTCGAGCGATGAGGGATCTCAGGTGTCGGGATCGGCTGAGGCGAGTAGTTCTTCAAGCTCTTCCAGCGAGACGGACTATGAACCAGAGCGAAAAAAGACAAAAAGTTGATATGTAATGATTGAATCTTTTGATCCAGCGGTGTGATTTATGTAAGCCGCTCGGATACAGGTATTGTAATTTTTTGAGAATGTAAATGATATTATCTGTGCGATTTTACTGGATGCGCTGTATTCGCTCGATCTTATACTTCTGCCCGCACAATTATAACACGCTGATATATCCGCATGATCTTATACCGAACGATCCGCAAGCAAACACATTAGAAATGAATAGATGCGGATAGATAAGCCCAGCGAGGTTAACCGTTGACAAATGCATAATACTAGTTTACTTTCTCGCGCGACTAAGAAATCCTTGAGTGCGAAGCCGACTGTAATGTGAAGTGACCATCACGCAATACACATTCGCACGATTAATAGTTAGATAATCAATTCGCGTGATTAATAATGATTAGCAGGAATAATATCCTCGCGTGACTCCTAGCGAGTGTTAACATATTTAATATGCTCGCGCGATCAATAACAATGTCTGCTATCCCAATCAACACGAAAGACTGCCTGGTATGACGTATTCGCGCGATTCAATCTGATATCCTCTGCCCCAACCGATACGAAGGAATGAGCCCACCATTAACCTAACCGCGCGGTCAGTCAGTGAGAATAATAGCTCATTCAGCAAAGGTGTTATTAATTGTTTGCACAAGATCAATACCCAGACTTCATCGAATACCAATTCCAATCTGCTCATTGAAGGAGTCTGATGATAAATCTCGAGTACTAGGAAAGTTGGCTACAGACTTAGGCGACCAGGTGGGCAGGTGCATGTAGCAGTGCTTTCCTCACAGGGTCGTAAAAGTTGTAGCTCTCTTTACTTAATAAGAAGATATCTCGGTCATCTGATAAACCAACTCTTGCAGACTGAAATGAATACAAGAATTCTGCCGGCTGATAAATGAGCTACAGACATAAACGACCAAGCGGGCAGGTGTATGTAGTAGTGCTTTCCTCACAGGGTCGCAGAAGCTGTAAACTCAATCCACACTCCACACAAGGGGAAAGGACTTACTGCCCTCTTGCCTGGACTACAGCCTAAGTTGATCTTTCAGGCAGGTGCATATAACATTGCTTTCCTCTTAGACCAACCCAGCTGCGGGTCTCCTGCGGGCACTGCTTGAGGGTTCCAAAGAGTATTCGAGGGTCACATGCTAAGATGATTCGCAGGCAGGTGCATGTTGCAGAGCTTTCCTCGCATGCTCATCAGAGTCGTGACGATATCCCTTAAATGGCATGGTAGAGCTGACCACCACCCTGTCCCTCCAATATGCAGAAGTGGGGTTAGGTACTAGCCGGGATCCAAAGTTCACTATCCTACCGCAGTAGAACCGGTAAGCTCCCACTACACAGTGCGAAATCTCCCCGCAACACATGGTCTTTGTGGTGTTACGCTTGTAACAGTGGTTCTAAGGGAGGTTTCTGCTGAACTCGGCGATGTCTCTTGGAGTTAGTTATGCTTATTTCTTAAGCTGTCAAGAAAAGAAAACACTAGGAAAAGTGTTAGTGAGGTGCTTTGAAACATAAGAACAAATTATAGAAAAACATATTCAACAAAGAAGTTTTCAGGAGATTAGTTGGTAATACAAACAACTTGACTTATTTGTCTGGTGAGGCTTTTGGATCCATTTATTCCATGCCAGGGAGAATGTATGACACATCTTTTCCCCTTGAAGTCGACTGATAAGAATTGTTATCTTTTGAGAATATGTCGCCCATCTTACCCTGCCTCAGCATCCTTTGCATTAATTGCTTAAGAGCTCGACAATCTTCTGTCATGTGACCCTTTTCCTTGTGATACTCACAGAACCGGTCAGGGTTCTTGGTCTTCCGGTCTGCAAGCTGAAAAGGCTCCAAACCATTTCATTTGTTCTTTATGACATAGTGAGAACTACCTCTTACAGCCTCAGAGTACTGGTTAGCTAGATTAATTATCTCCTGATATGTTTTTTCGCTCCTGATGGTGGCTTCAAACTTGAATGGTCCTTGTTTCAATCCTTCGATCAAAGCGATTTTATATAAATCCGTTCCGACCTCTTCAACTTCTGTAACCTCCTTCTGGAAGCGGGCAATAAAATGAGAGAGTGTCTCATGCTCACGTTGTTTGACTCAGAACAAAGTTGACACGTGTGCTTTCTTTTTTGCAAGAATATGAGCTTTTTGCATCATCTTCGCGCGATTGGCCAGGTAGGGGGCAAACTGGGGACTGGGTTTGTAAGAACACATCCTTTCTTGCTGAACAATTGGAAACCACACGGGGGCTGATGTTAGCACTGGCAGGAAGGATGCCGGGAGGTGCTACAAGCAAGATAGCGGACAGATAGATGGTCCTCCGGGCGGACAAGGGGCTTGCTTAACGGGCGGATTGTCCACAGCTGATGCCGAGTTGTCCAAAGTTATCGTCGCCGCCGCGGGCTGCGAGTCTAGCCAACGGGTAATAACGGCTAAGCCGCGGTTAGTCGCTTTGGACTGCTGAATGATTCCTTGCGAATTTGGTCAGTTTCCCGTGTTAACTTTGTGATGACCTCCCACAGAGTATCTTCATCTGGACGAAGGTTGTTCTCGGTGGTCTGACGGCCTGACATTATCTAGCCGCGGATCTTCACCGGCCAACCGAGATCTGAAGGCCGCATGTAAATTGTTGATGCACGAAATGCGACAAGGATTCGAGCACCACCAGCTAACAGTTCGAGCACCAGGGAAAGAGTAGGGAAAAGACTATCGGCGAGTTGGTTACTAGCGGCCAGGATAAGAATCAGATCAAGCCGCCGAAAGCGGCGACAGCAGACTTCGCCCGCCGCGGCCTGAATGCCTCTCTTGCGGCGGGCTTTTCTCTTATGTATGGAAAACAGTTACAAAGGTTAGATTCTTTAGTCCGTGCGGACAAGATACCTGCTTGAGAAGGATTTCGAATCCGCTGCCACAGGCGGCAAACTTGGGGATTCGAACTCTGTCCCTAGAAGGGTACTGTTCACGTCTATTTATAGGCTCAGGAGCCTGCCTAACGGGCAGGGCTAGAAACACCGACTGCCCGCGCACAGGAGAAAAGTGCAGCGGTGACCAGATACAGGAGGGGGAAAAGAGAGAGGGAGCCATCCAACTGCGCGGATAGGCGAGTAGACAGCTCCTAACTAGCTGCCTCTTGACGCCTGCCAAGCCGGGGAGACCCTGCGGGGAGACGGAAAGGCGGCCAGATGAAGCCTCGCCGTTGGCACTTGGGGAGCGGTCAAAACCGGTGTTAACAGGTTGGCCAACCCCTATCACCCTCAAACTAGTGGCCAAGTAAAAGTAGTAAACCGTGAATTAAAATGAATTCTAGAAAAAAACGGCTTCTACTAATAGAAAGGATTGGCCTGCTAAGCTTGAAGATGAACTTTGGGCTTATTGGATAGTGTGAAAGACCGTTATCGATTGTACGTCGTATCGATTAGTGTATAGGAAAGCATGCCACTTACCGGTTGAGCTAGAGCACCGTGCTTTTTGGGTGCTTAAATCTTTAAATCTTGATGAAAATTTGTCTTCCAAGCTTCGAAAATTCCAAATTAACGAGCTTGAGGAGTGGCGCTCATTCGCTTATGAAAGTAATAAACATTATAAGGACCGCACAAAATTTATCATGATAAAAAAATAAAGCACCCGAAGGAGTTCAAACCGGGAGACCAAGTCCTCCTCTATAACTTGTGTTTACGTTTTTTTCGGGAAAACTCAAGTCCCGCTGGTCCGGCCCTTTTATCGTAAAAGAGGTGTGGCCCTATGGGACAATTTTTCTCCAGTATCCGTAAAAAGAAGAATTCAACGTGAACAGGCACCGGTTGAAATTATTTTTCTCTGGCAATAATATCAATGAGCACCGGGAAGAAATTATCCTCCCTAACCCAAAACCGAGTGCACCAATTTGGTCGAGATCAACGACCGTAAACAAAGCGCTCTTTGGAGGCACCCAATAGTTATCTTTTATTAATTGTTTGTTTAGTCTTATATGTTTGGAGGCTTATTGATGGATGACGGTTAGCCAAGCTCGGATGCCAAAATTCACATAAATTCTTCGAAATTTGTAATTCTTGTTTTATTTTATTTTTTTTATTGTCAAAAAAATGTTTAATTTTAAAAAAAACTGCAATTTTTTTTAACACGCTCCGGTCATGGGCGTGACTTGATGGTCACGGGTGTCACCAGCGGTCATGTACTTCCCGGAATACGGAACCCAGCACTGGTTCCGAGAGGGAGTTTTTCATGTCCGTCTTCCGTCAATGTCACGCCCTGTCAACGAAGCCCTTCCATCAAGAGAAAAAAATAAAAAAAACTTATTTAAAAAATTCCATTTTGCCAGTCACGCCCGTGACAATATATGTCACGCCCATGACATAGGAAAGTCACGGCCGTGACTATTCCGTGAAAAACAAAAAAAAAGCAAAAAAATCTATCTTTTTCAGTTACATGCACTAGGGTCATGGGCGTGACCCTGGGCCATGTCAAGCGAATCCAAGGCAATGACCTGGTCATGCCTCAGATGCCTTTTTTTAATTTTTCACGTTACACGCCCAGAGTCACGGGTGTGACTCTAGGGCGTGACCTAAAAAATTTTATATTTCTGCCGATTCCTAAGAAATCTCCTTTTCCCTCACCCGAGAAGGTTACACACCCCCCAGTCATGGTCGTGATAGGGGGCATGATAGGGGGCGTGACCTCTCAAAATTTTCCCTATTTAAAGATCTTTCCCCCATTGTTTCATCCACACCATCAAGCCCTCCTCCTTCCCTTCTCCAACCAGAAAACCCTTCATTTCCTTCCAAAATGCCTCTCCACCAACCTCGATCCACCGCCTCCTCAACCGAGCACCCCGCAAATTCTACTGGGGCGGAGGCTATGCTAATCTTAAAAAACTCCACCCAACAAGACTAGAGTGAACTTCTACGTTCCAAACCCTTTGCCGTATTCTGGATACTTGATTGGGGATTCTTGCGGCCTTTGGAGTAGCCGAATTGGTCTGAGAATTTCTATCCACCCATGGATGGAGTTCTCTTTTCTCCATCTCGGAGCCCGCCTTCTTTGAGATCACTGTTGAGTTCCTCGCCTCGTTCGAGTATCTTTGGGGTGTGAAAGATGATTTTATCGTCTTTCGGATGGGCTGCATCACAAATCAACTCACCATCCGCCAACTCAACGTGGCGATGGTTTTTTGCGGTGAAGCATTCTTTCTCCCCCACTTACTCCACCCTTCATTCTGATTTCCTTCTCAACTTGAGCCTTCTCACATTTTGGTTGGAAATCAGCAACGATGTCGTCCCCTACACTCCTAAAAAATCTAAAGGCAGCCACCTCATTTCTCCCGCCCTTTGTATTCTCCACAACCTTCTTACCTTTACCATCACTGATCGCGATTATAGCCATGGCATGGTAACTAAGATGGATTTACTCTATTTATATAGTATGTTCTACCGGGTCCCACTCAACCTAGGCAAAACGCTTACGATCTTCTTTCAGCATCAGGACGAGAATGCGATGTTGGGAGCCGTCCATGGTGGCAACTTCATCACTCAACTCGCCAAAAAGGTGGGGATTTGGGACGCTCTTCCGCATTTGACCTGTATTCATACGCCGCTTCCAATTCAGTTCCAGACCCTCCAGGCCCTCGGCCTTGCGCGACGACAAGATGGCAAGTTCGAGGCTATCCCGCCAGTAGTAGGTGGTGGATATTTTGATCTTGATCTCGTGGAAGGTCCCATTAGAACTTCTCCTTCTCCACAAATTCCACCACCACAGCAACATCCTTTCCCAGTGATGTAGGATCCGTCCTGAAAAGATACTACACGGTTGGCATGGCCTCGTCTCTCGCAACGCTTAACGCTCTTCTACTCGCACGCTAACGAAACGCAGCAATAACAACGATTCTATTTATCTTTCGCGCTAATATACGGGTAGCTGATCCGCGTTTTGGAACGGAGAATGGCTATAGGCCAAAATCCTTTCCGGCTAAAAGGGATAATATTAATCCCGGACGAGCGTTTGGAGTTGTACCAAAATAGATCCACCAAAGAAAAAGTTCACGATTCGAGAAAATGGTAGGATCTATCCCAACTAAAAAAAATTAGCGAGGATTGCCAATCCTCTCGGAGTCTTCGGAAAACCAAACGAAAAATTACAAACTATTTAAGGTGCGTCGCGAAGAAATCAACGATTCAAAAAGTCACGCAAAATTCGTCCTCCACAAGAACTATCTAGGAAAGAAAAACTCTTTAGTAGATGGTTTCGTTACCCCGCTCAGAACGGTAGATCTGAGATGTTTTGGATCCACACGAAATGATCGCTTTCCTCGGACACGGCGGGAGATGCACCAAGGATGAAGAATTCGTTCATCTTCTCCGCTTCTCGCCGAGGAGGTTCACCGTCGGGCACCGTTTCCTTTGCACTTGGCCTTCAAGATTGAAGGCGGCCGAAACGTCGAAGAAGGAAGATCTCGCCGATGGAGTTGTAGAATCGGAGTGAGGAACACGAGGGTGGAGGAGAGCCAAGGTGGCGGCCAAGAGAAGGAGGAGAAGGGGAGAAGGGGGGGGGGTGAATTTTGGAGGAGGAGGATGCAAGGGGGCGGCGGTTTTGAGAGGGAGAAAAGAGGGGGAAAAAGATTAGGGCAATCCAAGTTTATCTCATTCAAAATCCAAATGAAAATTACATAGTCCATGCCTTTTATAAGGCTTACAACACAGAAGGCTATTTGCAGCCCAAAAGTAGATAATTGCACACCAACATGAAATAAAAGACTGAAAATAAATTAGTTCAACAACATTTTATCAAAATAAAATTAATACTAAATTAATTTCTTTTGCGTTGGCGAAGATTGTAGCCATGGCCGCTGCGGCGTCGCAAGTCCTTGACCGGTGGGTCATTGTCTCCATCTTCCGCCAACATCTCGTGATCATCATGCACATCAAGTGCGCCCTCGTCAGCATCTTTATCACCAACTAGGCCGTCATGATGGCCGTCACCATCAATCCTCCCCCGCTCGAAAGGACTCATCATCGATGAGTGGGCGGGAAGGTAACTGCGCAATAGATCCGCATCTAAGAGATCCAACTGTGTTGTAGAGAGCCAGGAGTCGTCTGGAGCAGGACGACCATGCCATCGAATCAGAAACCTGTGAATGTCACCGCAGGGAGTGGGAAACATCGCATCCTGTAAAATCCTGTCAGGCAAGAAATCGGTTCGGGGGAACCTTGGAAATGCGTTAGGCAAAGAAGAAAAACAAATTGCATCATCAGTAGGCAACGTACCTCCCGGGGAATCCAAAGGAAAAAGCGATCCAGACAAACTCTCACCCCCACCCCATTAGATGATATAGTGGAAATATTAAACGGAGAGACAGAAAGTTCAGGTGGTGGAGCGACATAAAGCGTTAAATCTGAAACGTTAAAAACAGGAGAAATTCCCCAATCAGTGGGCAACTTTAATAAATATGCATTTTTGCCTAGTTTCTTTAGAACTTGAAAAGGACCCGCTCTCTTATTCGCTAATTTCTTTATGGTGCCCGAAGGCATCCGTTCAGGGATAAGTCGAACCATTACCAAATCACCAACATTCAAGGGGACTGCTGGCCTATGTATATTAGCATTCGATTGGTAAATATCATATTGTCTAGCTAACGTCTTGTCAATGTGCTCAGGGAGAGAGTGAATGTGCGAGGCGAAGTCTTGTGCGAATTGACTGGATTTAAAAGATGGCGGTAACGGAACCAAGTCAAGAGGCACAGGCGCCTTGTATCTGTGCACTATCTCATTTGGAGATAATCCGGTGGACCGATTCTTAGAATTATTGTACGCTAGTTGAGCATGCGGTAGAATAAGGTCCCACGTACCCTTATGATCACCCACTAAACAACGCAGTAACCCCCCCCCCAAACTACGGTTAACTACTTCCATTTGCCCATCCGTCTGAGGATGATAGGCGGACGAAAACATAAGTTTTGTACCTAACAGCTTCCAAAGTGTTTTCCAAAAATAACTAGTAAATTTAACGTCCCTATCACTCACTATCGTCTTGGGAATGCCATGATGTGCCACAACCTCTTTGAAGTATAATTTAGCGACGTGCGACGCATCGTTAGTGTTATGACACGCAATAAAATAGGACATCATGGAGAAACGGTCCACAACAACCAAAATAGAATCATGTCGCCTGAAGGTTAAAGGTAGGCCTAATATGAAATCCATGCTAACGTCCACCCACGGTGCCGACGGGATCGGAAGAGGTGTGTACAGACCGGCGTTGGTCTTGTTACCTTTTGCTAGTTGACAGATGCGGCAACTTCCTACTATTTTATTGACCATAGGTTTGAGGCCCGGCCAAAAGAATTTATCCTCTACCAGTACGATAGTTTTATCTCGACCGAAATGTCCTCCTAATCCGCCAATATGTAACTCCCAAATAATAAAATGTCGTAATGATGAACGTGGAATATATAACTGCAAATGCTTGAATAAATACCCATCACGGAGGTAAAATGCTGATATTGTAGTCGTAGAGTGGTCCTGAGCGGCGAAGTAAATATCCTTGAAATCCAGGCATTGTGCATACTCATCTTTAATTCTCTCAAAGCATATGACCTTTACTTCCATGGTAGTTAAAAATAGGGAGACCTGACTAAGAGCGTCCGCCACGTGGTTTAGCGTACCCTTAAGGTGTTTGATAATAAAAGTGTACTCCTGAAGGTAGGAAACCCATTTGGCGTGTCTAGGACTGATTTTACTTTGTGAGTTAACGAATTTTAGGGCCTCATAGTCGGATAAGATTAGGAATTCTTTCGAAATTAAATAATGTCGCCAATGTTGGAGACAACGTATAATGGCATAGAATTCGCGGTCGTAATTGGTATAATTTAATTTCGGACCGGCTAATTTTTCACTAAAATACCCTAGCGGATGTCCGTCCTGACTTAAAACACCTCCGATTCCTATCCCCGATGCATCACATGATAGCTCAAACACTTTATTAAAATCTGGTAGACGGAGTAGTGGGGCTTCCGACATCCGTTCCTTAATAATTTGAAACGCTTTAGTGGCCGCATTCGTCCAAACAAAATCGCCTTTTTTCATGCATTCGGTAATCGGTGCCATTATACTACTAAAATTTCGAATGAATCTTCGATAAAACGTGGCCAATCCATGGAAACTTCTAACTTCCAGAATATTCTTAGGTTCCGGCCATTCTTTAATTACTTGGACCTTTTTGGGATCAACATGAATGCCTTCAGAACTCACGATGTAGCCTAGGAATTCTACGGATTTTACACCAAACGAGCACTTCTTAAGATTAATAAATAATTTTTCTTGGCGTAGTGTTGTAAGGATGGTCTGTAGGTGAGTCTCATGTTCGCTCTGCGAGAGGCTAAATACCAAGATATCATCGAAATAGACTACGACAAATTTGCCCATATATGGTTTAAATACTTGGGTCATCAATCGTGAAAACATACTAGGTTCGTTGGTAAGCCCCTCTCCCAACACTAGCCACTCATAGAGTCCATCATTAGACTTAAAGGCCGTTTTCCATTCGTCCCCTTCCCGTATCCTAATTTGATGGTAGTCACTCTTAAGACCCAATTTAGAGAATATGGTGGCTCCTGATAACATATCTAACAAGTCGTCCAAACGAGGAATGGGGAACCTATACTTGACAGTGATTTTATTTATGGCCCGATAATCTACACATAATCTCCAAGATTTATCTTTCTTTGGGACCAAAAGAGCAGGAACGGCACACGGGCTCTTGCTGTGGCGAATAAATCCCTTGGCCAGCAAATATGAGATCAATGTTTGTAATTCGTCATGCGCGGAAGCATTGACCCGGTAATGTGGAAGATTAGGCAAAGAGGAGCCGGGGACGAAATCAATTTCGTGTTGAATATCCCTCATGGGTGGTAACTCAGATGGCAAATCTAGCGGGTAGACGTCTTTATATTCCTCCAATAACGTCCGCAGAGATATCGGCAAACTCTCTAAAGATAGAGAGTCTTCTTTAGCTTGTAGGCAAACTAGCGCATAGATGACGTCATCCAGAAAGGTCTCGCGCTCTAACTCTTTCTTGCTTATCAGACTAATAGTTTTCTTTTCCACAGGCACAATTGTGTCTTTGGAGGCACTCGATGGGTCCTTAGGCGGGGATGGTTTAAGTATGATGGTCTTACCGAATTCGTAAGTGTTGGCGCGTCCAAAATGGGTCACGTCATAATCATAGAGCCACGGGCGCCCTAGTTATACGTGACAAACATCCATGGGAATGACGTCGCACCACACCTAATCGATATAACCCTTCACCGTAAGTGGAACTAGACACTGCTTAGAGACTGCGATAGACATTTTATTTACCCATGCTATTTTGTAAGGACGTGGGTGCTGCTTGGGAACTAAGTGCATACGAGTGACGGCGTTTTCGGATATGACATTCATGCAACTTCCTCTATCTATGATTAGCTTGCACCACTTTTCACCGCTTTTAAAATTTAATGAAAAAATATTCGTTATATTATATTCATCTGAAACACGCGGTGTGGCCAAAATACACCTCATAACCATCATAAGAGAATCATCTTCTATATCACTTGGCTCGGCGTCCGATTCATTGCCAGCTTCATAGACAAGCTCGGAAGGCTCAGTCGTGGAGTCCAGTAGTGCCAGTGGTTTACTCCGAGCGGGACACTCACTAGCGTAGTGCCCTTGGATTCCGCATGAATAACACGAGGCATTAGTCTTGTTAATTCTACCTATCGGGACTCTCTCGCCATTGGGATTTTTGTTGTTCCTAGCAGTAATTACGATAGAGCTAGAATCAGTCGATCGGAACTTTCCTTTGTCCCGCAGGGAGGTCGTGGGCGGGGCACCTAATATAGATTTTCCTTTTTGAAAGGATCGTCCCTTAGACTTATAGGCGTTATGTTTTTCGATATCCAAAGCGGCATTGAAAGTCGTGTTAAGGTCCATGTGACCATAATGCAATAGCTTGCCTTGGATGTCCGGGTTAAGTCCCTTACGGAAACGGGAGAGCGTAACTTCAGGCATTTCCCTAACCTCGCAACGTACCATCATATCCTTAAGGAGTCCCATGTACCCCGCTACCGACTTACTCCCCTGGCGAAGGGTGGCTAATTCATCAAACATTTGAGTTCGGTGATACGCGGGGACATATTGATCGTTCAGAAGCGCTTTCATGGCATTCCACCCAATTGGGGGTAATCCATTCTCAGTCCCTAGTCGTCTCTCTTCATTTAACCAGAACGTTTTGGCCCTACCCATAAGCTTCATTCGCGCAACCCGCACTTTCTCGCCATCCGTCAGATTATGCCACTCAAAGTAACACTCGATCTCCATGACCCAATCTAGAAACGCTTGTGGTTCACCCATACCATCGTATGAGGGTGGATCAATCTTAACGACTCTATCTAAGTCGAACTCATAAGGGGCTCTAGGCGTGTGTTCATCATCTTGCTCGTGATATTGGTTGTGCCTATCATCGCGTTGGTGACCGGCCTGGGGTTGAAGACCCGGCCTGTGTATACCCCCCGCAGGATTACGGGGCACCGCTTGATTGACAGCCAACCCTTGTATTAGTTGCGTCAGTGCATCAAACCTAGCGTTGAACTCTTCCCGAAGCTCCGCGATGGTGGCCGGAGTGTGGTCATCATCATGGTGGTTAGCCATATGTGAAGTGGAGGGGGAATATTCAGTACCACGCCTTGTGCGCATGAACGGTGGCTAATTTCGAGAGTTTGACCAGATTAAATTTATAATGTTAGAATTTTTTGGCGCTAATCCGTCAATCAAATAAAAATTTTTTTTGACTTTTATGCTTAGAAAAATATGAAGAGCTACCAGAATTTTTTTTAAAATTTTCTGAATTTTTATTTTTTTTTTTGTTTTTACTAATGGCAGACCAAATTCAGCAAAATGACAACTTTATGTTGGATTTTAACGGGTTGTGCGCAAACTAGGGAACGTCGAGATTCCTACTACGGAAAGAGCAAAGGGTGGTGTCGATTGGGAAACCAACACAACCTGGCTCTGATACCAAATTGATGTAGGATCCGTCCCGAAAAGATACTACACGGTTGGCGTGGCCTCGTCTCTCGCAACGCTTAACGCTCTTCTACTCGCACGCTAACGAAATGCAGCAATAACAACGATTCTATTTATCTTTCGCGCTAATATACGGGTAGCCGATCCGTGCTTTGGAACGGAGAATGGCTATAGGCCAAAATCCATTCTGGCTAAAAGGGATAATATTAATCCCGGACGAGCGTTTGGAGTTGTACCAAAATAGATCCACCAAAGAAAAAGTTCACGATTCGAGAAAATGGTACGATCTATCCCAACTAAAAAAAATTAGCAAGGATCGCCAATACTCTCGGAGTCTTCGGAAAACCAAACGAAAAATTACAAACTATTTAAGGTGCGCCGCGAAGAAATCAACGATTCAAAAAGTCACGCAAAATTCGTCCACCACAAGAACTATCTAGGAAAGAAAAACTTTTGAGTAGATGGTTTCATTACCCCGCTCAGAACGGTAGATCCGAGATGTTTTGGATCCACACGAAATGATCTCTTTCCTCGGACGCGGCGGGAGATGCACCAAGGATGAAGAATTCGTTCGTCTTCTCCGCTTCTCGCCGAGGAGGTTCACCATTGGGCACCGTTTCCTTTGCACTTGGCCTTCAAGATTGAAGGCGGCCGAAATGTCGAAGAAGGAAGATCTCGCCGATGGAGTTGTAGAATCGGAGAGAGGAACACGAGGATGGAGGAGAGCCAAGGTGGCGGCCAAGAGAAGGAGGAGAAGTGGAGAAGGGGGGCCAAATTTTGGAGGAGGAGGATGCAAGGGGGCGGCGGTTTTGAGAGGGAGAAAAGAGGGGGAAAAAGATTAGGGCAATCCAAGTTTATCTCATTCAAAATCAAAATGAAAATTACATAGTCCATGCCTTTTTATAAGGCTTACAACACAGAAGGCTTTTTGCAGCCCAAAAGTAGATAATTGCACACCAACATAAAATAAAAGACTGAAAATAAATTATTTCAACAACATTTTATCAAAATAAAATTAATACTAAATTAATTTCTTTTGCGTTGGCGAAGATTGTAGCCATGGCCGCTGCAGCGTCGCAAGTCCTTGACCGGTGGGTCATTGTCTCCATCTTCCGCCAACATCTCGTGATCATCATGCACATCAAGTGCGTCGTCAGCATCTTTATCACCAACTAGGCCGTCATGATGGCCGTCGCCATCACCCAGAGCCCGGTCCTTTGACGTATTGGGATCGTCAATTTGGGTCTATTCATACACGTCTAGACCAGATGTAGACCCGTTTTGATGGTCGTTTTACGATCCTTGATGGTCAGTTTACCACACAAGAGCAGTGTCAAGCCTTTTCCATGGCGCGTATTACACATGAGTTTACGGACTTGCGCACATACTATCAGTAGCCGAGGCACCATAACGTTGAGGATTAGGCTTCCTTTTGTATTGAGTCTGTAGATGGACGTTTGTATCTGTATTTGTTTTTTTATTATTATCAGCATTTTCCTGTAGTTTTTTTATTGTACAAAAAAATATATTTTAAAAATTGTGTTTTGCTTTAGTGTTTTACTTCAGGTCAGACTTGGTGCATATTTGGACTCTTCACATAAGTTTTCTCTTCCTTTGCTTTCAATTTTCATACAATGGGGACAATGTTTCATTTAAGTGTGGGGGGGGGGGGATATTTTTCATTAGTTTAACCTATATTTAGCAAAACATACAAAAAAATTTTAAATATTTTGCTTACTTAGTTTTTACAAAAAAATTCAAAAAAATTCAAAAATACAAAAAAAATTAGAAAAACGAAACTTATTTTCTTACAAAGGGCCGTGTTGGGCTATCATCCCACAAAACCACCTAGTACCGCTGAGATCCCTTCACATGATATACCTCGAGAAGTCTAAGAATTAAAAAAAAACATTGGTTTTACTTTTAATTAGGTAAATCATTATTTCAATATTTATTCACATGCAAAATCTATAGTATTCATCTTTTACATAGTGTTTAGAGAATTTCTATGCTTTAATTGAATTTTGAATTTTGGGCTAGACTGTTGGCCATGCTGTGTTTCTAGTCAAGTACATGTGTAAGAAGAATTTTATGTAGAATTAAAAATTCAGCATACAATTAGATTTTTGTTTTTCTAAATACGTGGAAATAGGTTATTCTACTTTTATTTTGAAACTGATAAAAAATTCAAAAATAATTTAGGTGAGTACGTAGAAGTCTACTAGAGAAATATTTTGTGAATCAAGAGTCAGGTTTTGTTTTCTCGATGCCTAAAACTTGCCCTCTAGCTATTCTCAAGACATGCATAAGTTAAACTCATTAGCATGAATAGGATATAGACATTTATTTTGTCCAGTTTAAGCCTTTGCACCCATACCAAACATTTTTATCGTTGCTAATCAACTTTGAGCCTATTACCCTACCTTTTGTTTTAGCTCAACCAAAAATTTCACCAAGGCCTAAAAGCATCCTAATCACACACCTTTGTCTGAGCACGTTAATATTTTTATATGTAAAAAAAATTGTTAGTTATTTGGAGTCATTTATGTTGGTGACTATTCTTATCGAAAAAATAAGAGCTAATTTTATTTCTTCTTCCTTTTAAAAACAATAGAAAAATCTTTAAACGGGGAAGAAAGAGAAATAAAAATTTAAAAAAAGGATGAAAAGTTTTTATTAAATAAAAAGAGAAAAAGGTTTTGGAAATTGGCTATGTTTTAAAGACATGATTATTTATTTTGTGCGAGCTCTCCTTAGGTTTGGGTGTGACTCGCCCTCATGTTTATCTTTGATTATCCGCACCAAAACCTAAGCCTATGTTTCAACCTAGTTAAGTCCTATTGATTTATGCTTATAAGTTAGACTAGTGTCGTGGCGAGAGTGTGAAAGGGCAAGCCTTTGGCCATTGACATTGATGGATTTCTATGGAGGGTATCTTGATCTTCATTTTGTGTAATGTCGATCATTGTACGTACACTACCTTCTCCCTAAATATAATTTTAGGATTTACCGAATTTTCAATTTCAAAGTAGAAATAAAAAGTGAAAACACTTTCTAGGAAAATAAAATTAATTTGTATGCTGAGTAAGTTTTTCTACCAAAATAGCTACGCACATAGGCAAAAGACATCGCATTTTAATCCTTAGGTTCAATTTTATTTTCTAACATTGAAATTTTTCTACTCCCTATGGAAAGTTGTTTGCTCGGGACGAGCAAACGAGTAAGTATGGGGGTCTTTTATAACTCTAATTTTATCCTTATTTTTATACATTTTTTATTTAATAATTAACTAGTTTATATTTTATGAATCTAGTTTCTAGTTATTTACTTTTTTTATTTAAGGTTAATCTGGGCTGCCAATATCAATTTGGAGCTTGCAAGACGGATCTGGAGAAGAAACTAAAGAAATCTGAAAAAATAACATTTACACGGCTCGGTCACTAGCGTGACCCTAAAGTCATAGGCGTGACCAGAAGGCGTGACCACTCCAGGTGTTCTAGAATTCATTTCCACGTTAGATTAAAATTACATGCCCATCACGAGCGTGACCTCAAATTTACGGGCGTGATGATCAGGCGTGACGATCAGGCGTGTCTTGCTTCATGACACCAGTTTCGGATCCAGACAATTTTCAGTTTACACGCCCTAGGTCATCGGCATGAATTCAAAAGCAATGCAAGAATAACTCCCGCCATTTCCAGTAACAGTTCAGACATGCCCGAGGTCACGGGAGTGACCCGCAAAATAGCAATTTTGGCGGTTTTTCTCCCAATGTTCCCGGGATTTCAAAAGGATGGTTCGACACCTTACACTCCCCCTAGTCACGGACATGACCGAGGGGCGTGACTCTCCAGAAAAATTCCTATAAATTCCAGACAGAGCCAGGAGCAGAGGAATCATCTAGGAGTGAGTAATGAGTAGTTTTTGTGAAGTTTTAGTAATCTAGTTTCCATATTTTGCATTTCTGTATTGTACTTTTTCATAGAATAGTGTTAGCTTTGTTATTTTCTTTATTGTACTTTTCCTTCCTTTTTATGTGTTTCTTTAATAATGATGAGTAGCTAATTTCTTTAGCACTTGATCATGACAAGCTTTAAAAAAAAATTCTTCTTTCTTGCCAGGCTTTCTATTGTCTTCGCTTCAATCTATCTTTGATTTTTATTTTAGATCTGTATCTTAGATTTACCGAGTTGTTGTGGATACGAGTATATCACTCAAAGGAAGAATGATTTGCATGCACTCCTCGGGAGATGATGGCATGAATCTTCTGGATTGGATTGAAATCCAATGGTGTGGTTCACTGCATAAAGAAAGCATAGGGGTTTCGACTGACAAAGAGGTCTTAATCGATAATCCTAAGTTTATTCGAGAGCATATTCTCGAGAGAGGCACTTTTTAAATTAGAGCCTCCACGACAGAAGTAGGTAATTTAGAAGTTTACATTTCATGAAAATTTATTTTATTTCCAAGGGAGTCTAGATCAAGTGCTATCTTTTTCTGTTGTCTTCATTTAGTTTTAATTAACCTTTTGACCTATCGATAAAATAATATTAATTTGCGTGAGTAGAAGTAGTCAACAGGCTCCGAGTCTAATACGACACTTGATCCTATACTATAGAACGATAGGTATACTTGCCTTAACAGTTTAGAATCGCGCTCTAACATAAATTTTACTCATCAACGATGTAGGGACAAGTATGAGTTAGAATACAACTTTTACTGCTTTATATACTTGCTATCTTGTGCATTACTTTTTTTACGAGTGTTATTTAGGCTAAGTATTAATACGCTCTTATCTAACACGAACTCCCATGACCTGGAACATTACACACAAAGTTAGGACTTCGTAAGTAATAATGGAGTTCTTATGAAAATGTTACCGTATTGGTAGATTTTTAGCGTGGAGAGGAAGGGTAGTGTTAAGGTGCAGATAGGAAGTCACAAGTTTGGATTGGAAGCATCTGTGTTGCCGATATTAGAAATTAATGTGATCTTTGGCATGGAATGACTTTCAGAGCAGCGTGTGTGCATTGATTGCAACTCTAAGGAATTTATACTGGACAAAACACTGAATGCGAGACTAAGTTTGTTGGTATGCAAGGATCGAGTAAGATATTGTTGTTTTCTCTCCAAGTGGTCAAGGCGGTTCGAAAAGGCGCGAAGTGATGGTCCTCTTGTATTAGAGTTTATAGATGTGTTTCCTAAAGATCTCCCTAGAGTTCCACCTTAGCGAGATATCGACTTCACTATTGTGTTAGTGCCAGGTGCGAAACCAGTGGCACGCTCACCATATAGAGTAGTGCCAAAAGAGATTATGGAATAAAAGGTTTAGTTACAGGAGTTACCAGAGCAAGGCTATATACGTCCAAGTATGTATCTTTGTAGTGCACTGGTCTTTTTTGTGAAGAATAAGAATAGAAGCTTGCATCTACGTATCGACTACCGTGAACTAAATAAGATGACATAGATGAACAAGTATCTAATTCCGAGAATCGATGATTTGTTTGATCAGCTGGTTGGATTAACTGTGTATTTGTAGTTCGGTTATTATTAGTTAAGGATTTAGGAAAGCTATATTCCTAAGACATCATTTAATATATTCTATGGACATTATGCATTCATTGTGATGCCATTTGTGCTTACAAAACTACTATTGATATTCATGAATTTGATACATAGAACCTTTTGAGAGTACCTGGACCACTTTGTGATGATCATTATAGATGGTATGTTGAAGTTATCTCTTTTGAAAGAATATCATGCGAACCATTTGTGGCTTGCTTTGCTTACCCTTAGGAGGAATCAACTTTATGCCAAGTTTTCTAAGTGTTAAATTTTGCTAACCTCAGTGGTATTCCTTGGTCATGTGGTTAGTGGAGAGGATATTATAGTGGATTCAGTGAAAATAGTTGTGTTACAAGAGTGGCCTATTTTTACTACTGTGGCGGAAGTCAGGAGTTTCCTTGGACTTGTTCGCTACTATAGGTGCTTCATAGAGAAATTTTCACGGATAGCTCTACCTCTCACAATGTTGACAAGGAAGGATCAAAAGTTCATTTGGATGCTAGATTACATGCGAGCTTTTGATGAGTTGAAGATTCGTCTGACCATGATGCCTATTTTGTGTTTGTCATGTGGTATTGATGGTTATGCAATTTATAATGATGCTTTAGGGAGTGGCTTAGGCTTTGTTTTACTTCAGTTTGGAAAGGTTATAGCTTATGGCTATCGCTAGCTAAAGGTGTATAAGAGAAACTTTCTAGTACACAACTTGGTGTTGACAACTATGATATTCGCCCTGAAGTTGTGGAAGCTTTGCTTGTATGGTGTAAAGATTGACATCTTTAGGAATCAAAAGAGCCTTAAATTTTTGTTGAATCTGGAGGATTTAAATATGCGACAAAGGAGGTGGATGTAGTTCCTTGGGGACTACACTTTTGTGATACATTATACTCCTAGGAAGAGAAATATTATCATAGATGTGTTAAGTCGCAGGGCTTAGCACAAGCATAATGGATACTGATGCGTGAAGAACATCTTATTCATGACTTGGAGACCTTGGAGATCTCTTGTGTGTAGAGGAGAACCAACTTGAATGCATGTTTAAACTGGATGAATGTGCAATTTGATCACGCGAACAGTAATCGACAAGTATGGGAGATTGACAAAAGTATGAAATGATACTTAGTAGAGATCGTGGATGGGTCAAATTCCTAGTTTTTTTGTTGACAATGGTATTTTGTGGAAAGATAGTCGGTTGCGCCTCCCGATTGTTGGCAAATTACGGGAGGAATTTATGTACGAGGCATATTTCAAAAAGTACTAAATCCACTTGGAGAGCACAAAGATCTTCAAGGACAGGAAAAAGTTCTGGTGGCCAGGTATGAAGAAAGACATAGCTCTCTATGTTGCGAGGTGTCATACTTACACACTAGTGAAGACTGAATGTCAAAAACCTAGTGGTTTCCTGAAGTTGTTACCAGTTTAGGAATGTAAGTTTGATGATATTTCGATGTATTTTGTGCATGGTTAGCTGAGATCGTGGTACTGTAACAATGCATTTATGGTGATCATAGACCTCTTAACCAAGGTGTGACAATTCATTCTGGATCAAAGGGATGATTTAGTTGAAAAAGTAGCCAAGCTCTGTATTAATAACATAATACGATTGCACAGTGTGTCACGTAGCAGTGTGAGTAACCAAGATGGGTGCTTTGTAGGCTGGATCTTTTGAGAGAATTGAGCTATAAGCATAATGTGTTTCACATATCAATGCCAAGGAACGCTGTGCAAGAGCCTACTAAAGCTTTTACTATGGATCAAGTGCCGTTCATTAATTGGTTATATAAAATATCAAGATCATTCTTATCAAAGAAACGGAGGTCTAGTATTTGTGAAAAAGGCGATCAAGATGGTTAAAGTCTACTAGGACACTTGCGGTTGCAAGGAACTTTCATATGAGTGTGAGTAAACCATGATATAGGAGTTCCCTAAGTTGTTCCATTGAAGTACATTATGCATAATTGTACTTGTGTAATTTTTTTGTACTAAACAATTTCGAGACGAAATTTCTTGGGAGGGGGGAGATTTGTAACACCCATGGTTTCCCACAGTTGAAAAACAACAAAATGCATTTTTGGAGATATCCCTGGCTATAGTGTTCAGCATGATGTAGTCGACAAGTCAATGGAGTCGATTTGCTACCACAGGTAATAGTGGTATCACTGGAGATAGTGATGCAGTCGATAATGATCATGTTGATGCAGTCGATTTGATATCGCCTAACAATGGAGATATCACTGGTGATAGCGTACCAAGTGGCAATCTGCTACGTGTTAGTTACTTAAGATGAGGATGTTAAGCATCGCTGACTTAGTCAAGCGGTCACAGCTAGAGCTATCGCGTCGCGATAGCGATATTTCCATCAACATCATTTATTTAAGATTTCCGTATAAAATAAAGGTTGCCCATTGCTTTTGTCTTGGACATCCTGTGGCTGAGTTTTCTCCCAAATTTGATAAGGGAAGAAGGGGATTTTCTCTTCTTTTTATTTATTTCTCATTCTCTTTCTTCAAGCTAAGTAAAGAAGAAAGGAACGGAGAGGAGGAAAAAGAGGGTTACTGTTCCAGGCATTGGAAGAGCTTTGGAGGAGCTTCGAATCTTGGAATCACGAGCTGATTGAGGATTTGTAAAAAGAAATGCATGGAGATCCTTTCCATCCAACTTAAGCTCTGATTCATGGCTCTGAAACATGCTTTGAGAGTAACAGCTCTCCTTTGGAATACTAGGACATGCTAGTCCTTTGTTTGGCATATTTGAATGAAAGCGAATCCACAAATTAGTGGGAGGTGAAGCTTTAACAGCATTGATTTGGGTTATCCCCGTTATATTTTGCATATAAAGCTCGGATCGTTGTAAAGGCATAGATATGTTGTGTGAAGTCTATCTAGACAGGTTACTTTGTATTGGTGATGATTGACTTGCGTGTTGGAGAAGACTCTATGGAAAATGAATAGATTTTAGAATTTTTGGGGTACTGCAGGTTATTGAGAAGTATTGGAGGGTGTCTCAAGAAAACACCCAAGTTTGCAACAGAAATGTTGTTCTATTTCTATCGCCTCCGAAAGCGATATTGCTGGTGAGAGTACTACTAGCAAAGACTAGTGAGCACATGAATTTTTTGGTCGTGAAACCAAACTTGAGACATTATTATGGTTTTGTAAATATCACGCGGCGATTGTGGCTACCGCTAGAGATAGCTCCCAGTATGTTGATTTGTGATTGCGACCCAGTTCCCAGGGACAACTTTGGTAGCATGTTAAGTTGTGCGACATGCAGTGCCTAGCTTGGTGGTCTTGAGTGCCGACCATATTTTATAATGTTGGTTATTGAGAGGACTTAGCGCAACCACTCGCACCAAAAGCCCGGACTGATGGAGGATGGCGTCACTAATCTTTATATCAAAGGTCCTCGGGCGGATCCACGGGGCAGCCAGTTAAGCCATTACCGCATAGCACCGCACCGCGGGGGCAATTCCGGACCACAGCCCCAACAATCCCCCACCCGGAAACTACCCGGGGTTTCGAACCCGTAACCTCCCTCTGATACCACTTGAGAGGACTTAGCGCAACCACTCGCACCAAAAGCCCGGACTGATGGAGGACGGTGCCGCTTATCTTTATATCAAAGGTCCTCGGGTGGATCCATGGGGCAGCTAGTTAAGCCATTACCGCATAGCACCGCAGCGCGGGGGCGATTCCGGACCACAGCCCCAACAGTTATCATGTGTTTGTGGCCCACATCTTGATGTGTGCGATCGATGTAGTTATGGCCCGCATCGTGCTGTGTGATATGGATGTGGTTGTTGCCCGCTTCAAGCTCTATGATATCGATGTGCTAGTGGCTTGCATCATGCTATGTGCTTTTGATGTGGTTGGAATGGGACGGGGTTATTTTGAACCCATATCATGTTGTGTGATCACGATGTTGTGAGCATGGGCTAAAGTGGATCGGAACTAATCCCATACTAGTTGGTGAAGATGTCACTCCTCACTTCACCTTTTGATTTTGGGATAGTCTGTACGGAAAGGTGGCCATGACAGTAATGACCATCTAAGTAGTTGATACTTAAGACAGTAATGACTGTCTAAGTGATTGAATTTCATTACACTGTTAATGTGCTCTGAGTGCACGGTACATGTTTGTGATGATGCACAATTATATAAATTATTATACTGCTTGCTTTCATGGAAGGAGTACCGCCTCCTCGGTAACGGGGTGGGGTCGTTATAATTTTGGTCATCTAAAGTTGACTATTGCTTTGTTTTGCCACATCTTTGTGGTCTGGACTTATACAAGTACCGTCGAGCTGGGTAGGAGATAGTGGGATGAAACACTGTTGCAGTGCAGGCCCTCAAAGGTCGAAGTGCTTGTTTTTCTTTTCATGTATTGCCGAACTGCATGCCGAAATATGAAAATCACATGTATTGTAAAGAGCAAGAAGTAATAAGGCCATAAGGCCAAATATTTGTGTTTATATTCATTCCAGTGGTTGTAGTAGACATTCCTTTGATGGGTTAATTATATTAATATTTTGGATCCAATTTGGGATTTTAGAGGGATCGGGAAGGAATTGGAATGTAAGAATATCGATTCATACAGAAGAAAAGGTTCTCTATTGATTCAAACGCTATACCTATGGGATATAGGGATAGAGGAGGAGGAAAATCCAAATATTTCACAAAGAAGAATCTTCTCCTTCGATCATAAATGGAAAGTGTTCAATTGGAACATGAAAACGTGAATGAATTGGTCTGAGTTACTCTTCGGGACGGAGTGGAAGAAGGGAGGAGATTCTCGAACGAAGAAAAGGATCCAATTACTTCGATAGTTTATTAAATGTTTCGTTTCAATTTAGTACCGCCTTTGTTTGTTCATGGAATATGACGTGGGGACCCAATCAGACCTTCTGTTATATTCATCATGGTGGGCATGGTGTTACACCCCTCACTACTTCCATGGGGGCATAGCTTTCCAGATCTTCAGGAGCCATCTCCTTATGGATATAAATGTGATGATCCCCTATTTGTTCTCCCTTAGTGTGGCTGGGGGATGGGTGAGAGCTTTCACCTTAATGTGTTTTCCTCAGTCTTCTCTTTCCCGGAGCTACTTGCCTTTTGAGACTAGCATCAGTCTTTTCCTTTTTTTTTTGCTTCTCCTCTCCCTGGGAGTGCCTTGATCTTGCCCCTCCCTTCTCTAACTTGGGAAAGGGTTTATCCTACCTTTAATGGTCTTTTGATCCATCCTCTTGTTGTAGTGGAGTGGAACCTCAAGTACTTCAGCCATCCTTTGCCCTAGATTCTTAAAAAGATAAAGAGAGACTATCCACCCCATATTGGGGGCAGATATGCAAGCTCACTTAGCACTAGACTGCTACAATAACTCTGTTTGGTACGAATAATTGCAGTCATGAGAATGAGCATCTCCCTAGAGATCCTCTCATGTGATCCATGCTTGCATATCAAATCACTTCCTATTATGTCAGCAAATAACTTGCCTGATGATTTCATGTCACTTTTCTCTAGTGACCCGTATTCTTTTCCAGTATAATTGCACCATTCGAGTGCAGCACCTGTGTCTTATTTTGTTATTTCTTCTTCTTCTTCTCCCTCTTAAAGGGTAGGAAGTTCCAGATGATAGCTCAAACTACTTGTCGCCACACTCAGGCGGTGGTTGAGGATAAAAGTTTTGATTTTGGACCCGAAATTACTAACCTCTACATTTTGGAAAAATTCTTTTACATGTGGTAAAACAATCCTAGTTGGCTCTAATAGTATTACCTCCAAACCATCTGCGCTTAAGAGGAATATCACATTTTGTATTTATTCTAAATAGGTCCCGAAGCCACCTCTTAGACCTTTGCTTTCAGTGTTGATTTTTTTTTAATGAGTTCTCCTTTGGTTCCATTGACGGAACTAGGATTTGAAGGACACTGGGTTTTCTATTTCGAGATGGGAGAGGAAGTGCGGGAACAAGGGTGTCGTTGTTTGGTGTTTTAGAGATTATTTAACTTAATGTTCCCCGCAGTTTCTCATTTTACTAATATAAAAAGGAATTCCAAAAGGCACATACCTGTTTAAGGAATAAAATACGCAAAATAATTGTGTGCCGATAACCTTTTGATTTCATTACAGATTTCCCACAAAGCCCAAATCCTTTTCCCTTTTAGTTTTGTTTTAAATTAATCTTCTCCCCTACATCTTGGTTAGTATCCTAGGTACTATTGGAAAATCACAAAATAGTAATAAAGAGAATCCAAAAGTTCTATTTGCAGATAAATGGAGAGAAAATTAACTTAAATGCTAAACACCTCATATAGTGTAGAGGCTAGACATTGAATTAAATCAATATTTAACATGCATAATTTAATTTTCAAATAACTGAATTTCTCTTCATATAGAGGCTTAATGAAGATGTCTGCCACTTGCCTGTTAGTGGGGACATACTCAAGGCAAATATCTTTCTTTTCTACATGTTGTCTGAAGAAGTGATACCTTATATCAATGTGCTTGATCCTGCTTTGAGACACAGGATTTTTGGCAATTGAGTTTACACAAGATGAGCAACAAAATAAAGGTGCTCTACTAAGCTGGATGTTGTAGTCTTGAAGATGATGTTATATTTAAAGCTTTTGAGCACAACAGCTTCTAACAAAAATATATTAAGACTCTAATATGGATATTGCCACACTTGTCTGCTTCTTATTACTATGGGAAATAAGTCTTCTTCCAAGGAACTAACATGTACCTGAAGTGCTTTTCCTTGCATCCTGCAAAGTCTACACTTGAAAACCCTATTAGCTATAAATGATTACTCCCACGGTACCATAAGCCAAGATTAGGTGTACCCTTATGGTATCTTAGAATCCTCTTGATAGAGTTATAGTGAGATTCCTTAGGGTTCACTTGGTACCTAGCACAAACACATGTGGAGAATATGATTTTTGGTCTACTGGCAGTATGGTAGAGTAGAGATCCAATCATACATTTATACATTATTTCATTAAAGGGTTTTGCCCTTTTTATACTTATCTAGAGATATGTTGGAGCCCATTGGAGTCCTCATAGAGGTTTAATTATCCATTCCAAACCTCTTTATAAGCACTTTTGTGAACTTAGTTTGTGAGATGAAAATACTATCTTCAGATTGCTTCACTTGGAGCCCTATAAGTATTTATGCACTCATATGCTTCTTATTTCAAACTTCCTTTACATAAGTTTGGCAAACATTTTGCAAAGGTTATCATCTGTAGATTCAAAGATGATAACATAAACATAGATTTGCACTTACAGAATCTTGTCGTTAATTTTCCTTAAGAATAATGTATAGTCTATCTTCCCTCTTGAAAATTTGATTTCAATGAAAAAATTAGACAAGGTCTCATACCAAGCTCTAGGTGCCTGTTTGAGAGCATATAAGGCCTTTCTCAAAAGATATGCATGAGTATGGTGAGATGAATTTACAAAACCTATAGGTTGTTCTATATATACTTCCTCTTTTAGATCTCCATTGAGGTAGGCAATCATTACATCCATTTGGTAAACTTTGAATATTTTGTGATCTGCATATGCAACATTCCATTTTAAGCTAGACCCCCATGCATGTTTGGTGTCACATGGGTGGCTGCTAGGCTCAGAAGGAAATATAGAGAGACCCTAAGTAGACTTGAAGATTCGTTGATTTGTATCAACGAATCTGTCAAATGTACTTGATGAACTCATAAAATGGATTCGACAATCCGTCGAATGGACTCGACGAATTTGTCGAATGAACTCGATTAATCTGTGCAATAGACTCGACAAATTCTTCAAATAGACTCGATGAATCTGTCGAATGGACTCGACAAATCCGTCGAATGGACTGGGTGAACTCGTCAAATGGACTCGACGAACTCGTCGAATGGACTCGACGAACTTGTCAAATGGACTCGATGAACTCATCCAGTGGACTCGAACTCATCGAATGATCTCGATGAACTCGTCGAGTGATCTCGACAAATCTTTGAGAATACTCGACGAATGGACTTGGTGAAATTCATTCGTGTTGTCTGGATTAATTGCGGTATGGGAAAAGGTATGGGTCGATCCAGAAAGGAAGCACTTTTCGGAACTTGTATAGAACGATGCATAGTCATTATGAAGTCTTATTCTTTAAAATATAACTAAGTATGGTCAGATATGAGAGCAACATGTTGCTAGGGTAGTCATTCCAAGGCATGACAGTCATTAACCCTGGTCAAATAAGCCTAATTTCTCTCTCCTCAAGATTAAAGGTTGTACGATACTTCGTCATCCGAGAAACTATTTTTATTCTTCTTCTTTATCGTGCTGATGGCTCTTCCCTGAATGAATTAGGAAACAGAGCTAGGTCGCCCGAAGCCAAATGTCACAATGCTGCTAAGGAGAAGAATTCGATCTATGGCCGAAAATCAGGTGAGCTTCCTACCCTCTAACTCTGTGCTAGATCTTTAGATATGAAATTAGGAGAGATATTAACTCAAGAGAGCATGTGTAAGACCCTTTTTTATTTGCTACTCTTCGGGTCTTACGCCAAGAATCGCCATTTTGCGGTGACACCAACACTCGAGGAGGACGTCACTACAAAACGCCGATCTTACCGGCATTAGTGATCACCAAAGAATTAAAAGTAATAACTAAGACAATTATAATCAAGTCCCCAAATCACATCAAATATATATAAGAGCATGAAAATCACAGCAAGTCCACATGATATAGAAGTACTGAAACCAAATGGAAGTGTAGAAATAAAAACAGCTCATGCCCGGTACAACATAACCTCACTACAACACTCTCTCGGAAGTTAAGTAAAACTAACACTCTCAGAGCTAGAGGCTGGTGCTCTTGTGCAAGACTAGCCCACCTTTATTCCTCCCTGTTCCCCATATTGAGCTCCTGAAATATTTGGTCCATCAATCGTTAGTCAAAAGACTAAGCTTAATCTCCCCCACCCCTCCCTTAGTGGCTCCTATGCACCGTGCGGGAGGAATGAAAGGAAAGCTTATGAAGATGGAGAGTAAAAACAAGGCAGGTGGCGACTAACCTAGCAGGATTATGAGTAAAATAACAATATCTATGAAGCAGTAATGTAAATAACTAATATATAGAGCAGTAAATGTAGGAAAAGTAAAGAGAACAAGCTATATTTAAATGTAACCTTAATTTATAAGAATGCCCATACAAATTTATAAATTAAGTGTTTGTTTTGCTAGGCTTATCGTATAAAAAGTTTCATACCAATTTATACTATAGGGGTAGGGGTTTAAATGCAATGATGACATAATATGATATGTTATGATAGTTTAATGCTATGTTCATACAAGTGCAACACACACACGACACTATGAATACAGACCTTTCGTTCCCCGGTTTTGGAAGCTAGCTTCACTCCCAAGAGCCTCTGTCGTGGACTAAGGAGACAGTGGGTTGGGACACCCAACTCTTAGGTGGGTGTAACATCCCTCAAACAACTAGACCCCTAAGAGAGGTTTTGTCATGACTAGGTTATGACAAAACCCTAGGGAGCCCAAGAAGACCAAATGAACTTAGGCATGAAGGTGAAAACCACCTTGGGCCGTAAATAGTAATTTTCAATTACCCACCATAGTGCTTAACTTTAGGGCTTCAACAAGACTGCATGACCCCAACATAACAACCCTAACCCTTAAGGGAGGTCAATGGGTCACCAAGGATCCATTGAGGTCAATCCAAAAGGTAAAGTTGACAAAAGTAACTGTTACCCCTAAAATAGTCAAAGTGCCCTAATTAAGGATCAATTGTCCTCCAAGGTGCCAAAATAACCCTGCCCAACCCTTCCCATACATTATGCGAGGCCAATGGGTCACCAAGGACCAATTAGGGGCAACCCAAAAGGTCAATTTGACCAACGTTTACTCCACCCTAGTTTAAGTCAAATTAACTCAAGTTGACCTAACCTAGCCCAATCCATTTGGGCTAAGCCCAATTTGAGTTGACCACTAGCACTACGAGGCTGATATTTAATTAAGTGCCACTTAAATTTTTGGAAAAAGTGACTAGGAGAGAGAAAGCTCCATCTTACCCTTTAATGGAGGAGAGAGAAAGAGAGGCCATTCATGGCCAAGGGATGTCATGGGCCTCTCTATTCATCTTCTATGCTGGATTCAACTCCCCTAGGGGAGAGGAGAAGTTTCCAGCCATTTCCTGGCCTAGTTGAGCCTAGGTTCACCCCCCCCCCCCCCCACCAAGCCATGGCCAAAAAGAGCTTTCATGACCATTAATGGCCATTGATGCCTTTGCCCTTCCCCTCCCTAACTGAGGTTTTAAACACCTTCAGAGTACTCATAGGAGTCATTTCCTCCACTCACCCAAAGAATTCATTCCCTTTGGTGTAGAAGTTGCAGAGCACCCGAGGACACCACCACCGATAATGGCATCACGTCGATCAACAAGGCTTTAGCCCTCCCAAAAGGTCGATTTCTCCCCATCACCCTTTGTGCTATCCTCTTAGATAACTTAAGAGAGATAATAGGCTCAATCGCGCACCCGATCAGGCAGTGTTTTTAAAGAAATTTCATGAGAAATGAGAGGTTGTGGGATCGCCGGAAACGGCCCCTCCGACGGCAGTGTCGCCGCCCATCGATAGCCCCCACCTCAACAGAGGTGGTGGTGGCCTGCAAGGGAGGTGGCTGGGTGGCCGGGAAACTGGTCTAGAAGTAGCTCAAGGATGAGTCGATCTAGACCGTTAGCGCACTGGGGACGATGATGGGTAGCTACTGGATCGCGCCAAGATTCGTGTCACCATCTTGAATAGTTTAGGATTATTAACAATTCAATTTATTTGATTTGTGTCACACTTAATGTAGTGGATAGTTTTAATTATTAAAAATATCTAGAGGTGTTTTCTGGAAAAATAACCAACATTAAAATTGTATCCCTTATAGTCTACTTTATTTAATATTGATTTCAACCCATTTGGTTCAGTGGTCTTACCAAAGCACTGAAAATGGTGCAGTCTATACATAGGGTTAAACAGAGACTAAATGTAGTGCCCCCATCAATCCAGCAATTCAAATGACTTGAAATTTTGACAAGGGGTTAGTATAACCTATACCTTTGACATATCCAAAATTGGGAATTTTTGGAAAATATTTTTCTATATTTTTTGCAAATATTTAATAAATCATGTATGATTTGATTTTAGGGTCTAATGACCTCATAATTCTCCAAAGTTTTGGTGGATGACTTTTAGAGTCATGATAAGAGACTGGTAAAAATCTTAACCAATTTGAAGTTGATTTGATATGGTATTGGTGTGACCAAAGTTTGGTCTCACAAGGAGAAAATTAGGTCAAAAGTGCACTAGGTGGAGTGAGTGACCATTCCTCATCCAAATATGGTGGAACTTTGGCCACTAACTTGTAGTCACATATGACCCCCTCATAAGTGGTTTTGGGTGGTTTGGGGTGAATTTGCCCACAAACCCTAGTACAAACCCTAGGGTTGCCCTATGAGTATTGAGAAGGAAATGGGTTCATATGTCCTTAGATTAACTTGAATATTGGTAGACTACATTATATAGTACTAATAAGCCCTAAATAATATCACTGGAATTTTTAGGAACATTTATCCCCTCTTAATTAATTAAGGTAATTAGGCACTTTATTTCAAAATGAAATATCATGTTTATATAATCTTGGATGTTCATGAAAATTTGGCAGTGAGTTTATATTGATGTTATTTATATCTGATAATTCTGTTATGAATTTTGGTTGGATATATTTGGTACTTTATTCACAACCCCAATGTTTGCCCTAAATGCAAGAAAATTAATTATGCATTTGTTACTCACTGGAAAATTATGAAACATGGTCAGAGGACATCTTAGGGAAATATAATGTTCTGTGATTTTTTATAAAATTATTAAAAGATATTTCATTTAGGATCATTCACAAAGTGCCCTATGCTGGATATCTTTAAGTAATTTATTTATGTGACCAAATGGACTTAGGAAATTATTATTTTTGGTAAGAAGTTTTTTCTGGTCACTTTGAAATTTTGGTAATTTTATCATTATTTTTGGACGATTAAACTTAGTACTTCCTTCTTTACTCTTACATTATTATAATTGGTTCAATATTTTGTCTGGAGGTCAAAACCTTTTGAAAATTGTGAATTCTAGTATTTATTATTATTTTGATGACATACACTTGTCATAATGTTTTTAAGACCATATCATGTAAGAAAATTGTACTTGGTGTTCAAAATCATAGTTGGCCTTATTTTGCAAAAAATATAATAAATACCAAATAAAGTAGGAAAATTACAATCTTCTAGATTTATTCATTAGGTATCATGATAGACCCCTAATAATAATCTTAGGCAATTTGGATGATTATTTGGAGTATCATCTTTCACGCACATCATGTAGCTCATTAGGTCTGCACGTAATAAAACTGTAGAAATAAGGTAACATGTAGGCCTTTGTATGAGAAGGTAATATAGTCGGTGTACCTAGTCTAGTTGAGAATAAATAAGGTCGCCAATAGAAGGCAGGTTGTGAGAGTCTAGTTGACCAGGGGCAAGGTTGTGCTCGGGATCGATGGTGGATCATCCTTCCCTTTGAGAAAGACTAAATATACTTAGAGTTAGATCAAGTGTAAGATCAGTAGAGTCGGGATGTGGGTAGATACCAACAATAGTCAATTCCTTGCGAAAGGAAATGATTGGCTTCTGCTACCATCATAGTTCCTAGTGCCCTCGAGATCCCTTTAAAGGGAATACCCTGGGCAGTCCAAGGTTAACCTCAAACCGTAAGACAAAATGGTAAAAGAGCAAATAGTAACTACTAGATCCCTTTAAAGGGAATACCCTGGGCAGTCCAAGGAGTTTAGTTTGGTTAGGTTATCCGAGCGGGAGGATCAGTGGTTGTGGAAATGGGCAGGTTAGCCCGATGAGCCGAGGGCTCGTAAGGTAGTTGTAATAGATAGGATAGTTCGGGGAGCCGATGGCTCGATAATTCATGGCTACATGTGCATAAGGTTGTGGGACTTTGGTATTTGACGGTCGTTCACACCGACGTCGATATGATGACTCGGTGGGTGTGGTCTACACTTAGCCAAGGTAAAGACTAGTAGTTTTGCCAGCAGAGTACGCAGGAGCTCCGTGGTTGTGTTCTTCACGTTGAGGCATACGTAAGGGCTAGGCCTGGTAGTGTGGATACCCTCCTAGTAGTGGGGTAGCCTGACCCACTGTCTCTATTGGCCACTACGGAGGCTCGTGGGAGTGAAGCTAGCTTCCTAAATAGGGGGAACTAAAGTTTTGTGTGCATAGAGTCGTGTGTGTGTGTTTTACTTGCAAGAATCATGGCATAACATACTACACACATAACTGCTTATAACCTGACACCCCATCATATAAACTAATATGGAATAGCTTATATGATGGGAGCTTTGCTAAAGACCCTGTTAACCCCAGAATCCGCACATGTTCAGCTAGGCTTCTTGCTCCTGTCTTGCCGGACTCAAGCTCTCAGTCCGCCCAAGTCGCCAGTTGACGTGAAAATCCCAGCCACCTAGGCGGACTCCAGTTATCTGTCCGCCCAGGCCGCCCATGGTTTGTTCTCAGATCTTGCCAGTTTTCCGCGAGCTCTGAGATCAGCTCGCTGAGGTCGCGCAGGTCGCGATTCTTCTGGCAGGATTGCGCTCGATGCGGCCAAAGGAGGTTTCCAGCTCGCAAGCCCAGTCCGCCGGTCTCGCGCGGACTGCTTGTTTTCCCTTTTATGATTCCCGTCACCGCTGTCCGGTTCTTTTGTACCCCGGGCAGCCGGTTATTTTAGCCCTGCCCGTTTGGGCAGGCCCCCAGACTATAAATAGGGGGAAGTGGTGCACTCAAAGCACGCTGACTCGAGCCCAGGAGCCTACTTACTAAAGGCTGCTGACTCGAATCTCTGGCTTTGCGATCTCCAGCTTGATTTCCGCATCGTTTCCTTTTCCCCTCCTTGTAACCGCTTATTTGCAATCAAAATCAAGCCCGTCGCAGGAGTGGCATTCAGGCCGCGACGGGCGAAGTCTGATGTTGCCGTGGTTCACGGCTCTTCTGCTTTTCTGTCCCTTTTCTAGTCCGCAAAGTAGACTACTGCTTGCAGTTTGCTTTTTCTTCTTCCCCTAGTGCTCGAACCGTTAGCTGGTGGTGCTCGTTTTCCCCTTGGCAATTTCGTGCATCAACAGTTAAAACGCGACTTTTAGATCCGAGCAGCTTTTTGAAACCCGCGGATAGAAATGTCAGACCGCCGAGCTCGCCGCTCAGACCGCTCCAGCACGCCAGATGACTCGTTGTGGGAATCGTTTGAACAGTCTCCCTGGGAGGTCTAGTTATCTCGATGAGAGACTTACCAGCGGCTCGATACAATTAGCCAAGCCCTGTTAGTGATGACTCAGCGGCTTGTTCCCCAGGTCGCAGAAGAAATTGCTGAAGCTCCTGTCCACCAGACTCCGGTTCGCCGGATCCCAGCTCGTCAAACCCCTCTTCAGCAGTCACCTGTGACCGCTCCTCCGTCTCTCCATCAAGCTCAGCCCGCAGCTCCCCTGCGACCTCAGTCTGATCAGTTCGCTCCCCTTATGGATTTCTTCTGGGAAGCAGCTAGAGGGACTCCGGCTCGGCGGCTAGATTTTTTTGATCGGTAGTCCGCGGAGCCCGCAGAGCCTCGCCTTCCAGTCCACCCTTCTGCTGATTCTCAGACCCCCTCTCCCTTCGTTGATCGAATCTGATGGGAGTAAGCACCAAACAATTTCAGAGAGCCTTGTCTCCCTTTCTATTCAGGGGAGACTGATCCGGTTTCCCACCTTTAGGCATTCGAAGGGGCAGTTGCATTGAGGAGCCTCTCTGACGCCTTGAAATGCAAGCTCCTTGTGACCACACTCGATGGTCAAGCAAGAGAATGGTTCTATGAGTTTCCCTCGGGCACAATTTCCTCCTTCGCTAAGCTTCGCAGCGAGCTCCTTCTAAGGTTTGCTACCTCAAAGAAAAGAAAGGATGGGCCAGCAGCCCTTTTCGACATCAAGCAGAGAGACAACGAATCAGTTGCAAGGTTCGTTGATCGGTTTCAAAAGGAAATCCAAGGGTTAAGGAATGTGAACCCCGATTATTATAAAGTTGCCTTGATTCACGACCTACGGGAGGGCCCATTGAATTCAAAGTAACAACAAAGGCGTCGTCAACTTATCAGGAGCTAATAGCGATAGCTAATTGCTTCATTGAAGGAGAGAATGCCAACCCTACCTATGTCTCATCCCTGACAGCTAAAGCTGGAGGAAGGGATGCCTCCAACTCCTCTTTTAACAATCAGTACCATAGCAAGCCTCCTCGGCAAGAATTCCAGCCTCCTGCGTAGAGGGGGCGAAATCTTCCTCACAAGAAACCATTCATTGTCCGTCAGGAGTTTCACGATCAGAGACTACCGTTGGCCACCACCCCCGCCATACCTCTCCAAGCACTTCCCATCCTTTAGAGTGCCTTGCCAGCCTCAAATCCGCATGAGAGCAGCTCTGTGGAGGAGTTTGTAGATCTGGGGCTCGACTTCGAAGAGGTCATCCAGATAATTCAGAAGAAGGCAGAAGAAAAGAGGCAAGGGCCTCAGAGAGATTGGAAGCCCAGAAACAGCTCTCAGTACTGTGATTTTCACAAGGATAAGGGCCATCTGACCGAAGATTTCAAGGCCCTCCGGCAGCTGGTTGAGAGGCTTATTGTAGAAGGCAAGATCAAAGATCTGAGTAGGAAGAATGACTCTTCGAAACCTTCCACCTCCAATGGCAAGGAGGTGGCTGAGGTTCAGCTGGAGTGCATAGAGATAGAAGATGAGGGCCGTCTGGGGCTAATTGATATTCCAAGTGAATGCATTGATGTTGTCGATGAAGGAGTCTTGGGAAGACTTTTTTACATTCATGGCGGAGCAGGAGCTGAGTCTACCCGGAAGTCTTCAATGTCAAGACTTTACCGAACAGAGATTGCATCTACTTCTTCCTCTGCCCCTCCCTCAGAAATTGTAACCTTTAGTCCTGCAGATCTTCCCGCAACCGCAAACCCTTTCGATGATGCCATTGTGGTCCAGGTAGCCATAGGGATTTCACGGTCGATAGAATTCTTATTGACACTGGAAGCTCAGTGAATCTCCTCTTCAAGACCACCTTTGAAGCCCTGAGGACTGGGAAACCTTTGCTTTCCACCGAGGGGCTGCTCTATGGATTCTCGGGTGAGAAGAAAGAAGTCGAGGGAAATGTCACACTCCCGGTGAGGCTCGGAGGGGTGACCAAGGAGATTCAGTTCATAGTGGTAGACGCTCCAAGCAGCTACCATGAAATTTTTGAAGACCATTGCTGAACAAGTATCGAGCCATCATTTCAACAAATCATCTAGCCATAGAGTTCTGCAAGGATGGTCGTCAGTGTAGGGTCAGAAGTGACCCAACGCAAGCTCGGGAGTGTTACCTCCGCACAGTCAACATGACTGAAATTGCCCCCCCCCCCCCCAGCTTTTCCAGCAGCAGCAAAAGTCCCCCTTCCGTCATAAGCTACTGTGGATAGTGAAAGCGCTTACCTGGAACCTGCCCAGGTGATGCAGGGAGTCCCCATTACAGAAGGGGAAGAAAGAAAGCTCTCCATCAGCTCCGAGTTACCAGAAGATCAAAAGGCAGAGTTGATATCTTGCCTTCTAAATAATCTGGATGTCTTCGCTTGGTCTGCGGAAGACATGCACGGAGTGGATCCTGACGTAGCTTGCCATCATCTCAACATCGACCCAGCTGCCAAGCAAGTTCAACAAAAGAAGAGAGATGTAGCTGTCAAGTTGGCAGATCCCATCAGAGAGGAGGTTGCCAAACTCCTCAAGGAACGCTTTATACAAGAAATTTAATATCCTTAATGGATCTCAAACGTTGTAATGGTTAAAAAACCAAGTGGGAAGGGGCGTATGTGTGTAGACTTCACCTGTTTAAATAAAGCGTGCCCAAAAGATTTCTACCCCTTACCTCAGATAGATTTATTAGTTGATTCTGCGATAGGGTATCCATTTATGAGCTTTTTAGATGCGTTCTCTGGTTATCACCAAATAAGAATGCATAAAACCGATATCCCTCGCACGTCATTCATTACTAATGACGGTTGTTACTGTTATCTCGTGATGCCCTTTGGGCTTCAAAATGCTAGCGCGACTTATCAATGCATTATGGATCATGTGTTT
The DNA here is from genome assembly GCA_039513925.1 of Platanthera zijinensis. Taxonomy (NCBI): domain Eukaryota; kingdom Viridiplantae; phylum Streptophyta; class Magnoliopsida; order Asparagales; family Orchidaceae; genus Platanthera; species Platanthera zijinensis. The sequence continues at coordinate 140,003,233 of CM077090.1, forward strand.
AGAGAGCAAAAAGGTAAAAACCTTGAAGTGTACGTGGATGACCTTTTGATTAAGAGTAGGTCTCTTCCACTGCACTTGCTAGATCTAGCAGAGACTTTTTCCACTCTGCGGAAGCATGGAATAAAGCTTAACCCATTAAAGTGTGTTTTTGGGGCGAGTAAGGGGAAATTCCTCGGCCATCTCCTTACTCCAGAGGGCCTTGCCCCTAATCCTGATAAGATTAAAGCCATCCTTATATGGCCCCTCCCCGTTATCCAAAAGAGGTTCAGCAGTTGAGGGGGAGGTTGGCAGGACTCGGGAGATTTATCTCTCGAGTTGGAGATAAAAGTGCGTCATTCTTCAAAACTCTTCGGGGAGCGTCCATGTTCTAATGGACAGAAGAGTGTTCTTTTGCCTTTGAACAGTTGAAAAAGCAGCTAACTTCGATACCCTTACTCCGAAGCCCCCGAGCAGGGGAGATGTTATTCTTATACCTGGGGGTTGGTCCCGAGGCAGTTAGTTATGTCCTTGTCCGAGAAGAGAGTAGGAGGCAGTTCCCAGTTTACTATGTCAGTTACATTCTGAAAGATGCAGAAGCAAGGTACCCAATCCTTGAGAAGCTGGCTTTGGCGTTGGTTATGTCTACTCGCAGGCTCCGTCCCTATTTCCAGGCACATTCAATTCAAGTAGTCACTGATCAACCTTTGAAGAGTGTGCTAGAGAAGCCAGAGCATTCAGGCAGGCTAGCTAAGTTGGCAATCGAGCTGAGTTAGTTTGAAATTTCCTATGTGCCCAGGATAGCTATCAAGGCACAGGTGCTTGCAGACTTCCTGATTGACACGGCAGAATTTAACTCAGATCATGCAGTAAGGTCTCCTTTAGCTTGGACCATCTATGTTCATGGGGCTTCAGGCAGAAGCTTTTCTTGGAGCAGGGGTAGTTCTGATAGACCTGAATGGCATCAAGCTTGAGCAAGCCATCAAGTTCTACTTTCCAGTAACTAACAATCAAGCGGAGTATGAAGCTTTATTGGCCGGCTTGAGACTCGCAAGAGAGCTAGGAATCGATCATGTTCATCTAAAGGTTGACTCACTTGTAATGGCTTCACAAGTTCTTGGTAACTTCGAGACCAGGGAGCCAGTGTTGAAGAAGTATCTTTTGCTAGTAAAAATTGAGGTTGGCAGGTTTTAAAGTTTCACTGTTGAGCACATCCCGAGGACAGAGAATGAGGAGGCCGATATTCTTGCCAAGTACGGGCTATCGTCAGGAGGAACAACTTCTGAACTTTTCCACCCAGCAGTGGAGGAGGAATAGTTAATGCAAATTGATCAGCATTCCTCTTAGATGGATCCGTTCGTTTGCTACTTATCAACCGACGATCTGCATCAGTCAGTCAAAGATAAGAAGAAATTCAAGTTAAAAGCAGCGTATTATTACTTGATATCTGGTATTCTCTACAGAAAAACCTTCTTGTCTATAATGGCAAGAAGTGTTTAAGAAGAGGAAGTTCCTACTGTTCTTCAGGAAGTGCACTCTAGCGAGTGTGGAAGTTACTCGGGGACAAGAACCTTGGAGAAAAGGATCCTGCGGCAGGGTTTCTCTTGGCCCACAATGAAAAACGATTCTAAGACCTATGTAAGAAAATGTGTTCAGTTCCAGAAGTTCGCTCCTCTTCAGCATCAAGCGGCTCAATCTCTCAGATCGATTGCAACTCCTGGCCCTTTGCTGTTTTGGGAATGGATCTCATTGGCCCTTTTCCCATGGCTAGTGGGCAGCGACGTTTCATTATAGTTATGATCGACTACTTTAGTAAGTGGATCAAAGCTAAAGCGCTGGCAAAGACAACAACTCAGGTCGTAAAGAATTTTATTTGGGGCAAGATAGTCTGCCGGCACGGTATCCCTATGGCAATAATCACAGATAATGGACCGCAATTTAATAATACAGATATGATAGATTTTTGCAAGCAGATCGGAACAGAGCTGCGCTTTGCATCAGTTCATCATCCTAGAAGTAACGATCAGGTAGAAGCAGCCAATAAGCAAATCCTCAGCCTGCTTAATAAGAAAGTTCAAAATCTCAAGGGCAGTTGGGTTGACCAACTTCCTTCAGTTCTCTAGACCATGAGAACAACGCCTTCATCTGCAATAGGGGATACCCCATTCAAGCTTTCTCATGGGTCCGAAGCATTAATTCCAGTTGAGTTCGAAGTTCTGTCGCCCAGAGTGCTGCTTGCAAGGCAAGGTATGGAGGATTGGCTTGAGCTGAACAACGAGGAGATGAGGTTCAGCTTGGAGTATGTTGATGAGGTTAAAGACAAGACTGCCATCAGGCAAGAGGAAGTTAAAAGGATAATGGCCCGCTACCTTGATAAGAATGTAAGGATCAAACACTTTCAAGTGGGAGATCTGGTTCTTAAAAAGGTCGATGCTGCTGCAAGAGCCGGCTCAGTTGGGAAGCTTAATCCAAATTGGGCTGGGCCATTCATTATTAAGGAAGCACTTTAGAATGGAGCCCACCGGTTACAAACATTTAAAGGAGAAGATTTGTCGCACACGTGGAGTAGAGATGACCTAAAGCTGTTCTATTCCTGAACTTCTTTTTCTTTTCTTCTTATGTAAACCTTTTCAGAGGTTCATCATTAATAAAAACTCCTTGCTAACACTTCATCAAGTGTCCTTTTAGTTTTAAGTGTTGACTGTTTATATATTGAGCAAGGACAACTCTAAACGGTTCTATCTCTGAACTCTCTTTTCTATCTTATGCAAATTTCTCAAAAATTGATATTTATCAAAGTATTCATACTAACACTTCTTCAAGTGTCCTCTTTCTTTTGTCTCCCCAAGCAACTCCAACCGTTGCCTAATACCAGGAGATATCGCCGAGTTCAGCTGAAACCTCCCTTAGAACCGCCGCTATCAGCATAACACCACAAAGACCACGTGTTTCGGGGAGATTTCACACCGTATAGTGGGAGCTTGCCGGTTCTAGTGCTGTAGGACACTGGATTTCGGATCCCGGCTAGTACTAAACCCCACTTCTGCATTGTGGAGGAGCAGGGTGGTGGTCAGCTCTACTATGTCATCTAAGGGATATTGTTACAGCCTAGATGATAGCGCGGGGAAAGCAATGCCGCTCCGGCCGCACCTACCCCCAGATCATCTTAAGGTTGTAACCCTCGAACACTCCTTGGTACCCTCAAGCAGTGCCTGTAGGAGACCCACAGTCTTGTCGATCTCAGAGGAAAGCAATGCCGCTCCGGCCGCACCTGCCCAAAAGATCGACTTAGACTGTACTCCAGGCAAAAGGGCAGTGGATTTTATTGTTAAGGATGCAGGTCTTGAGATCCTATGAGAAAAGCAATGCCACTCCGGCCGTACCTGCCCACCTGGTTATGAGCTATGGGTCATTTCTGTTATTATTGGTATAATGCGGACTCCGGTTTTCTAGTCCGCCCAATCCGTCGTCCCTTCGGTTGATTCCGTGGTTCATAACCCTATGAGGAAAGCAATGCCGCTCCGGCCGCGCCTGCCCACCTGGTTATGAGCTATGGGTCATTTCTGTTATTATTGGTATAATGTGGATTTCGGTTTTCTAGTCCGCCCAGTCCGTCGTCCCTTGGGTTGATTCCGTGGTTCATAACCCTGTGAGGAATGCAATGCCGCTCCGGCCACACCTGCCCACCTGGTTATGAGCTATGGGTCATTTCTGTTATTATTGGTATAATGTAGACTCCGGTTTTCTAGTCTGCCCAGTCCTCCGTCCCTTGGGATGATTCCGTGGTTCATAACCCTGTAAGGAAAGCAATGCTGCTCCGGCCGCACCTGCCCACCTGGTTATGAGCTATGGGTCATTTCTGTTACTATCGATTTAAGTGCGTACATCGATTTTCTAGTTCACCTAGTCCACAGGATTCATTTCAATTCATATAACTCAATGATTATTTATCTTAAAAGATTCGATTATAAATATCAGCGGACGGTGACCCCAGTCCGCCAAAGTTCGCATATCAACATTATTTGTGTCATAGTATTGCGGCTTTCATCATCTTGGTTCTCTCAAAACTGGCAAAGGTTTTTCTTTAAGACACGGACTGTTGTCTGAGCTCGTCAGAGTCCGCTTCATTTTTTTCTCTTCGTTACAAAAGCACGTTGATTCAGCTCATGTTGTAGCGAGCTGTGAGTAAGCGATTTCAGCAAGAGTTTTAAACATGCTATAAAGCTATATAACGTGAATTAATATAAGGAGTACGACCTCTAACAAGCAAGAAAAAAGCAGAACATCTCAGAAGACATCAAAAATATCTTTTTCTATTCATTCAAAAATTATATACACATGTTCCGGCGGACTCGCGCAGAGTCCGCCCCTCCCCCTTTACATTAAAAACAAAAAAATTACATTGTCTCCTTTCCAGTCCTTTGTTTCTTCTCTGCAGGCTTCTCTGGGCTTAATCCATCCATATCCACCATAGGCGAGTAGCCGCCCGAGTCGCTGCTACTGCTGTCGCTGGAATGAGAAGCGGCTGTGGGTTCTGTTCGCGCGCTGCTCTCATCAGAGCCGGAGCTGGCGGACTGATCCGACTGACTTCCCTGCTACTGACTTGAGGCCACATCTTCAGGAGCTACCTCACCAACGAACTCCTCCTCGTCTCTTCAACGACCGCTTTCCCCTTAACAGCTTGCTCGAACTCAGCAACCTTGTCCTTCAGCCCGGGAAACAGCTTCAGGAAGGGAATTGAGTCCACCCCTGCTTTCGCATACCCATCATTGATGATGCGTTCAATTGCGACTTCCATGCTTTCCTTACCGAAAGGAAACATGGCTTTCTGGATGTCGTGGTTGGTTACCTCATATGTGGTCTGCAGAAGAAATCAAAACGTCAGTCCGCAACAAATATACGACAAAGATAAACAGCGATTAACTGGCACTTACAGCTTTGTCCTCTTTATACTGATTAATCTTTGCGCCTAGTCGCTTATTTCTGTATTTCAGTGAGTTGTTTTCCTTCCTATGTCGCGCATCTTCCCTAAGCAGCTCGCGCGTAAGCCTGCCAATGAAGTGGTTGATGATGGCGCAGTTCGCACTGGCCTAGGCGGCAAGCAGAGGAAGGTCGTCAGGGGCCACACTTTGAAGGTTGTGAAGGTTTTTCTTCCCGTACAGAGCGGAGATGGCGACATGGGCGTGGCGAGATGGGCATGGACTCCTTCAGGAGGGGAGAGCTGTCGAAATGCGAACGTACTTCTTCTCATGCCAACGGATCATTGGGTTGTCCCTTAGATCCTTTTGCTTCTCGCCGAAGCCCGCAATGTTAAAGCTATCGCTGGAAGAATAACCCGCGGCGGGATCCCCGTCCTCCTTCCTTTTCTTTGCAATCTCTTTTCTTCTTTCTCCCTATATAGGAGTCTGTCCAGCTGGCGCATAGGGAAAGTTTGCGGGCACCGCCAAGGTCGCTGCAAGAAGAAAATTTAGACAAAGATCCAGGTCATTGCGGATACAAATGAAAGCCGCGGGACTTACTCTCCAGGCGGCTTACGGTGTCTAGTCCGGGCAACAGTGGAATGTAATAGTCAACTTCGAGCCTTTCTCCAGCAAGAAACCCGACGATGGCGGCCTCGGCATCACTCAGCCGCACGCTTTTGAAGTCGGCGTCTGATCGCAGCTGCAGGTTAGTGTGGAGAAACCCCAGGTCGCCCTCAAAAATGACGTATATGGAGGTCCAGTTGTGGATCTTATCCGGCAAGCCCACAACCTTCATCCCCTTGCAGTAGAAGTACACGATACCCTTATACTCATGATCTCCTTTTTGAGTTATGAAGCGGACAGAAAAGATCTTTCTAAAGATCTTCAAGGAAAACTCGATCTTTTCAGATCGCAGGTAGGCGAGATAGCTGTAGATGGCGATCATATTGTTTGGCGCGAGTTGGCCTGGAACCACTCCGTAGTGCTCGAAGATCTCCGCGATTTCCCAAAATAGAGGGAATTTTAACCCGCAATCGAAATGGTCGATGGGCACCGCGAGCTGGGTAGCCGTGGAGAAGTTCAACCGCTCTTGTGGCTCGGGAATCCACGTGAGCACCGGCGAGCCCGCCATGTGCACATCCAGAAAAGCTTCCAGATCAGCTTCGGTCAGTCGGCTTCTTCTGTGCTCGGCAGCATGGAAGGCGACTGCGGCATCAGTACGCGCGGATACCATCTTTTCAGACCGCAGGGCTTCAGCTTCGACGGTTTCCTATGCAAAGTGAAAATGAAGACCCTTTTTATAGAAAAATCATTTGACATGACAACAGTCTATCCACCCAGATCGATTGCTCAGTCCGCGCAGCCCGCTTCTTCCCTGTTTTCCCTGCAATTTCAAACATATTCTCAAGGCTTTGCGAATTAAAATGCAGTCCGCTCTGCCCGCACGTTTCAAGTTTTCCTGCAAGTTATCTACAAGTAATCGCGAACTTACAGGCAGTACACAAAGACCTCAATTTTTCAGTAAAAGAAATGAGCGAACATAAAACCAGCCCGTATAATTCGCATTCATCACCACAGGATTGTTAAAGTTTAAAGGAATAATAATATCTTACACCAAGGGAAAGTCGCATCACAACACAAATGAAACAGGGAAGTTTCAAAGGACACCTATACAATACGCACAGTTCAAATTAAATGTTCTACTCAGCGGCTTTTGCGGTCTCCCTGAGCAGGTCACTCTTCATCCACCCCAACATGGGTCGCCTGGTTGCTTCCTCACAAGATTTCCCTGTATAGTTGCTGAACCAGATTGTGCATGTTGTTGAATGTGCGATGCATGCGAGTAGTATCCCTGACTATCAGATTAAATGGGATTGCCGGGACACCTACTGATGTTGGATCTGCATCCACCGCGGGTTGCCCGATTGTCGCCGGGGCTTACTCCTCTCCTGCAGCAGGTTGAAAAGACGTTTGCGGCCTCACCCCAACAACATCGCCCACTTGCTTCTTCCCATCTCTCACCAAAGCCAAATATCGGCTCCAATAATGGAAGGCGTCTCCGCTTAGCCGCTGCTTCTCTTTCTTTAGACCCTCAATGGTGGAAGAAAGGCTCGCGACCTGGTTCTCCAGGATCTTTTCTCGCTCCTTACCTTTCTTTAGCTCAGCTCGAATTTCGTTTAGTTCCTCCTCGTACTTCCTCGCTAATAACTCAAATGTCTCTTGGCCAGACTGCTCCCCTTGCGCGGACTCAGCACCAGACCGCATCAAAGCCTGCGCAGGCACCTCTGCAGGCGAGGACACGATCTCGCCGACCTCAATAGAATCGGGTGTTAACTTCTGTACTGCAACAAAGGAAATAAAACTCGATTTAGTTTCCAGGTCGCAATAAGCGTAAAAGGTAAAAAGTTAAGTCACTTTTTGAAATAATGGAAGTAATCTGGCGACTATCGAAAGTTGGCCGCCTCACGCGCTCTGTATCAAAAGCACCCAAGCGGTGCCTCCATTCCTGACGAACTTTCGCCCTTGTATCGGCCAGCGATCTTCTTGAGGCAACTATGTCGCCGGTCTCTGTAATAATCTTAAACGGCCGCGATTTCCGGGGAGGTGATTTGTAGAGCCACGAGCTCTGGAAATGCCTAGGCACCGAGCGCAACTTACCTGACTGCATCAGTTCGGCAGCGGTCTGCAAATCCTCAGCCTGCTTATTCGCAACAAGCTTCTCCGAGACCGCCTCAATCTTTGCCTTCATTACAGCGAGCTGATCCTTCGTTTTTTCTCTTTCTTTGGCTGGAAGGAAGGAGGAAGGGTCAGCAGGCTTCTCTCCAGTGTTCTCAGCACCAGGCTGCAGCACTTCAAATAGGGAACGATTCATGTTCGCGAGCTGCTTGTTGTCAATAGAGTCAAGTATCTCGGTGGTTGACAAGATGAGCATTTAGGGGGGTCACCTTCTACGGGCAGAGCATCCGGGGTGACGAGATCTTTGTACGGAACTTCCTTCTCTCACGGCTTATGCTGCAAGCTCGCAGCTCCAGTCCGCTTAGAGATATTATTTTCTTTCCTAACCCGCAGCTTCTTCCCTACTCGCTCCACAACAGTACTCTTGTCTCTCTTCCTCTTTTTCTTTTCATGCGTCTTATCCAAGTCTATAATGATATGCTGTGAATCGCAAACTGAGGTTGGTGCGACAATAAGCGCAAGAGAGGGCACCGTTTCCTCAGCTTGCTTCTCGGCAGATTCTTTAGCCGCGGCTTCGGCGGACTCTTTAGCTCGCTCCTCAGTTACCTCTTCTACCTTCTCCTCCACCTGCTCATCAGCTGGAAGTTTCTCCTCGATATCTGGCTGCTGGACTTTCGGCGACGACACTTCCTTGTTCGGGTCTATACACAACATAATAGTTCCGGAGGCAGAACGGTGCACCTCCATACTTGAAGAGCTCGCAGGGTTCTGATCAGAGACGGATGGCGGATTCAGTTTCTTATTTGAGCTCCCTGTCGGTAGATTCTGAGCAGCAGGAGCAGTCGCGGTCTTCTCATGCTCAATGTCGCGGGATGGGTCTGTCTTCTTCTTCCGACTTGAACACTCTCCTTGATGGCGGGCAGTTATATCGTTTCGGTGACTCGCCTTCTTAGGTCAGGAACTCGCCTTGGGTTTCTCAGTCGAGGTGGTGAGGCTGCCGAAGAAGGATCCTAATCTTGCCATGCCGGACTGAAAAGTTGAGACCGCAAGAGGTGAGTAACGACCCATCGCGCAGTCAATTCTGACAGAGGACAGGACTCTCAGCGGTATTTATAGCACAATTAGCATTTATGATAGTTGCGGACTCGACGGTTAAGGAAACATTTTCGGAATTTTCCAAAACTCGAAAATGTGCGGGGATTATGTTAAACCCAGAATCTGCAACATGTTCAGCAAGGATTCTTGCTCCTGTCTTGCCGGACTCAAGCTCTCAATCTGCCCAGATCGGCAGTTGACGTGGAAATCCCAGCCACCTAGGAGGACTCCAGTTATCAGTCCGCCCAGGCCGCCCATGGTTTGCTCTTAGATCTTTCCAGTTTTCCGCGAGATCCGAGATCAGGTCGTTGAGGTCGCGCAGGTCGCTGAGGTTGCGATTCTTCTGGCAGGATTGCGCTCGATGCGGCCAAGGGAGGTTTCCAGCTTGCAAGCCCAGTCCGCCGGTCTCGCGCGGACTGCTTGTTTTCCCTTTTTGATTCCCGTCACCGCTGCCCGGTTCTTTTGTACCCCGGGCAGCCGGTTATTTTAGCCCTGCCCGTTTGGGAAGGCCCCCAACCTATAAATAGGGGGAAGTTGTGCACTCAAAGCACGCTGACTCGAGCCCAGGAGCCTACTTACTTAAGGCTGCAGACTCGAATCTCTGGCTTTGCGATCTCCAGCTTGCTTTCCGCATCGTTTCCTTTTCACCTCCTTGTAACCGCTTATTTGCAATCAAAATCAAGCCCGTCGCAAGAGTGGCATTCAGGCTACGACGGACAAAGTCTTGTGTTGCTGTGGTTCACGGCTCTTCTGCTTTTCTGTCCTTTTTCTAGTCCGCAAAGTAGACTACTGCTCGCAGTTTGCTTTTTCTTCTTCCCCCAGTGCTTGAACAGTTAGCTGGTGGTGCTCGTTTTCCCCTTGGCAGTTTCGTGCATCAACAGACCCCTTAACTTATAAGTTTGTATGAGAATTCTTATAAGTTAAGGTTACCTATTCCATAACTTACTTTACTTATACTTTATTACTTATTGTGTAGCAAGTACTTACTGTTATGCCTTTACCTTGTTTGCATTACTGCTCTACTTGTTATAAAACTGCTAGATAAATCCATTCTCGCTTTCTCTTGTTCATTCTCTACCTTAAATATCTTTCCTTTCCTCCTCCCAGCACGGTGCCTAGGAGTTGCAGAGGCGAGGTGGGGATGATAGTTGGATTAGTCTTTATGACTAACAGTTAGTAGACCAAACATTTCTTGGGCTCCAGATTGGGGACAGGGAGCAGCAGCAGGAGTTGTAGCACCAGCGAAGTATAGTGCACATGGAGGTGGGCTAGTCTAGTATAGGAGCACAAGTCTCTAGCTCCATGAGGTATAATTTTTTACTTTGCTTCCGCGAGAGTGTTGTAGTGAGGATTTGATGTACCGAGCATAAGAACATTTATGTTTCTATGTCTTCATTTCCGTACTTATATTTCTTAGCACATTTATGTTTATATATAGGAGCACCAGTCTTCTTTCATTCACTTCTACTTCTTTTGTAATTAATAATGCCGGTAGGATCGGTGTTTTGTAGTGGAGACCTTCCCGAGCATTGGTGTCACCCCAAAACAGTGTTTATGGGCATAAGACCCTGTAGTGTAGAAAAAATGGGGTCTTACAAACTGGTATCAGATCTAACCTCGATCCGAAGAAAAGAAGTCCACAAAACCCAAGGACACCCAGCATGAGCTTAGTTTGAGGACAAACTATCTGCAAAAGCAATGGTGTGACCATAAGGGAATCATATGCAATAAGTCCACTTTCTCATTTGTTCCACTTGTACATTAACTAAAAATTGGAATTTCCCTTATAGACTGCGACGAACCCTACCCTCAGCAGGGTACACCTCAGGCATAGAATATGGTTCCACACCCGCCGGCTATGACTCCTTTCAAGTAGACGCAGATTAGGCAGACACTAACGACTAATCTGGAGGCCTTCAGGGCTCAGCAGGCTCCGTCTCCACAGCCAAATCTCGGGTCTAACTAGCTTAGTGTCTTTCGGGGTCTTTCTCCTCCATCTTACCTCGAGATGGAGTCAGTAGTCTATACGGAGGAGTGGCTGGACATTATTTATGAGATGCTGGATTGGATTCGATGCCCGGTGGAGGATGCAGTAGCTTTGGCAGTTTCATGCTTGGAGTCGCATGGGAAGAGATGGTGGAAGACAGTATTAGACACCATGTTTGCTGGAGTGGATTGTGTAGACATTTCCTGGGAGGAGTTCAGAGCAGCTCTATTAGAGCCTTTTGTACCACGATCGGGGAGGGATGAGCTAGAGATAGGTTCCTACAGCTGAGGCAGGGCAGTAGGACGGTGTAGGAATACTATCGGGAGTTCATAGATCTTGCCCGCTTTGCGGAATCATTTCAACTGCACGATGCGGGCTACATAGAGAGGTTCTATAAGGGCCTTCACGATTACATGAGGTAGGCCCTCCTCTTCGTCTCTAATGGGAGCTTGGCCAGGATCTCTGAGAGGAAAAGAAGTTGGAGGCAAACTAGCTTATAGACCGAGGCTGGAAGAGACCGGCTAATGACACAGTGATTGGTGACAGGAGAGACCCTCCCAGAGGTCGTGTCATTGAGGAAAGGATGAATGGGGATCAACCCCTCCAGGAGGACAGGCAGGAGTAGAGGAACCCGTGGTGTTGGATCCTCAGCCCTTATAGATGCGAGAGATGCCAAGTATAGTGGAGGAGGCACCGACGTGCTTTCCGTGCAACTAACCGGGACACTTTCGGAGGAACAGTCCCATGAGGGAAGAACCTCCACCAATACCTCAGCATGCCCCACTTGCCCGACAATTTGGTGGTCGAGGACACGGCCAAGGACGTGGATTTAAGGATGGAGACTACAGACAGGATAGAGGGCATTTATATGCCTTGGATCTGGCTCAGTTTCGGAACTCGGAGCGGGTGATAGCAGGTGCGCTGGTGGTTTAAATATTCTTTCTTTCTTAGAATCTAGATTATATGAATATAGATTGTAGAATTAGGAAAGAATCTAAAACTAGACCCCTAAGAGGAAAAAATTTCATTAACTTAGGGATGTTGATGGTGTGTGGCAAGCCTGCCCACACCCTATTCGACACGTAGGCATCACACAACTTCATGTTGGAGGACTTTATTTAGGACCTAGAGGGTATCAAATATTATGAGGGAGTAACCAGGAGGGTGCGTCTCCCCAATGGGATGGAGATCCAGTCTACGGCATAATGACTTCTAAGGGTGAAAATTGATGGGTTAACCCTCGAAGCTCCAACAATGATCTTAAGCTTGTCGGATTTTGATCTGGTGTTTAGAATGACATGGCTTGTCTGGAACCACGCTCAGACTGATTGCCTAGCAAGGAAGGTCGTACTCAGATACAACAACACTTATTCATCCTTCGAAGGTATTATCCCAGTTTCTCGCCGCCTACTCTCTTCTATTCAGGCCATCAAGGCCCATATGCAGAGAGACGAGGACTACTTGGTGTTATTCGAGATGATTGAGGCCCAAGACCCTGTAGCTAGCATTCTGGTGGTGCGGGACTTTGTAGATTTATTTCTGGAGAAGTTGCCAGGGCTACCACCACATCAGGGAAGGATTTTCATATACAGCTATTGTCGGGGGCTAAGCTGGCATCCAGAGCTCCTTATCGAACGGACCCGAAGGAGTTGGTGGAGTTTCGAAGCCAGCTGCAGGTGCTAGTGGAAGCCGGATTTGTCCGACTAAGATCTTCACCATGGGGAGCTCCGGTGCTGTTCGTGAAGAAGAAGGATGGGACACTTCTACTGTGCATTGATTACTTGGCACTGAATAGGCTGACAGTCCAAAACACGTATCCTCTACCAAGGATTGACGAGTTGTTCGATCAGTTTGAGGGAGATAACTGGTTTATGAAGCTGGATCTGAGGTCAGGGAACTACTAACTATTGATTTAGGAGGAGGACATCCCGAAGACTGCTTTCAGCAGTAGATATGGGTTGTACGAGTTCACAGTGATGCCCTTTGGGCTCACAAATGCACCATCCGTGTTCATGAGTTTGATGAACTTGGTGTTCGAGGCCTACCTGGACGTCTTTATCATAGTGTTTATTGACGACATCCTCATCTACTTGAGGATCGAAGAAGAGCATGCACATCATTTGGCACTAAATCTTGAGAGGATCCAAAAGCACAATCTGTATGCCAAGTTTAGCAAGTGCCAGTTTTGGCTAAAGGAGGTGGCTTTCCTGGGCCATATTATAAGTGGAGCAGGAATGGCAGTGGACCAGGCAAAGGTTCAGACAGTACGGGATTTGCCACCGCTAAAGACATCCACCGATGTAAGGTGTTTCATAGGACTTGCCGGTTACTACCGAAAGTTTGTAGAGAGATTCTCCCGAATTTCTCTCTCGCTCACATCTCTAACGAAGAAGGAGACTCCATTTGTTTGCACGTCGTTGTGCGAGGCTGCCTTCCTGGAGCTAAAGGGTCGGCTTACATTGTCCCCTATCCTTGCCCTTCCATCTAGGAAGGAATGATTTATGGTTTATACTGACGTGTCTTATGGATGGGTGCCGTTCTAATGCGTAACGAGCATGTGATACCTTATGCCTCCAGACAGCTTAAGAAACACGAGCAAAACTACCTGGTGCACGACTTGGAGATTGGAGGGGTTATCTTTGCTCTGAAGATCTGGCGGCAATATCTCTACGGTGTCCACTACGATATCTTCTCAGACCACAAGAACTTGAAATACGTAGACACATAGAAGGAGATGAACATCCGATAGAGACACTGGGTAGAGTTTCTATCAGACTATCAATACACTATACACTATCATCTCGGGAAGGCCAACGTGACGGCAGACACACAGAGCTAGGGAGCCACCATATTGGGAGCATGGACTCAGCTAATGGCTATGGAACTGGTATAGATGTTAGAGGAGATGTCGATATCTCTGGTATCTAAGGACGACCCAGAGCTTTACGAGGAGTACTTGCCATCGATGAGTACCACCGATGATATCTGCGATCACATCAGGGACATGCAGAGGATGGAGACAATATTTAGAGCCTTGGGGGAAGGCAAGGCAGGGGATTACTCTCTCGGAGATAGGATGCTATGCTTTAGAGGCCGAGTTTAAATACTTGTAGGAGGCCGAATTCGGGAGGATATCATGACAGAGGCTCACTACAGCAGATATTTAGTGCACCCGAGGATCACGAAGATGGTAGCAGATTTGAAGAGCACAATGTATTGGCCGGGCATGAAGAAGGATATCACATATTTTATGACACATTGCAAGGCTTGTCATCCCGTAATAGAGGAGTGCAAGAGTCCGGCCGGATTATTGCAGCCAATTCCGGTGCCGGATTGGAAGTTTGAGGACATAGCTTGGGATTTTCATACATGGGCTGCCCCGATCCCATGCATGAAACAACTCGATCTGGGTGATCGTCGATATACTAATGAAGGTGGACAGGTTTATTCTGATTAGAAAGGATTCTCCTGTCAATGATCTAGTGCGGAGATTTGTGGAGCAGTTTGTCCGCTACAATTGAGTGCCCAGGATGATCGTGTTAGATCAGGAAGGACGGTTTACGTCCAAGGAGTGGAGGTCGATTCAGGCATACCTATTCTCTCGGTTGATGTTTAGCACTGCCTTCCACCCTCATACAGACAAGAAGATGGAGTGCACCAACAGGACACCAGAAGATATTTTTCGCCTATGCATTTTGGACCGCGGAGAGCAATGTGAGAGACTATTGCCGCTGATTGAGTTCTCGTACAACAACACTCATCAGTCCATCATAGGCATAGCCCCTTACGAGGCATTGTATGGACGAAGGTGCTGGACCCCACTATCTTGGATCAAGGATGAGCATCCAAAGTCACTAGGCTCGGAGTTCATGGAGGACACAGATGCTTAGGTGCGATTGATCTGGGATTGGATGCTAGAGGGGAAGAGTAGACAGACCAAATACGATGATGTGTGTCTTCATAAAGTGGAGTTCTAGGTGGGAGATCAGGTTTTCTTGAAGATACGGCTGATGCATGGAGTCTCGAAGGTACGCGGGCAGAAGAAGCTCAGTCCGAGGTACATGGGGTCCTACAGGATCCTTGAGCGGATTGACCCCTTGGCTTACAGGCTGGAGCTACCGCCAGAGTTAGCTAGACTGAACGACGTCTTCCATGTCTCTTCACTTCGAAGGTCTTTACTATGACCTGATCAGCTGATTTCCACTACAGATGGCGTAGTGGATTCGAATCGATCAGTCAGCATGGAACCAGTCAGGATCGATGATACAGCAGTGCGGGCCTTGCGGTGCTAGAAGGTTCTGCTAGTCATGGTCCTGTGGAGGAACCATGGGTAGGAGGAGCACACTTTGGAGCCACGGGACCTGATGCTGAAGAGGTACCCGGATCTCTTTGAGTCAGGTAAACCTTCAATTTTCTAGGGATGTTAAATGCTTTTATTCTAGTAGAAACCCCGTAGGCCTAACCTTAATTTTGGGGAAGAAATTTTTATTTTTATATATTGGGATTTGTAACATCCCTCAAACAATTTGACACCTAAGAGTGGTTTTGTCATGACTAGGTCATGACAAAACCCTAGGGAGCCCAAGAAGACCAAATGAACTTAGGCATGAAGGTGAAAACCACCTTTTGTAGTAAATAGTAATTTTCAATTACCCATCCTAGGGATTGACTTTAGGGTTTCATCTTGACTCCATGACCCCAACATAATACCCCTAACCCTTAAGGGAGGTCAATGAGTCACCAAGGACCCATTGGGCTCAATCAAAATGGTCAAGTTGACCAAAGTTAACCTTAGCCCTAAAATTGTCAAAGTGCCCTAATTAAGGGTCAAGTGGCCTCCAAGGTGCCAAACCAACCCTACCCAACCCTTTCTAGACCTTAGGGGAGGCCAATGGGTCACCAAGGACCAATTGGGGGCAACCCAAAAGGTCAATTTGACCAAAGTCAAATAAACCTTTGTTTAGGTCAAATTATCTCAAGTTGACATAACCTAGCCGAATCCATTTGGGCTATGCCCAATTTGAGTGGACCACTAACTCAAGGAGGCTGTTATTTAATTAAGTGCCACTTAAATTTTTGGAAAAAGTGTCTAGGAGAGAGAAAGCTCCATCTTCCCCTTTAATGGAGGAGAGAGAAAGAGAGGCCATTCATGGCCTAGGGAGGCCAAGGGCCTCTCTATTCATCTTCAATGCTGGATTCAACTCCCATGGAAGAAGGGATAAGTTTACAGCCGTTTCTTAGACTTATTGAGCCTAGGCTCACCCCCAAGCCATGGCCAAAAAGTGCTTTCATGACCATTAATGGCCATTGATGCCTTGGCCCTTCCCCTCCCCAACGAGGCTTTAAACACCTTTAGGGGACTTAGAGGAGTCATTTCCTCCACACACCAAAAGAATTCGTGCCCTTTGGTGTAGAAGTTGCAGAGCACCTGACAGCACCACCATCTGTAATGACGTTGCGTCAATCGGCAAGGCTTCAACCCTCCCAAAAGGTCGATTTCTCCCCCTCTCCCTCTGTGCTAGCCTCTTAGATAAATTAGGAGAGATAACGGGCTCAATCGAGCCTGATTCAGGCAGAGTTTTTGAAGAAATTCAATGAGAAATGAGAGGTTGTAGGTTTTCCTGAAATAACCCCTCCAGCGGCCGTATCACCGCCCATCAATAGCCACTACCTCAATGGAGGTGATGGTGGTGGTGGCTTGCCAGGGAGGTGGCTGGGTGGCCCAGAAACTGGGATAGAAGTAGCTCCAGGAAGGGTCGATCTGGACGGTTGGTGTGTTGGGGATGATGACGGGTAGCCGCTGGACGGATCATGCCAAGATTCGTGCCGCCATCTTGAATAGTTTAGGATTATTAACAATTCATTTAATTTGATTTCTATCACACTTAATGCAATGGATGGATTTAATTATTAAAAATATATAGATGTGTTTTCTTGAAAAATGATAACCATCAAAATTGTAGCCCTTGGAGTCTAATTTATTTTAAAATTTATTTCAACCCATTTGGATTAGTGGTCTGACCAAAGCACTCAAAATGGTTTAGTCTATACATAGGGTTAATCAGAGACTAAATTGAGTGCTCCCATCAATCCAACCATCCAAATTTTTTGAAATTTAGACAAGGTGTCACTCTTACATTCCTTTGATATATCCAAAAATGGAAATTTTGGAAAACATTTCTCTATAGATTTTTTAAATATTTAATAAATCATGTATGATTTTATTTTAGGGTCTAATGACCTCATAATTCCCCAAAATTTTGGTGGCTAACTTTTAGAGTCATGAAAAGATACTGATAAAAATCTTAACCCATTTGGGATTGATTTGATTAGGTATTGGTGTGAGCAAAGTTTGGTCTCATAAGGGGAAAATTAGGTCAAAAGTGCACTAGGTGGAGTGACCATTACTCATCCAAATGTGGTGGAACTTTGGCCACTGACTTGTAGTCACATATAACCCCCTCATAGGTGGTTTAGGGTGGTTTGGGGTGGATGTGCCCATAAACCCTAGCACAAACCCTAGGGTTGCCCTATGAGTATTGAGAAGGACATGGGGTCATATGTCCTTGGATTAACTTGAATATTGGTAGAATACTTCATAGGATAAGCCTTAGATAATTTTAATGTAATTTTTAGGAAAATTTATCCCTTCTGAATTAATTAAGGGTTATTAGGGCACTTTATTTCAAAATAAAATTTCATGTTTATATAATCTTGGTTATTCATGAAAATTTGGCGGTGAGCTTATATTGATGTTATTGATCTTTGATAATTCTATTATGAATTTTGGATGGATATATGTGGTACTTTATTCACAACCCCAATGTTTGCCCTAATTGCAAATAAATTAATTATAGATTTGTTACTCACTGGAAAATTATGAAACTTGGTTAAACAACATTTTAGGGCATTATAATGTTCTGTGATTTTTTATAAAATTATTGAAAGATATTTCATTTAACAAAGTGCCCTATGTTGGATATCTTGAAGTAATTTATTTATGTGAACAAATGGACATAGAAAATTATTATTTTTGGTCAAAAGTCTTTTCTGGTCACCTTGAACCTTTGGTAATTTTATCATGATTTTTGGATGATTAAATTTAGTACTTCCTTCTTTACTCTAACATTATGGTAAATGGTTCAATATTTTGTCTGGAGGTCAAAACCTTTTGGAAAATTATGAATTCTAGTATTTATTGTTATTTTGATGATATACACTTGTCAAAAATTTTCTAAGACCATATCATGCCAAAAATTGTACTTGGTGTTGAAAAGCATAGTTGGCCTGACTTTGTAGAAAATGTAATAAATAACAAATAAAGTAGGAAAATTATAATCTTCTTGATTTAATCATTAAGTATCATTATAGACCCCCAATAATAATCTTAGGCCATTTGGATGATTATTTGGAGTATCACCTTTCATGCACATCAAGTAGCTCATTAGGTCTACACGTAATAAAACTGTAAAAAAAGGTAACATGTAGGCCTTTGTATGAGAAGGTGTTATAATTGGTGTACATGGTCTAGTTGAGAATGAATAAGGTCACCAATGAAAGGCAGGTTGTGAGAGTCGGATTGACCAGGGGAAAGATTGTGCTCGGGATCGACGGTGGATCGTCCTTCCCTTGGAGAAAGACTAAATACACTTAGGGGTTAGATCAAGTGTAAGATCAGTAGAGTCGGGACGTGAATATATACCAATAATATTAAGTGACTTGCGAAAGGGAATGATTATCTTCAGCTACCATCATAGTTCCTAGTGCCCTCGAGAGCCCTTCACATGGAATGCCCTGGGTAGTCCAAGGTTAACCTCAAACTGTAAGACAAAATGGTAAAAGATCAATTAAAGTGTACATCACTTTTACTCACCCCGATGGCTCGGGAGTTTAGCTTGGTTAGGTTATTGAGCGGGAGGCTCGGTGGTTGTGGAAATCGGCAGGTTAGCCCAGCGAGCCGAGGGCTCGGAAGGTAGTTGTAACGGATAGGATAGTCCGGGGAGCCGATGACTCGAGAATTCATGGCTATATGTGCATAAGGTGGTGGGTCTTCGGTATTTGACAGTCATTCACACCGACGTCGATATGATGACTTGGCGGGTGTGGTTTACACTTAGCCAAGGTAAAGACTGGTGGTTTTGCCAGCAGAGTACGCAGGAGATTCGCGGTTATGTACTTCATGTTGAGGCGTACATAAAATCTAGGCATAGTAGTGTGGATACCCTCCTAGGAGTAGGGTGGCCCTACCCACTATCTCCATTTGCAACTACGGAGGCTCCTAGGAGTGAAGCTGGCTTCCTAAACAAGGGAAACTAAAGGTTTTTGCGTATAGAGTCGTGTATGTGTGTTGCACTTGCATGAATCATGGCATAATATATCACTACACAAATACCTGCATATAACCTGACACCTCATCGTACAAACTAGTATGGGATAGGTTATAATATGGGAGCCTTGCTAAAGACTCCTTAACTTATATGTTTGTATGAGCATTCTTATAAGTTAAGGTTACCTATTCCATAGCATAATTTACTTGTACTTTAATTACTTATTATGTAGCATGTACTTATCGCTCTGTCGTTACCTTGTTTACATTACTGCTCTACTTATTATATAACTGTTAGATAAATCCACCATCACCTGCTCTTGTTCATTTTCCACCTTAAATATCTTTCCTTTCCTCTTCCCCACACGGTGCCTAGGAGTCGCGGGGGTTAGGCGGGGTTGATATTTGTCTTAGTCTTCATGACTAACGGTCGGTGTACCAAAAATTTCAAGGGCTCCAGATGGGGAATAGGGAGCAGCAGCAGGAGTTGCAGCACAAGCGAAGTATAGTACACATGGAGGTGGGCTAGTCTAGTACAGGAGCACCAGTCTTTGGCTTCGTGAGTAATTAGTTTTTACTTATCTTCCGCGAGAGTGTTGTAGTGATGATTTGATGTACCGGACATAAGCCCGTTTATGTTTCTATGTCTTCATTACCGTACTTATATTTTTGTGGACCTTGCTGTGATTTCATGCTCATATATATATATATATATTGTGATTTTTGTGTACTTGACTTAATTGTCTTTTCTCATGCACTTTTACTACTTTGGCAATTACTAATGCCGGCAGGATCAGCATTTTATAGTAGCGACCATCCCGAGTGTCAGTTTCACCGTAAAACTGCGATTCTGAGCATAAGACCCGGTAGCATAGAAAAAAAGCGGTCTTACAAACTTGTATCAGATCTAACCTCGATCTGAAAAAGAAGTTCACAAAACCATAGGCCACCCCGCGCGAGCTTAGTTTGAGGACAAACTAGCAGCAGAAGCAATGGTGTGCCCATAAGGGAATCACATGCAAAAAGTGAACATTCTCATTTGTTCTACTTGTACATTAATTAACAATTGGAATTTTCCTTGTAGTCTGTTATGAACCCTACCCCTTAGTAGGGTACACCTCCGACACATAATATGGATCCACCCACATGGGTTCCTACTACTTTCAAGTAGATGGAGATGGGGAAGACACTGACATCTATTCTGGAGGCCTTAAAGGCTCAACAGGCTCTGGCTCCACAGCCAAATCCCGGGGCTAACTGGCTGAGTGTCTTTCGGGGTCGTTCTCCTCCATCCTACCTCAAGACGGAGTCAGTAGTCCATACAGAGGAGTTGCTAGAAATTATTTATGAGATGTTTGATGGGATTCAATGCCCGACGGAGGAGGCTATAGCTTTGGCAGTTTCCTGCTTGGGTTCGCATGTGAATAGATAGTGGAAGTAATAATTAGACACCACCTTCGCTGGAGTGGATTGCTCACACAATTCCTGGGACGAGTTCAGAGCAGCTCTATTGGATCATTTTGTACCACGATCAGCGAGGGATTAGCTATAAGTCAGGTTCCGGTAGATGAGAAAGGGCAGCAGGAAGGTGTTGGAATACTATCGGGAGTTCACACATCTAGCCCGCTTTGCGGACTCATATCAGCTGGACGATGCGAGCTACGCAAAGAGGTTCTAAAAGGGCCTTCACGATGACATAAGGCTGGCCCTCCTCTTCATCTTTGATGGGAGCTTGTCCAGGATCTTGTAGATGGCAAATAAGTTGGAGGAAGACCAGCTTATAGTCCGGGGCCGAAAGAGACCAGCTAATGACTCAGTGATTGGTGGCAGGATAGACCAGCCAAGAGGTCGTGTCATTGGGGAAAGGAGGAATGGGGATCAACCCTGCTAGGAGGACAGGAAGGAGCAGAGGAACCCGGTTGTGTTGGATACTTAGCACTTACAAATACGAGAGATGCCAAGGCAAGTGGAGGAGGCACAGACGTGCTTTCGGTTCAACCAGCCGGGAAACTTTTAGAGGAACTGTCCCATGAGGGAAGCACCTCCATAAGCACCTCAACATGCTCTACCTGCCCGACAATTTGGTGGTCGAGGATGCGGCCGAGGATGTAAATTTCAGGACGGAGACTGCAGATAGGATAGAGGGAAGGTATATGCCTTGGATCTGGCTAAGCATCGGAACCCGGAGAGGATGATAGCAGGTACGTTGGTGGTTTAAAGATTCTTTCTTTCCTAGAAGCTAGATTACATGAATATAGACTGTAGAATTAGGGAAGAATATGAAACTAGATACCTAAGAGTAAAAAAATTTCATTAACTCAGGGATGGTGATAGTGTGTGGCAAGCCTGCCCACACCCTATTCGACACGGGGGCATCATACAACTTCATATTAGAGTACTTTATCAAGGACCTAAAGGGAATTAGATATTACGAGGGATTCTCCAGGAGGGTGCGTCTCCCCAATGGGATGGAGATCCAGTCTATGGCAAAATGCCCTCGAAACTCCGACAACGATGTTAAGCTTGCCAATTTTCGATCCGGTTCTTGGAATGATGTGGCTCTCCTAGAACCATGCTCAGATTAACTGCCCAGCCAGGAAGATCGTACTTAGATACGACAACAATTATGCGACCTTCGAAGGTATTATCCTAGTTTTTCGCCTCCTACTCTCTTCTATTCAGGCCGTCAAGTACCATATGCTGGGAGACGAGGTCTACCAGGTGTTATTCGACATGACTGAGGCCTAGGACACTATATCTAGCATTCCAGCAGTTCAGGACTTTGTAGATGTATTTCTGAAGAAGTTGTCAGGGCTACCACTACATCGGGAGAAGGATTTTTAGATACAGCTCGTGCCGGGGGCTAAGCTGGCATCCAGAGCTCCTTACCGGATGGCCCCGAAGGAGTTGGTGGAGTTTCGAAGCCAGCTGCAGGAGCTAGTGGAAGCTAGATTTGTCCGGCTAAGCTCTTCACCATGGGGAGCTCCAGTGCTATTCGTGAAGAACAAGGATGGGACACTCCGACTATGCATCGATTACTAGGCACTGAAAGGCTTACAGTCCGAAACACGTATCCTCTACCAAGGATTGACGAGCTATTCGATCAGTTGGAGGGAGCTCATTAGTTTTCGAAGCTAGATCTGAGGTCAGGGTACTACCAGCTGCGGATTTAGGAGGACATCGCGAAGATCGCTTTCAGGAGTAGATACGGGTTGTATGAGTTCATCGTGATGCCCTTCGGGGTCACAAATGAACCATCTGCGTTCATGAGTATGATGAACTAGGTGTTCGAGGCCTACCTAGATGCACTACTTGAAAATTGGCTTTTAGCCACGATTTTGTTTGCCACGGATTCAAATTTGTGGCTAATAACCAAGTATTAGCCATAGCTCAGTATTCGTGGCTAATGAACAATTATTAGCCACAGCCTAACTAAAATCATGGCCAAAAATAAAACATTAGCCACGACCATCAAGAATTCGTGGTTAAAACTTTATTATAGGCAAAAAATAAAAAAAACTATCTTATATATAATTATATAATGGTTTATTTATATTAGGGCATGTGCAAATGAAGCCCGACCTCAGCCACCTTTCTCTTTCGCGATTCCCGCATAGAGCCCCGTCCCCTCCCTATTCGCGGCCCAGGCCTAGTCGAGCCTTCTCTTCTCCGACGAGCCCCCCTTGTTCTCCGAAGAGCCCCCTCTCCATTTGTAGGGTACGGTTCTTCCCCCATCGTCGATTCAGCGGCAATTCAAACAGGTAATCCATACATTTAGGGTTTAAATTGGAACATCTGGAATTCGGACTCCGTGGAGCCAGAATTTGTAGAAGCTCACGTAAATTAGACATCGCCGCAAAGTAAGATCTGGAACATCTGGAACTTGAACATCCATATTCTACGAGTCTTCTGATGGTATCAAAATCTTGGCGGCATCTGGGCGAGTCTCGATTTCATTACACTTGACTTTTTATCATTTGCTTGTTATTTTCCTTGGAAATTTTATTGGGTTATCTTCATTGGTTTGTATATATGTTGATTATATGATTTCTTGTAAGTATACGGTGATTAAGGTGGCATTAGAAAGTTGTTGGAAGCGTTGGGTAAGGGGGTAAGGGGGTAAGGGGTTATTTTGATTCTTTTAGGCTCGAGATTCAGTTAGTTTTACATCAGAATATGCTTTTCTTCTATTGTTAATAGTATTATCACACTTTCATCTTGTTAGGGTTTGAGCTCAGAAAGAGGATTACTTGAACTGAGATTTGCATACCTAGTGTAGTTAATCATTTTTCAACTTGCCAACAGAGCAACAAACAAAAGAAGTTTTGCATAACCTGTGCAATTTATTTGGTATCTTCACAAGTTTCATTAATACTTGTCGTATGATATATATATCAATATGTTCCATTTTTAAACATGGCCAAAGCTTTTCATGATAGGTTTTGGATAATGCTGTGAAATGGCTGCGTATAATACCGCTGCATGTCCACAAACAAGTGAGCTTGTCGATTACAATTTTATACCAACTTTAAAATGAGCTGCTCAATTTTATAGATTGTTGTGAAGCTACGCGATATTCTTTGTAATGGTTGTGTATATGGGTTTTAGGAGATATTTATATTTTAACCTTTTATGACAGATTAAAAGAAAATCCATGTTTAAAATTTTGTTTTGGCTTAACTGATTTATTCTTTGAAGTCAAACTCTCACTACTCATGTTTTTCTGATTCCAATTTTATAGTCTTCTCTCATTGTAAATAACTTTTTATGAGCTTTTATGTAGGTTACTCTACCATATAACACAGACAAGAAGTTGGATTTATTTGCAAAATAGAGTTTCAGATGAATATATTGAAGGCGTTGACAAATTTTTGGATTATGCATATGAAAACAGTTCAAGTAGTTATGAGAGTAGGATTTTCTGTTCTTGCAAGAAATATACCAACCGTTATCTTGTAGAGAAAACTATTCCACGTGAGCATATAATTATTCATGGGTTTCTAAAAAAGTACAAGACATGGAGTTTTCATGGAGAGTCATATCATTCACAAAATTATAGTGGAGAGTGCTCAATTAATCATCATGTAAATTTGAGTGACGATATGATTAGAATGATACATGAGGCAGCTGGCATTCCTGCAATTGATGTAAGCTTGCATGAAAATCCACATACATCAAATAATCCAATAGATGATTTTACAGTAGGGGATGAAAAATTGAGAAAACTTATTTAAGATGCAGAGTGTCCATTGTACCCTGATTGTGCTAAATATACATCATTGTCTTTCATGGTTAGATTACTACAGGGTAAAACAATGCATGGATGGACAGATGTATCATTCACTTGGTTGTTAGAATCTCTAATTGATGCATTTCCTAACATAAACCTACCAAAATCTTATTATGAAGCTCAAAAAATCACTAAAGACTTGGGATTTTCTTACGAGACTTTGGATGCATGCCCTAAAAATTGTATGTTATTCAATGGAAATGATTTGTCACTTGATGAATGTGAGATATGCGGTGAATCAAGATATAAAAAATATAATGAAAGCTCAGGTATTATACAGTGCACAACTACAAAAATTGCTTCAAAACAAGTAAGGTACTTTCCTCTTAAGCTAAGGCTAAAAAGGTTATTCATGTCATCAAAAAATGCACATTTCATGCGATGGCATACAGATGAACGCACAGATGATGGGATCATGCGAAACCCTACAGACACTCCTTAGTGGAAAAATTTGATAATGATTTTACTGAATTTACAGCTGAGCATCGCAATGTTAGACTTGGTTTGGCATCTGATGGATTTAATCCTTTTAGAACCATGTCTATTACTCATAGTACTTGGCCAGTAGTTTTAATGCCTTATAATTTACCACCATGGTTATGTATGACACAAGCTTTTCTTTTCGTAGTTGTGTGAATTGATGGACCAAAGGGACCAGGTAATAAGATAGATGTTTATCTTCAACCGTTGATTGAAGAGTTGAATGAACTGTGGGGTTATGGTATGATAACATATGATGCATCAAAGAATCAAATGTTTACACTTTGGGCTGCATTACTCTGGACAATTAATGATTATCCAGCATATTCCAATTTATCGGGATGGAGTACAAAAGGTCAATTTACTTGTGCAAATTGTAATCACAAAAATAGATCTCATTGGTTGGCAAATGGTAAAAAATTTTGTTACTTGGGTCATCGTCATTGGTTACCTTGCGGGCATAGGTTTTGAAGAGAAAAGTTATCTTTTGATGGACATCGAGAGTTTGAAGATAAGCCTCCTAACTTAAAGGAAAGTGACATTTTAGCACAGTTGGATGGCGTACTTACTGAGTATAAGAAAGATGAACTTAAAAAATGAAGAGGGAAGAGCGTAACCGAGTAAGTAATATTGGACAAAGGCTTGGTTGGAAAAAAAAGAGTATCTTTTCTGAATTATCATATTGGGGGTCTCTTCAAGTACGTCATTCCATTGATGTGATGCACCAAGAGAAAAATGTTGGAGAAAATTTGTTATATACCATATTAGGCATTACATGGAAATCAAAGGATGGATTGAAGGCAAGACAAGATTTAAAGGTTATGGGTATTCGCACTATGTTGTACCCACAACTACTTGCATCTGGCAAGACTTTATTGTATACAGCTCGCTTTACAATGGATAAAACACATCAAGATATTTTCTTAAGAGTTTTAAAAAGCATCCAAGTGCCTGATGGTTATGCAGCAAATCTTTCTCGATGTGTTCATTTTAAAGAAAGAAATATTTGGGGTCTTAAAAGTCATGACATGCATATAATTATGCAACAATTCCTTCCAGTAGCCATTAGAAAAGCATTGCAAGTAGATGTTGTGAAGGTATTTATTGAGTTATCCAATTTCTATAGACAATTGTGCTCCAAAAGTAACAGAGTTATTGACTTAAAGTCCTTACAAGAATGCATTATTCTCACACTATGTCATCTTGAAAAGATTTTTCCACCCGCATTTTTTGATATTATGGAGCATCTAACTATCCATTTAGCGGAAGAAGCTTCCATTGCTGGCCCGGCTCAATTTTGATGGATGTATCCCATTGAAAGGTAATGATGTTTGCTTGTATTTGACAATATTCTACCTTTTTTTGTTAACGTAATGTATATTTTAATTTTGGTATCTACAGCCTCTTAAGAGATATGTACGTAATCGTTCTCATCCCGAAGGTTCTATTGCTAAAGGTTATCTTATGGAAGAATGCATGAATTTCTGTGAGAGATACCTAGATGGAGTGGAAACAAAGTCTAACCGCCCAAGTAGAAATTATGATGGAGGTGATGTTTCTCGTCGTCCTTTCAAGAGAGGAAAAAAATGCTTCTTGATGAAGTTACGTTGACACAAATGCATCGCCACATTCTTTTCAACACAGATGCAATTACCATATTATAAGAGTGAGTTTCAGGAACTTATTCAATTTTAATATGTTTTGTATTAGTTGTCAATGATGCTGAATTTTATTATAGGAAACACATCGAAGAACTAAGAAAGGAGTTCCCTCGAGCAACAAAAAATCAAATTGACAAGGTTCATAATGAATCATTTCAATTGTGGTTCAAACAACATGTGAGTATATTCAACAAAATTTTTATTAAAGCTTTATGATTATCTATGAAAAAATTGAACTCCATACTTTTGTAGGTCAAATCCAGTGATATAAATATATCAGAGGAAATTAAGCAGCTTAGTGAAGGACCAAGTGATTGGGCATGGAGATACAATGGATATTTTATTAATGGATTCTGTTTCCGTACAAAGTACATGGATAGTAGGAGAAATACACAAAATAGTGGCATGATGCTCAAAGCAAACACTATTAGCTACGCTAGTTCAAAGGATAAGAACCCTCGTATCAGAGGTGTCACTTACTATGGGAAGTTAACTGTTATTATTGAGATTCATTATACTAATTAATTTAAGTTTATCTTATTTAAATGTGATTGGAATTATCCTCTGGTAGGTCAAAAAATTGATGAGTTTAATTTTACCCTTGTGAACTTCAATTATTTATTATATAAGCATAACAAGGTGATCGATGAGCCTTTTATATTAACCACTCAAGCAAAACAAGTATGTTATGCCAAAGATCCTTTAGAACCCGATTGGGAAGTTGTTATTCATCTGACAATTAGAGATTCATTTGATATGTACTTCAAGGATTCATCCCATGTTTCTCGGCTTGTGCCTCAAGTTGAATAACTAAGTCAACAATAATTAGATGAAAGAATATATGTGCGTGATGATGATGTTCATTGGGTTAGAGATGGAGTTGATTGTGTGTTAGTTGATGATGTACAAGTGGATGTTGATAATGACATATTTGAAGATTAAATGTTTCTTTTTTTATTTAATTGATGGTATGAATGTACAGCTACACACTTTTTTATTTAATTTATTAAAGGTTTCTCAAACATTTTTATTTATTGGATGTTAATAATGACATAATTGCGATCTACTAATGACATTTGTAGGAATGGGGAAGAAAAGCCTGCAGGACAAACTATGAACGCTAAAATGCAACTTGCAACCGGTGACCGTACCACTACACCTTGAATTTCCCATCCCCACTACACATCCCCCATCCTCTATTCCTTCCCCAAATATTAAGCCACTGTTTCAAGCCACTAAACATCCAATATCATCGTTCTCTATGCCCACCATAAATATGCCGTCAGGATCCCAGTAAACTACTATACATGTACCATCCCTCTCGCAACCGGTGATCGTACCCATGCCGCCACTCTCCGCACCACCATATTCGGGATCTAATTCAATATCCAGTGCATTGGCAGGTACTTGAATATTGTGTTGTTTAATTATATGAGAAGTATGGTATATAATATTTTCATTTTTATGAAGATGACTCAAACTTTAAAAGTAGCAAGAGAGGATGTGGTGGATCTAATGGCATTTCAACATGGGGCACAAGAGAGTGGTTTCATATTGATTTTGATAAGCATGAGTTGCATATCTGTAAGTGTGAGCAACATTTAAAAGGACAACTTTGTTTGCTAGCGAGGAATGGATTTAGAGTATCGCTAACATATCCATGATGGAGTGATTTACCTGGTGATGTTCTTGATTGGTTGTGGCGGGAGGTACAGGTATGTTTTTTTTAACAAGTTAAAAACATAGATATTATTGTTTTTTTTTCTAATTATCTTATTGTGTAATTGTAGGATAATACAGATGTTGATGCAGAAAATGCGCTCTCAAATTTCAGCAAAAAGGGAAAAAAGAGAGATGGAAACTGTAAGCAACCTTTTACTAATGGACCAAGGAAAAAAAGGGGATCAATACAGATTCGAGATCGCAAAAGTACGAGATCTGAGTCCGCAGCCTTTACTAAATGGGCCTCTGGGCTCGAGCCAACCTCCCTTAGGGTGCACCACCTCCCCCTATTTATAGGTTTGGGGGCCTGCCTAAATGGGCAGGGCTAAAATAACCGGCTTCCCGGGGTACAGGAGAACCGGGCATCGGTGACGGGAATCAAAAAAGGAAAAGAAAAACAGTTCGCTAAAGAGGGGCGGACTGGACTCGCAAGCTGGAGCTTCCTTCCAACTGTAGGGCATTATCCTGGCTGAAGGTCTGCGACCTGTGCAGACTGACGCTTGAGTCTGCATGAAGACCTGGAGGGTGATCTAGAAGCTGATCGAGGCTGGGCAAACTGGGCGGACCGAAGGATTGAGTCCGCCGCTAAATGAGGTGCTGGAACCCTGATGGTGGAACTTATGCGGGCTTGCTCTGGAGTCTGCTTCTGGGGGAAATCCTGCTGAACATGTTCTGGATTTTGGGGTTAACATGATCCCCGCATATTTTTAAATTTCAAGAACTTTTGAAAATATTTTCTTAAACGCCGAGTCCGCAATAGTCATAAATGCTGTCATTGCTATAAATACCGCTAGGAGCGCTGTATTCTGACAAAACTGTCTATGCCACGGGTCGGTTTTCGCCCCTTGCAGTCCGCATTCTCCAGTCCGAGATGGCAAGGCTTGGAGATTTCTTTGGAAATGTTGCCTCGAGCACAGAAAAACCCAAAGCGACCACAAAGACTTAGAAGGTCATACCCTGTAGCAGGACGCATGTCCGTCACATGGGCGAGAGTTCGGGACAAAATAGGGCTGACTCAGTCCGCAGTACCGAACAAGGGAAAAATGCGACTACTCCTGCCCCGCAGAATCTACTAACTGAGAGTGCGAATAAGAAATTGAATCTGCCATCCATATCTGACTAGAATCCTGTGAGTTCTTAAAGTATGGTGGTGCACCGTTCTGCCTTAGGAACCATCATGTTGCGGGTAGACCCGGACAAAGAGGTCTCGTCACCAGAAGTTCAGCAGCCGAGCATTGAGGAGAGGCGCCTTGCTAATGAACAGATGGAGGAAAGGGTAGAGGAGTTAGTTTAGAAGCGAACTGGAGAGCCAGCGGAAACAGTGGAGGAAGATCCGGTTGAGAAACAAGCTGAAGAACCAGTGTCTTCCATGGCTCTGGTTGTCGCACCGATCTCAGTCCGTAAGGGTCTGGTAAGCTCTCAGCAAGTTTTCATAGACTTAGACAAGACGCCAGAGAAACGAAAGAGGAAAAGGGACAAGACTACAGTTGTTGAGCAAGTGGAGAAAAAGCTGCTAACTCGGAAGGAGAAAAACATCTCCATGCGGAATGGGGCTACGAGCTTGCAGCATAAGCCGTGAGAGAAGGAATTTCCAGATACCAATCTCGTCACCCCCGATGCTCTGCCCGCAGGGGATGGTCCTCCCTCAACGCTCAGCTTATCAACAACCGAAATACTTGACACAATCGACAACGAGCAGCCCACGGACATGAACCGATCTCTGCTGGAGGTGCTGCAACCTGGTGTTGAGTTTGTGGGAAAAAATCCTACTGATCTTCCCTCTTCCCTTATAGCTGAGGAAAGAGAGAAGATCACTAAGGAGCAGCTCGCTGCCATGTTGGCGAAGATTGAGGCGGTCTACAAAAAAACTTATTGCGGACAAGCGGACTGAGGATCTGCAAACTGAGGCGGAACTGATGAGGTCTGGTTAATTGCGCCCGATGCCTAGGCATTTTCGGATTTCGTAGCTTATAAGTATCCTCCCCAGAAATCGCGGCCAGTTAAGATTATTACGGAGACCTGCGATATAGTTGCTTCCAGCAGATCGATGGTGGAGACAAGAGCGATAATTCATCGAGAATGGAGGAACCGCCTAGGCGCCTTTGATCCAGAGCGCGCGAGGCGACCTGTATTTGATAATCTCCAGATCGTTGCAATGATTTCAAAAAGTGACTTATCCTTTTACCTTTTAAATCTGTTGTGGCCTGGATATTAACGCGAATTTGGTTTTCTCTTGCTATAGGACGAAATTCGCTGCCCGGCTCTGTTGAGGCTGGCGAGATCGTGCCATCGCCCGAAGTGGATGCCCCGGTACGAACTGAGACGATCCACATAGCTGAGTCTGTGCAGAACGAGCAGCCCGGCCTGAACTTGGCAATATTATTGAAGAAATACTAAGATAAGCTGAATGAAGTGCAAGGAGAGTTAAAAAGGCGGGTAGAGCGAGAGAAGATTTTGGAGAACCAGGTCGCCAGCATTTCTGCTGAGGTAGAGGGATTGAAGAAGGATAGGCAGCGATTAATCGAGGATGCCTGCTACTACAGGGAGAGGTACTTGGCGTTGGTGCAGGAAGGGAAGAAAAAACAAGCTCCTGCAGAGGCTTCAGTCCCAGTAGCGAGTGGGCAGCCCGCGGAGGTTGAGGAACCGAGGCTGGCAGGCGAGCACTTGGTCCCTGTTAGCCGGATCCATAGGGACACTGCCCACATGCATCGTACCTTCAACTCTATGCATCATCTCATCCAACAACTGTATAGAGAAATTTTAAGAGGGAGCGATCAGGCGGCCCATCTTGGGATGGAAAAGGAGCGACTTGCTCATCGCGACCGAAGATGTCACTGAGTGAGAAAATGTCTAATATTAACTATTGTATGTTGTATAATTCGGTGTGCTTTTTGAACATTATTTTTGTTTTATTTGTAGTGTGATGTTTTAATACTTGAACAATGCTATTATTCGTGATGAATGCGAGTTATGTGGACTAATTAGATGTATACCTATTTTATTTACAAATATAGAAAGTTGCGAACTGTGCGGACTGCGCTTGAGTCCGTTGCGGACTGGCTGAGGACTGTCAGACTGATTTTTATATAAATAGAACCTCGTCTTCATTCTGCATAGAAAATGAGATCGAAGCAAAAGTCCCTGCGGTCTGTAAAAATGGTGTCCGCACATACCGATGCTGCGACTGCTTTTCATGCTGTCGACCATAAAAAGTGTAAATTGACCGAGGCCGATCTGGACGCATTTGTAGAGAAGCATATGGTGGATTCTCTAGTGCTTGCACGCTTGCCTGAGGATTAGGAGAGAATAAGCTTCTCTACTGCCATGCAGATCGCGATACCTATTGATCACTTCGAGAGCAGGTTCAAGTTTCCTTTATTATGGGAGATCGCGGAGATCTTTGAACATTACGACATGGTTCCTGGACAACTCGCGCCGAATACTTTGGCCGCAATATACAGCTATCTTTCTTATTTGCGATCTGAAAAAATCGCATTTTCCTTAAATATCTTCAGAAAGATCTTTTCAGCCCGCTCAGTGACTCCTTCCGGAGGCCGCAAATACAAAGGCATTATTTACTTCTACTGCCGAGGGATGAAGGTTATGGGTTTTCCTAACAAGATCGATAACTGGACTTCGAGGTATCTTATTTTCGAGGGCGATCTAGGGTTCTCCCATACCTATCCGCAGGTACGGGCGGGCTCCGTTTTCAAAAGCGTGGAGCTGGATATAGTGGAAAATGCCATCGTCAAGTTCCTGGCAGGGGCCAGGCTCGACATTGATTATTATATTTCACTTCTTCCTAACTTGGATACCACAGCCTGTCAAGAGAGTAAGTATCCGCCGCGATCTGCAATATAACCTTCGCGACTTGCAGTGTACTAATCCTATCCTTTCTTGTTCTTGCAGCGACCTTGGCAGTGCCGGCTAATATACCCCAGACACTTGCGGGCTGAATCCTACTCAAGGAGGAAAGAGGAAAGAAATTGCGATGAAGAGGAGGGAGGAGGGGGATCCCGTTGTGGATTACTCTTCCTCAGAAAGTTTTGATATGCAAGGCTTCGGAGAAAAGTCGAAAGATCTGAGGGGCAACTCGATGATCCACTGACATTGGAAAAATAAGTATGTCAGCCTTTCTACAGCTCTTCCCTCCTGGAGGAGTCCGCGGATGTCCCGTCACGCTCACGTGGCGATGTCCACACTCTATGGGAAGCGCAATTTTCACGACCTGAAGAGAGTGGAGCCTGCCGACATCCCTCTGCTCGCGGCTCAAGCCAGCACCAACTGCATCGTCACTAACCATTTTATGGGTTGCCTGACCCGCGATCTGCTTAGAGAGAATGAGCAGCTACTACGGGAAAATAAGATATTAAAGGGCAGGAATATAAAGTTAGGGAAAAGGGTCAACCAGCATAAGGAGGATGAAGCGGTAAGTTTTGTTATTCGCCGCGGTCTCTTTTAATTTATCCACAGCAGACTGAATTCGTTCTTCTTTTTTCAGACCGTGTACGATGTCACCAACCGCAGCTTTCAGAATTCCATGTTCCCTTTCGTGAAAGAAAGCATTGAGGTCGCCATTGGGCGCCTTGTTGACAACAGTTTCATGAAAGAAGGGGTGGGCAAGGTGCCTTTCTTGCAACTCTTCCCTGAGTTAAAGGAGAGGGTTGCTGAATGGGAGTGGTCTGAAAAAAGGAAAGGCAGTTGTCGTCTAGGAAGAAGAAGAAGAAGAAGAAGAATTAGCTGATGACGAAGCTCCTGATGATGCCACTTCAAGCCAGCAGCATGGTGGTCAAATCGAGCAAGCAGCCTCTTCTTTGGATTCTGATGGAAGCGCGGGGACGGAGTCCGTTGATAGCATGAGCTCTAATGATACCAGCGACGGCGACTCAAGAGGATATTCCCCTGAAATTAATATCGACAGATCTAGCCCGGACGTGCCTGTAGAAAAAAGGCGAAAGACTATAGAATGAAACGTGATCTTTTGTTTTTGCTTATTTGTAAAATGGCGGACTTTATTCGAGGCCGCCTAAAGATAAATAGATGTGAATATATTATTTTTTTTGAATGGATATAAAGGATATTTTGTTCAGTCCATGTATTCTGGTACTTTTATTGCTTATTTCCTGTCTCCTTTATGCTTCGGTGAGACTTGTTTTGTATTTGATCAATAATCATCATTGATTAGCGAAAAACCAGTCCGCGCAACTTAGATTTTAGGTTGTATGCTTGGGATGTGTAAAGGTTGACGATAACTAAGGCCGACAATAGTCTAGGCCGCGATGCTTGCCTTGCAGTTCGTCAAGTTCTTGTAACTTATTAAGGATACGGATAATCGGGGGACTCTGACGGATACCAATCCTTGTCCGCATATAAGTTGTTCAATGATGAATTTTTGCAATCCAAGATTAATTATCTTTGCTGCGAACTAAGGATTATTAATGTTGCTATAAGAACTGCAATAAATGATGGACTGCGCGGATACTGAGATAGAGTCCGACTGAAAGTAATGATTTACAACCAAACCGTGCGGGCAGGTGCATATAGCATTGCTTTCCACGCAAGGTCGGTTGCAAGATCAACCCCTGGCAGAAAGTGGCGGACTGCGCGGATACTGAGATAGAGTCTGACTGAAAGAAATGATCTACAACCAAACCGTGCGGGCAGGTGCATATAGCATTGCTTTCCATGCAAGGTCGGTTGCAAGATCAACCCCTGGCAGAAAGTGGCGGACTGCGCGGATACTGAGATAGAGTGCGACTGAAAGAAATAATCTACAACCAAACCGTGCGGGCAGGTGCATATAGCATTGCTTTCTATGCAAGGTCGGTGGAGGTTGAAAGCCTTAATTTAATTTTGATAAAAAAGAATACACCGCTCTCTTGCCTGGGATTTAGACCAATTTGATCAATTGGGCAGGTGCATGCGGGATGCATTGCTTTCCTCAATGGATCAACTGGGTCGTGAGCTCCCTGCAGCCACCGCTTTAGAGTTCCAAAGAGTATTCGAGAGTACGAACTTTGATGATTTATGGGCAGGTGCCGGGTGGCATTGCTTTCCTCAAAGAGATCATCAATGTGTACGCTATCCCTGGCAAGCTTAGTAGAGCTGTCAACCACCCTGTCCCTCCAAAAATGTAGTGGTGGAGTCAGGTACTAGCTGCGATCCAAACTCCAGTAGCCCACCGCGCAAGAATCTGCAAGCTCCCACTATACGGTGCGAAATCTCCCCGCAACACGTGGTCATGGTGGTGTTACGCTAATGACAACAATTCTCGGCGGGAGGGGGGGTCCAAGCTGGACTTAGCGATGTCTCTTGGTTTGGTGATCTCTTCCTTTACATTGTGGATAGAAGAGAATGATTGTGTCATGCAAAAGAATCGTTAGCCAAAAATTCTTATTGATATAACTATCAAAATGAACACAGATGATAAATGTTTTGCTTAAGAATAAAACTGCTTTAAATCATCGCCATTCCAAGTATGGGGTACATCTTCTCCGTCATAGGTTTGTAGCTGGTATGCCCCGTTTCTCAGAACTTTCTTAATGATAAATGGTCCGCTCCAGTTTGGGTTCAACTTACCTACGGAACCAGTTCTTGCGGCTGCATCTAGCTTTTTCAGGACGAGATCTCCCACCGAAAAATGTTTGACCCAGATGTTTTTTTCAAAATACCTCGCCATTCTTTGTTTGACCTCCTCTTTCCTGATGATGGCTTCATCCCGCATCTCTTCAACTTGATCCAAACTAAGTTTCATATTCTCATTATTAATCTCAAGCCAATCCTCCCAGCTTTGCCTGGCAAATAATACCCTAGGAGTTGGAACCTCAAATTCCATTGGGATGAGAGCCTCCGAACCATGAGATAGTTTAAAAGGAGTTTCCCCGGTAGCTGTGGAAGGGGTTGTTCTGAGGGTCCATAGAACTGAAGGAAGTTCCTCTGCCCAGTTCCCTCTCAGAATCTACACTTTCTTTTTCAGCAAATTATTTATCTGCTTATTCGCAGCTTCCACTTGGCCATTGCTCCTAGGATGGTGAACTGATGAGAATCGCAGTTCTATGCCGACTTGTTTGCAAAAGTTCTTCATCTCTTCATTGTTGAACTGCGGCCCATTATCTGTAATTATTATCATCGGGATTCACTGCCTGCAAATTATCTCCCCCCATAAAAAGTTTTTTATCACCTGGGTTGTTGTCTTTACAAGTGCCTTTGCTTCAATCAATTGCTGAAGTAGTCAATCATAACCAAGATAAAGCATCATTGTCCACTCGCCATGGGAAATGGCCCGAGGAGGTCCATTCCCCACACTGCGAAAGGCCATGGCGTGGTGATTGACACAAGTCGCTGTGATGATTGGAGATGAAGCGGAGCAAATTTTTGACATTGAGCACACTTCTTTGCATAGGATTCAGAATCTTTTCTCATTGTGGGACAGAAGTACCCTTGCCGCAATATTCTTCTCTCCAAAGTTCTAGCCCCTGAATGGCTGCCACATTCTCCAGAGTGAACTTCTCGGAGCACCGTAGGAATCTCTTCTTCAGATACACACCTTGCCATTGGCGAGAGGAAGGTCTTTCTATAGAGAATTCCGGAGATAAGTTTGTAATGTGCTGCCTTCATTCTGAATCTTCTTTTATCTTTCAAATCCTGTTGTAATTCTCCTGTCGAGAGATATGATTTTAATGTGTCCATACAAGAAGGTCATTGTTCTATTTGCATAAATTCTCCTTCTTCTATAGCCGGATAAAAAAGCTCTGAAGTTGTTTCACCCGAGGGGAGGCCAAACTTTCTAGCTCATCTGCCTCAATATTGTATATTCTCGAAACATACTCAATAGTGAAGCTCTTAAAATTTCCAATCTTCGCCTTCACTAGCATTAAGTATTTCTTCAGGGTGGGCTCTTTGGTTTCGAAATTTCCCAATACTTTGGATGCCATTACTAACGAGTGGGTTTTAACATGCACATAGTCTATTCCCAACTCTTTTGTGAACCGCAGGCCTGCCAAGAGTGCTTCATACTCTGCCTGGATATAGTGATTGGGAAAGAGAACCTTATCGCTTGTTTCAATTTGACCCCGTTGGGGTTAATGAGAACTACTCCCGCCCCGAGGAGTTTTTGCCTGAAGCTCCATCTATGTAGATTGTCCATGCTAGCAGGGATTGATTGGCTTGAGCAGCATTAGACTCAGTTGTGTCTATTAGAAAATCTGCTAATACTTGTGTTTTGATAGCTGTTCGAGGTACATATGAGATATCAAACTCACTGAGTTCAATTGCCCACTTGGCTAGTCTCCCAGAGTGCTCCGGTTTTTCAAGAATATTTTTTAATGGTTGATCTATTATCAATCTAATTGAATGCGCTTGGAAGTATGGTCGAAGCCTTCTGGCAGACATTACTAATGTTAATGCGAGCTTCTCAAGAATTGGGTACCGGGTTTCAGCATTTTTTATTATATGGCTGACATAATATACCGGATATTGCCTTCTCCCTTCCTCTCTAATAAGGACTGAACTTATTTCTTCCGAGCCCACTCCTAGATAGATGAATAGCATTTCTCCAGCGCGAGGGCTTTGAAGTCGAGGAGTGGAGGTGAGTCATTTTTTATGTTGTTCGAAAGACTCTGCGCATTCTTTGGTCCATTCAAATTTAGACCCTCCACGAAGAGTCTTGAAGAATGAGGAACTTTTATCCCCTACTCTGGAGATAAATCTTCCAAGACCCGCCAGCCTTCCCCATAATTGTTAAACTTCTTTTGGGGAACGAGGTGATGGCATTTTGAGGATTGCTTTAACTTTATCTGGGTTGGGGACGAGCCCTTCGGGGGTAAAAAGATGACCAACGAATTTTCTTTTATTTGCTCCAAAGATACATTTCAACGGATTCAACTTCATGTAATATTTTCGCAAAGTAGAGAATGTCTCTGTGAGGTCTCGTAAATGCAAAGCAAAGGTTTTACTTTTAATAAGAAGGTCAACGACATATACTTCAAGATTCTTTCCTTTTTGTTTTTTAAACACAGAGTCCATCATGCGTTGATAGGTAGCGCCTGTGTTTGTTAATCCAAAGGGCATCACCAGATAACAGTAGCAACCATCGTTTGTGATAAATGATGTACGGGGGATGTCAGGCTTATGCATCCTAATCTGGTGATAACAAGAAAATGCATCTAAAAATCTCATAACGGGATATCCAACCGCAGAATCTACTAAAGCATCTATTCGAGGCAGTGGATAACAATCTTTCAAGCACGCTTTATTTAACTTGGTAAAATCAACGCACATCCTCCACTTTCCCCCAGGCTTTTTTACCATTACAACATTTGATACCCAGTCCGGGTATTGGATTTCATGAATGAACTTAGCCTTTAGAAGCTTCGCAACCTCTTCCTTGATTGGCTCGGCTAGCTTCGTCGCCACTTCCCGCTTCTTTTGCTGAACAAGTTTGAAGTTGGGAGAGATATTTAGGTGATGGAAGGCTACATTAGGATCCACTCCCGGCATGTCTTTTTCTGCCCAGGCAAAGACATCCAGGTTCTTTAGTAACCAAGCGATCAACTTTTCTTTTTCCTTTTCGGGGAGTTCCGAGTTGATTGTAAGTCTTCTCTCTTCACCTGCTCCAATTGGAACTCCTTGGGTTGCTTGAGCAGGCTCCAGATGAACCCCTTCCTGGATTTCCTCCTGATCTTTGACCGCTTCCTGGGGATCTTTTTCTTCTGAGGCAGCGACTAGAGCCGCTTGGGGGGGCGTGTGCTCGATCATGTTGACTGCTTTGACGTAGTACTCTCGTGCCTCCCTTGGGTTGCTTCTAACCCGGTACTGCTTTCCTCCTGCCGTAAACTTGATCGCAAAATGATAGGTGGAGACTATTTCTCGATATTTATTAAGAAGAGGTCTTCCAAAGATGGCGCAATAACTGCTCGCCGCATCAACTATCACGAATATGATAAGCTTTGACACTCCCCCGAGTGTCACTGAGAGTTTGACGCTCCCTTTAACTTCTTTCTTATCGCCCGCGAAGCCATACAGTGGCCCTTCGGTGGAGAGCAAAGTCTTTTCGGACCTTAGGGCCTCATAAGCATTATTTAATATAAGGTTGACCGAACTTCTAGTGTCAACCAAAATCCTTGGAACTGTATAGTTCTCAATGATTTCTCTGATTACAACTGCGTCTTTTAATGGGTTGGCTGTCTTTGGGAGATTGTCTGGACCAAAAGTAACAACTTCCATTGGGGGAGCTGTAGAATTCATGGCTACCTCATGTCATGAGATCCTTGCCAACGAAGACTTTCTGCTTGATTCTGCACCCGCTCGTCCATGGATGCAAAATAGATCCCCGAGGACACCCACGTCGTCTGCATCGACGGTCTCTCCAATATTAATGTTGCCAAAGTATCCCACTCTCTCAGTGTCTTCATTTTCCCAAGAGACTTCGGCCACCTCCTTGCCTTTAGAGGTGGACGGCTTTGATGAAGCCTCTTTTACTCTGAGGCCCCTCATCTTCCCTGCATCAAGCAGTCTCTCCACAAGCTGCCGGAGAGCTCTGCAATCTTCAGTCGGGGTCCCCTTTTCTCTATGGAACGCACAGAAAAGGTCCACGTTTCGAACCTTTCCTTCTGCCTTCTGGAATTCTTTCTTTGACTAAGTTTTTTTTGCAGGACCTGGAGAACTTCATCTATCGTCAAGCCCATAGCAGCGAGCTATTCCAAGGGATCATGGCTCTGCTGATCATCTAAAGATCTGCTATCCCGAATTTGAAGGACAGGAAGGATTCGAGGAGTAACAGGAATAGGGGTAGCAACCAGTGGTGGTTTTTGCTCATGAAATTTTGATGATTTTTATAAGGCCGCTTGTGTCGGAAATTTCTTCCCCTATGAGCCGGAGGCTGATACTCTGGTAAAGGGGGTCTGGATGCTCGATTAGTTGTAGAGGAATTGGCGATGTCTCTTTTTTTTGCCTTCGTAGTTAAATTGGATACATATGAAGGGTTGGCACACTCCCCTTCTATGAAGGTGTTAGCCAAGGCTATCAGATCTTGGAATGTGGCCAGATATTTGGTGGTTTCTTCAAACTTCAATGGCCCTTCTTTGAGTCTGTTAATTAGGGAGATCTTATAGAACTCAGGGTTTACATTCCTGACTCCCAGCTTCTCTCTCTGGAAGTGATCCACAAATTGCGCCACCGAGTCATTGTCTGCTTGCTTGATCTTGAAGAGGGTAGCCAGCCCACTCTTCCTCTTCCTGGAAGTTGCAAACCTCAGTAGGAGCTCTTGGCGTAACTCAGAAAAACTAGCGATGGATCCGGGATACAGTTCATGAAACCATTCTCGGGCCTGGCCGTCGAAAGTGATTACTAAGAACTTGCATTTCAAACCATCTGACAAGCACCTCATTGCTATAACATCTTTAAAATCTTGGAGATGAGCGATAGGATCTGTTTCTCCAGTGTAAAATGGGATGTGAGGTTCTCTGAAGTTATTAGGAGCCTGCTCCTGACGAATATTATCAACAAAAGGGGACTCCCCAGCTTGGGCTATAGCAGAAATCACAGGAGGTCGCACGGCTTGATTATCTTCCGTAAAGTTAAGTCGGCGGGCTGGACATCCCCGGGCTACTTCGCGGAAAAAATCCATAAGTGGAGCGAGCTCATCGTCTTGAGGCCTTGGTGGGGCTGCAGGCTGGATGGAAGAGCTTGCGGGCGGTGGCGTCACAGTTGGCGCTTGGCCGACATGGGTGTTGCAGACTGGCTCATCCGCGAAGGCCACCCTAGGTTGATCGAGTAGCTGAGTGAGCGCGACCAGAGCCTGGCAGATCGCGTCAAGGCGCAGGTCGGTCTCTCTCCAGGACTACTCGGCCTCCCTCCGGGATCAGTCGAGTGTGTCCCACAGGTCGTCAGAGGAGCTCGAGCGACCTAAGCGGGCATGATAATGAGATGATCGGCGATCAGACATCTCGGTCCGTGAACTTCAACGATAGCTTTAATCGGAAGGTTGGGTATTTATGTTGATGCAGAAAATGCGCTCTCAAATTTCAGCAAAAAGGGAAAAAAGAGAGATGGAAACTGCAAGCAACCGTTTACTAATGGACCAAGGAAAAAAGACGATCAATAAGATTCGAGACCAAAAAAGTCTTAGATCTGAGTCCGCAGCCTTTACTAAATGGGCCTCTGGTCTTGAGCCAACATCCCTTAGGGTGCACCACATCCCCTATTTATAAGTTTGGGGGCCTGCCCAAATGGGTAGGGCTAAAATAACTGGCTGCCCGTGGTACAGGAGAACCGGGCAGCGGTGACGGGAATCAAAAAAGGAAAAGACAAACAATTCGCTCAAGAGGGGCGGACTGGACTCGCGAGCTGGAGCTTCCTTCCAACTGTAGGGCATTATCCTGACTGAAGGTCCGCGACCTGTGTGGACTTACTCTGGAGTTTGCTTGAAGACCTGGAGGGTGATCTGGAAGCTGATCGTGGCTTGGCGAACTGGGCGGACTGAAGGATTGAGTCTGTCGCTAAATGAGGTGTTGGAACCCTGATTGTAGAACTTATGCGGACAGGCTCTGAAGTCTGCTTCTTGGGAAAATCCTGCTTAACTTGTTGCGGATTTTGGGGTTAACAATAGATGCACCTCCATAGTTTCGAACTAAATGTTTGCATATAATCGGAGAGAGATGGAGAGAATGGAAACATTACATTAAACGTCATAACTATAATATATATAAGACAAATGAGGAGCGCTTATCTATCGTTCCAGGTCGGGTTATTGCTGATTAGTGGAGAACACTTGTTTAGTATTGGGGTCAAGATACTATAAAGTCTGTATCGGCAACAAATTCATGCAACCGTGAGTGTCAGGGAGGATATCATAAGATTGGCAGATCATCATTTCGCTCCATTCGACAAAAGGTAATTAATTAACTAAAAGTATTTATAATTACACATGCAATTGAGATTAATGTTATAAATTATATTGATATTTTAGATGGAGATTGAGGGAGTTGAAATGGATAGACTTAGTGTTTTTAAAAGAACATGAACTGACAAACATGGCATGATTGAGTTTGAATATCAAGATATTATTGTAAGTTCCCTTTTATTATTATAGATTTTCAATACAAGAAATAAAAAATATTCTGTATTTTCACAATGCAGGATGAAGTGAATAGTTTGTATGAAAAGTTACCTGAGGAGGAGCGCACTGTAGAATATAAAGAAGCTTGCTTTGTTAAGGTCATGGGAGAGGATGGCCATGGTCGCGTGCGTACATGGGGTTCCAGAATAAGCAAGCCATCGAGTGAGGAAGCCTCAAAATCAATTCGTACGCAAATTCGAGAGGAGGTGCAATCTCAATTTGATTCTCAAATTGCTCAAATGAAAGCACAAATGGATGAAATGTCACGTGCTCAACAAAATATGCAAGTGCTTTTAGAGCGTGCTGGCATTCCATTAACATCAACAATGAATAAAATTGACGATCATTCCATTCCATCTAGCACTGGATAGGTTTGTTTTTAATGTACTTTTCAATTACTAATTTTTTAAAAAAACTTCTAATATATGAAATTTTATAGGTCGGAGATGAACATGATGCTTTAGAAGACGGAGAGTCGGAGGGCATGTGTCCTCCTTCAACGAATTAAATAATATGCTATAGTTTTTTTGTTGGTTTTATTTTGTGGTGTGGGAATGATTTATATGAAAAGAGTAGGGTCTTTTATGGGTATCTGGCTACTTCTATGGATATTTATAAGATTGAATTTGAGTTGAGGAAAAAAGTGGCCATTAAAAGCAGGAAGGCATTAGACTTTACTGATTAGCTCTTCCTAATGTGCCACTCTTTTAGGTTCAGAAAAAATGTGGAATTTGGCTTTGATAATACTAATGCCTGTCCCACATGGGAAGTCATATGTGCTGAAGTTTAATTTATTTTTGACTGTTTTTAGTTCCTTGCTGGTTTAGGTGTTTCGTCATGTCTTGAGATTTGACAACGATTGAATTTCTAATTCTAGTAAAACTGTATTGCAATGAATATGTTTTATTTCTATCCATTTCTCTGTAACATAACTTGTCAGCTTTAAATTATCCTTCAATGTCATGGATGTTATAAACTCCATACAATGTGTTGTTTTGGCTGTAAATATCTTTTATTTTCTGCCAATTTTGAATTCCCCAACAGCAAAAACTAGAAAGTATGTACTAAAAAAGAAGAAGAAAATTCTTCCATAATTGTGACAATTTATGATTTTCAATTGAAATGCCTTACAGGAAGTGGTTATTTCATCCAATCGTGGACTAGAAATAGCCTCTTTTGGCAAAAGCATGAGAACACCCTTCATAGACAGTTTTAAATTTATTATTATGAACTGCTTCCTATTGCTAGACACTCATTTATGCTAGATATACAAATATCTCACTATTTGACACTCATTTATGCTAGATATGCAAATATCTCTTTTCAGTGTTTCTCTTTCATTTTATATGGGTAATTGTTCTTATTGCACCTTGTATTAGCTATTGTTCCTGCTTAAAAAATTACCATGGCACCCAGGATTATAACACTTCAAAATTTGAAATTACTTTTTTAGTTGCAAAAGAAGGTATGTTGTTTTTTAAGCCCTATATTTTTTTGAATATGTATGATGTTTCTATGTGAGTTTTCCAGATGTATTCTGACTAACAGGTTGATGATGTTTACCCGTAAGACCGCTATACAGATTCTATCATAAGATAAGTCAAGGGTCCGTTTCTTGACCGCGTAACCGCGAGACCGTGGCAATTAGCAAGCTTTTTTTTCGTCTGAGAGTCACCAGTCTTTTTATGGAAGACCGCGTAGCCGCGCGGTTAAAAGCTTGCCTTCTTTCTTCTCTAGATGTGCATCTTGTCACCGCTGCCCGCTCTCCTGTCCCCCGGGAAGCCGGTGATTCTAGCGCCTGCCCGCTCGGGCAGGACCCCAAGCCTATAAATAGGCATGAACAGTACTCGCTAGGCATCGCGAATCGAGTCCTCAAGCTCGCCGTCTGTGGCAGCGGTCTCGAATCCTTTGCTGAGCGGGTTACTGTCCGATCGGGTGTTCCTTGGTAACCGCTGTAATCGCTTCATCTATGACAATCGAAAAGCATGTCGCATGAGTGGTTATAGCCGTAAGAGGCGAACTTCGATGTCGCCGCTATTAGCGGCTCCCTTTTGTCTCCTTTTCATTTTACCGCTAGTAACCGACAACTCAAAGTTACCATATTACCGTTTTCTCTCTCTCGCAGGTTCTCCAGCGACCAAGAGATGTTCTTGACACGAACATTGAACACATGACCTTCAGATCCGAGTTATCTGTGAATCCGAGCGGTTTCGATATGTCGGACAGGCAATCCCCTCACTACTCTCATTCTCATCATTCTAACCGCGCGAGGTCCTCAGAAGAATCCCTATTGAGGGCGCTCGAAAAATCTCGCCAGGAGGTGGAGCGAGATAGGTGGAAAACCGGCGAATGCCTTGATGCAATCGACCAAGCTCTAACAGCTCTTCACCAGCGGTTACCGATGCCTCCAACCGCAGCACCGGTGGAACCCGCAATCTTTACGACCCCCGCGACCAATCAGACCGCCTTCCAGCCATGTCAGACTAGCGCGCAATCGTAGCCCAAAGAAGATGAGCTAAATCCTTTCATGGGTTACTTCCAAGATACCGCTCGGGCAAGTCCGGCTAAGCGATTAGATTTCGAGGAAGACCGCCAACCCGGCATACCCACTGATTTCCCAAATTCTAACCGCGCCTCACCTTCAACCCCGGCTGAAATGGAGGACCCGTATCTGTTTGTCGCGTGGATAAGGCGAGAGCCTGCACCGAACAATTTCAGAGAACCTCGCTTACCTTTCTATACAGGCGCATCTGATCCGGTCACGCACCTGCAAGCATTCGAAGATGTCGTGGCCCTTAGATGCATGACGGATGCGCTAAAGTGTAAGTTGCTGGTGATGACTTTCGATGGTCAAGCTCGAGAGTGGTTTCACGAGCTTCTCCCTCACTCAATTAACTCTTTCGTCGGGCTCTGCCAAGAGCTTTTGTTAAGGTTTTCGACCTCCAAAAAAAGGAAAAGTGGTCCTGCAGCTCTTTTCAATATTATATAGAAGGAGGGTCAAAGCGTGGCGCGATTTGTA
Organism: Platanthera zijinensis; assembly: GCA_039513925.1. Classification (NCBI taxonomy): domain Eukaryota; kingdom Viridiplantae; phylum Streptophyta; class Magnoliopsida; order Asparagales; family Orchidaceae; genus Platanthera; species Platanthera zijinensis. The sequence continues at coordinate 140,047,543 of CM077090.1, forward strand.
GATCGTTTTCAAAGGGAAATTCTGGAAGTAGAGAAAGTAGACCCAGATTATTATAAGGTCGCCCTAATCAACGGCCTCCAGGAAGGCCCATTAAACTTCAAAGCCACGACGAAGGCTCCTACAAATTATCAAGCCCTAATCGCACTCGCGAATAAGTTCATTGAAGGAGAAAGTGCTAACCCAACCTATATTTCTAATCTAATCTCTACGGCAGGTGGTGGCGGCTCAGGGAGTTCTTCCACGATGCCACGTTCCAAAACCTTTTCGTCATGATCATCAGTCATCACCCAAAAGGGGTTGAAACTTTCATCATAAGAGGCCATTCCTTAACCATCGTAGTTCCGAGAGCGAATGCTGCCATTGAACAGTGCTCCTGTTCCGGTAGTCCCACGAGTCCTCCCTATTAGTCTGCACGGAGGGCCTCACGTTGCGAGTATGACTTGGGAGTAAGTCGCTGTGGTCCTGCAAAGAAAAGACTTCAAAAAGGCCAAACCCCGGGGAGAGGTAAGACCCCCCAGCTCTAAGAATTTCTGCGAATTTCACAAAGAAGAAGGGCACCCTACAGATCACTGTCTGGCCCTTCTCTTTTTTGTGAGAAGACTGGTTTCAAAGGGAAAAATGTCAAACCTTTTCTGTAAAGAGGCTCCCGTCAATTCAAATGCCTCAAAGGGCAAATAAGTGGCTGAGGTGCTATAGGAATGTGAGGACGTCACTGACATTTACAACCTTGGTAATATGAATTACCCGAATGATTGTGTGGATGTTCATGATGAAGGAACCCTCGGGCGACTTTTCTGCATCCACAGAGGGGGAGGCCTCGAATCAAGCCTAAAATCTTCCATCTCAAAGTTGCGTAAGCAGGAGGTGGCTATGACTTCTTCCTCGGCTCCGACCAAAGAACTCGTTACTTTTGGTCCGGATGACCTCTCATCCACTGCCAACCCATTCAACCATGCAGTTGTTATCCAAGCCGTCATTGAAAACTTCACAGTAGACAAGATTCTGATTGATATGGGAAGATCGGGGAATCTCTTGTTCAAGGAGACGTTCGAGGCCCTAAAGACCGGGAAACCATTGTTTTCAACCGAGGAGCCACTCTACGGCTTCTCGGGAGAGAAGAAGGAAGCAGAAGGAAACATTTTGCTACTAGTAACTCTGGGGGGAATCACCAAAATGATCCGGTTCGTGGTAATCGACGCGGCAAGCAGCTATCACGTGATTTTTGGAAGGACTCTACTAAACGAGTATCGGGCAATTGTGTTGACTTACCATCTGGCTATCAAATTCTCTGCTCAAGGAAAATAGTATCGGGTTCTGGAGTAACAATCGAGTGGCCCGAGAATGTTATGTGAAAACGGTTAATGTGATCGAGCAGGTAACCCCTCCGGCAGTCACGACAGTTGAGCTTGGAGAACCCAAAGAAAATGTGAAGGAAGGACTCCATCTGGAGGCTGCTCAACCTACCGAGAAAGTACCCATCGCTGAGGGAGAGGATAAAAAGCTTTCAGTTAATGCCGAGTTATCAAAAGAGGAAAAAATTGAATTAATTTCTTGTCTCCTTAAGAACCTCGACATCTTTGCATGTTCTCCTAAAGATATCCCCGGAGTGGATCCAGGCGTAGCTTGTCATCATCTCAATATCGATCCGAAGTTTAAGCCTGTACAATAAAAGAAGAGAGACGTCGCAACAAAATTGGCCAGTCCAATCCGGGAAGAGGTCACCAAGCTGGTAAAGGCTAAATTTGTTCAAGAAATACAATATACCGCTTGGATATCGAATGTTGTAATGGTGCCAAAACTGGGGGGAAAATGGAGAATGTGTGTAGATTTCACAAAACTCAATAAAGCGTGCCCCAAAGATTTCTATCCCTTGCCTCGAATAGATGCTTTAGTAGATTCTGCGGTTTGTTATTCTGTTATTATATTTTTTAGATGCGTTCTCTGGTTATCACCAGATTAAGATGAACAAACCCGACATACCACACACGTCTTTTATCACACATGAAGGGTATTTTTGTTATCTTGTGATGCCTTTTGGGCTTAAAAATGCAGGAGCTACCTATCAGCGCATGATGGATTCCTTTTTCAAAAACCAAAAGGGAAGGAACCTAAAAGTCTATGTTGACGATCTCCTTATAAAAAGTAAATCCTTTTCAGCACATTTAGAAGATCTCGTAGAAACCTTCGCAATCCTACGGGAGTTTAGGATGAGACTAAACCCGTTGAAGTGTGTTTTCGGTGCCAACCAAGGGAAGTTCCTCGGTCATCTCCTTACCCCTAAAGGGTTGGCTCCAAATCCTGATAAGGTAAAAGCTATCCTAGGTATGGCACCTCCCCGCTCCCCAAAGGAGGTCCAACAACTAGGAGGAAGGCTAGCAGGTCTTAGCCGTTTCATCTTCAGAATAGGAGATAAGAGCGCTCCCTTCTTTAAGACTCTTCGGAGGGGCTCCAAGTTTGAATGGACAAATGAATGCGATGAGACTTTCAAGAAACTCAAAGACAATTAAAAATGACTCCATTGTTACAAAGTCCTCGCCCAGGAGAACCGTTATACATCTATCTGGGAGTGGGACCCGAGGCGGTTAGCTCCGTTCTTGACAGAGAGGAAAATAAAAGGCAATTCCCGGTATATTATGTTAGCCATATCCTAAAGAGTGCTGAATTAAGATAACCTATCCTTGAAAAGCTAGCTTTTGCCTTATTCATTTCTGCACGCCAACTCCGTCTGTATTTCAGGGCACATTCAATCCAGGTTGTGGTGGATCAGCCCCTAAAAGGAATATTGGAAAGGCCAGAACATTCGGGAAGACTCGCTAAATAGGGGATCGAGCTAAGTGAATTCAAAATCGCATACGTACCACGAACAACAATAAAAGCTCAAGTTTTGGCATATTTCATGGTAGAAACCACAGAGCAAAGTTTTCTCAGGAAGAAAATTCTCTGCCCGCTTGGATCATTTACGTCGATGGAGCCTCTGGAAGGAATTCGTCAGGAGCAAGGATAGTCCTCATCAATCCAAATGTAGTCAAAATAAAGCATGCGGTGAAATTATTTTTTCCGATTACTAACAATCAGGCCGAATATGAAGCACTTCTTGCATGGTTAAGATTCGCAAAAGAGCTCGGCATCGATCACGCCCACGTCAAAATAGATTCCTCAGTAATGGCCTCGCAAGTGCTCGAGAACTTCGAAACCCGAGAACCAATTCTCAAACAATATCTCGTGCGGGTAAAAGTGTCAGGAGATTCAAAAGCTATGTTATTGAACACATCCCAAGGATCTAAAATGAGGAAGCCGATGCCTTATCAAAATTCGGTGTTACTGCGGGGGAAGTGGCATCTGAGCTTTTTCAGCCATCATTCGAAGAAGGGGAGGCAATGCAAGTCGACCAGCGTCACTTTTGGATAGCTCCATTCATTCTGTACTTATCAAAAGGAGAAAATCACCCTGCTATTAAAGATCGAAGAAGATTAAAAGTTAAGGCAGCGTATTACAACCTGATATCCGGGATACTTTACAGGAGAACTCTCATCTCACCCATGGCATGATGTGTTTCGGAAGAGGAAGTCCCCACCATACTCCAAGACATCCATTAGGGAGAATGTGGTAGTCATTCTGGAGCCAAGAACCTAGAATAGTGGATCTTACGCCAAGGGTATTTTCGGCCGACAATGAAGAAAGATGCAAAGTTGTATGCCAAGAAATGTGTTCAATGCCAGAAATTTGCTCCACTTCAAATCCAACCCGCTCGACAACTTTGTTCGATTACGGCACCATGGTCGTTTGCAATTTGGGGGATGGATCTCATCGGGCCATTTCAAATGGCAAGTAGTCAGTGGCGCTTCATCTTGGTTATGATTGACTACTTCACTAAGTGGATTGAGGCCAAGGCACTAGCAAGAACTATGGCTCAAATAGTCAAGAATTTTATTTGTGGTGATATAATTTGTAGGCACGGAGTTCCCATGGCGATAATCACAGATAATGGACCTCAGTTGAATAACGCGGAAATGATTAATTTTTGTAAGAAAGCGGGAGCCGACCTCCAATTTTCATCAGTGCATCATCCCCGGAGCAACGACCAAGTAGAAGTGGCCAATAAACGAATCTTTAACTTGCACAAAAAAAGAGTTCAGAGCTTAAAAAGCAGTTGGGCTGATCAAATCCCCTCAGTATTATGGGTCCTAAGGACTACACCTTCCAGTTCCATAGGAGAGACTCCCTTCAAGCTCTCACATGGATCAGAGGCCCTTATCCCAATAGAATTTGAAGTACCATCGCCCAGGGTCTTACTGGCTAGGCAAAACTGGGAAGACTTGCTTGAAATTAATGATGAAAAATTAAGATAGCACCTTGATCAAATCGAGGAACTTTGAGATGAGGCTACCATCAGGAAAGAAGAAGTGAAAAGGAGGATGGCGCGATATTTTGATCAGAAAGTAAGGGTCAAGCAATTTCAGGTAGGAGACCTAGTTTTTAAGAAAGTGGATGCCGCAGCAAGAAATATCTCGGTCGAAAAACTGAATCCCAATTGGATCGAACCTTTTATCATAAAGGAAGTTCTAAAAAGGGGAGCTTACAAGCTGCAAACGTATGAAGGGGAGGATATCACCCATACTTGGAGCAGAGATGATTTGAAGCGGTTTTACTTTTAGGATAAATCGCGGGGTATTTACTCTCAAGACTCGAAGCTAGGAAATGTTAAGCCAGGGGTAACACCGCCGAGTCCAACTCAATCCCCCATGAGAGTCGTTGTTATTAGCGTAACACCACCAAGATTATGTGTAGCAAGGAGTTTTCACACCGTGTAGTGGGAGCTTGCAGATTCTCGTGCGGAGGGCTTCTGGGCATCGGATCCCAGCTGGAACCTAGCACACCACCTCTACATATCAGGTGGGTCAGGGTGGGTGCTTAGCTCTACCATGCGTCATAAGGGATATTATTACGATTTTATTGATCTTTCTTGAGATGAGATGGTGCGGTCTCAGCACCCACCAGCCTCATCCTTGTTGATCAATCTAGGTCATGGTAATCGGGTGTCCTTTCTTTTTTCTGAATTCAGTTTTTATCGCATAATAGCGCGGCAGGGTGAACTAGGTTGATCGACGGGCGAGTTTTTCGGAATTTCTATTCGCTGTCGGATCAACGTTCAAACTAGTCTCTCGAAGAAAAATTGTCAAGACAAGCGGGTGAGGAGACAAAAAGCAGTGGACCAGTCATCACTACTAGCACGACAAATAAATAATTATCTTGTAATCGGGCGGATAAAAGTTACAAGACGTAAGTTTGTTATATGGAATTATGTGCTATTTTTTCTTATCTTGTAATCGGGCGGATAAAAGTTGCAAGTCGCAAGTTTGTTGTATTGAATTCTGTGCTGTTTTTTCTTATCATGTAATCGGGCGGATAAAAGTTGCAAGTCGCAAGTTTGTTATATGGAATTCTGTACTGATTTTCTTGTCTAAATTATAATCGAACGAATAAAAAAAGTTGCGAGCCATAGACCCATCACGTGGAATTCGGTGCAGGATCAAGTTGCAAAATCTTCATATCAATCCAATAATTAATCGAGGAAATAAGAACCACTCAACCGCACGACATCATACAGCAGGAAAAATTAAAAATATCATTCATAAAAGAGGCCATTACACATATACCGCGCGGTTTACAAAAATAGAATCCGCACGGTCTGAAAAGTGAAAATAGATACATCTCGTCTATGTCCTTGCTTTCTTCCTCTAGCGATCTCGTCCCGAGCTAGATGAACTTGAAGCACTGGAAGACTCGCTTGACCCAGTGGATTCTGAAAAATCGGACTCTCCGCTATCCCCAGAATCTTCCTCGGTAACTTCTTTGGCGTCGTTCTCTTTATCATCGCGGATACTGGCCTCAACCTCAGAAGCAGGAGTTGATTCAACTATATTATCCGCACTGGTTGCGTTATCTCGCTCGGCCTCCAATGTTTTGAAGTCGAGGAAGAGATCGTCGAAGGTATGTTTTTGCTCTTCTGGTATCAAAGAACCTCTCTCCTTGAGGATGTAAAGAATGTCTTCCCCTCCTTCCCGCAAATGGGAGATAATTTCATGCAGAAAAGTCGGGTTCTCTCGGTTGTACATTTGCTATAAGATTAAAGCAATATAAAATTCGGTTAGAAATTGAGGTCGACCGGATAAAAACAACGAGTAAGGTTCTTGTTACCTCGACGGTCTCCCTTAGCTTTTTTTTATGAGCCTTCAAAGCTTCCTTTTCTTCCAATAACTCCTCCACCCTTGCCTCTAGCCACTCGGCTATGTCGGTAACCTCGGCCAAGGCTTCACCCATAAAGTGGTAAAGGGTGAAGCTTCTCGCCCGAGCTTGAGCGGCTAAGGTGGGTAACCGCGTGGTTGGCACTGATTTCATCTCGACCATGTTTTTCTTCCCGTACAGAGCAAAGCCAGCCGCCCGGGCATGGCGAGTAATTTTGGAGCTTGACAAGGGAGGAAGAGAAGTGGAAACCGAGATATGTTCCCCATTCCAATGAAATCGCACGGCCTCCTTACCGCGGAGATCTTTCAGGGGCTTATCGATCCAATCTGGCACAAAAGGAATGGCTTGACTTTCACCCGCAGTGGGGTCATCGGCCTCGATATGGTCAGCTTCCCTCTGTTTACGCAGTTCACTTTGAGTCAGCACCGGACCTTCTGGAGAGATCGGTTTACTCGCCGGAACCTCTAGCTGATCTGTAAAAGGAAGGGGTTATCAGAACGCCACAGATACAAACTTCCAAAAGCAACAGAATGTTTACATTTGGTCGTATCACATTCGGCCGCAACTACCCGCAGTGGCAAATAATAAATGATATCCAGCCGCTCCTTGTAGAAATTTGCGATTTCTAATTCTTTCCCTCAGAGCTCTATCCTTCTAAAGTTATTAGCCGCGCAGGCTTGCAGACTTAAGGGGAGAACTCCGAGGTTACCCGTAAATACAAGATATCTAGTCGACCAGTTCGTAACTTTGTTAGGGAGATTTACTACCTTCAGCCCCTTGCAGCCGAAGTAAATAATGCCGCGGAAAAGTTTGTTTTCCTTTTTACCCGCCCTGATCGATCGGGCCACGAAACAATTTCTGAAGAGGTTCATAGTGAACTTTACCCACTCCGATCGCAGATAGATCAGAAAGCTCATTATGGCGCCAATTGTGCTCGGGGGGAGTTGACTGAGGACGACTCCGTAAAAGTCCATAATCTCTATCAGCTCAATGAACGGGGGGAAATAAAAGCCATGTTAAAAGTGATCGATGGGTATGACAGCCATATTATTTCCAACCGAATTTAACCGCTCAGCCGCTGAAGGTAACTGTGCGACTATTGATTCAACGTGCATGTGCCAGTGCACAAATTGCAAAAGCTCTCTTTCGGTCAAGGAGGAGCTCCTTAATGCCGACCGGAGGAATACGGCTGAAGCACTAGATCGCTCGACTACCATTTTTCTTATCCGGTGGAAGTAATGAACTCTAATTTTATTATAAGGGAAGAATCTTCTATACTATTTATTTGGGAAATTGTATTCCGAAAAGCATAAATGACCGGACATATGATCGAACAACTGCGCGGGTATATCAGAACGTAAAGCCGAGCGGTTAAAAGACATAATGGCAAGGGAAATGTAAAATTCAAACAAAAGTTTGCGAATAAATTTAACCGCACAGTACCACCAAGTTTAAATAAATATACAAAACTATTTTCCCTTTGCATTCATTTCCCTCTTTCTCTCATCACTTATTGGCTCGATGCGATCTGGGAGGTCCCCACCAATGTGAGCCACCAAGTCACCCGCATGCAGAATCGTGGAGATCGCAACGGATAGATGGTGAAGCACAGTGTGATGGTGCCGATGAATCCTTGTAGCGTCATGACCCACACGGCCAAGGTATACCCCCGTTTCTGTGGAGGACGCTTGTCCGGCAAGTCGCGCGGTTGAAGCTGCTTGATTCATTGGCAAGGTCTCATCCCGAACCATACCATCACCCCTCTGGTTCCAAGAGTTGGCATTCCTGGACCCGCATCGCACTTCATTCTCTGACTGATGACACCGGTTTCGATAGTGGGCAATGTCCTCCAGTAGTCGTTTTTGTCGTTGATCTCGATCTCTCAACTCCTTCTCGTGCGCTACGGCTTGCGCGATCAGCTGTGCCTTCCAACATTTTGTCTCTTCTTGGGAAGCTCTGGCCTCCTCCAAAGCCGCGGCAGCTTCTTTATGGGCCGAGTTCACCTCTCCAGCCAAATTCTCCACCATCAGTTTTAGCGCACCTTTCTCCTCCTCCTCAGATTGAAGCTTTTCCTCTAACTGCGCGGGCTTACGACTAAGTTCACTAGAAGGCCTCTGCTCCTCGTCAGGTGGAGGTGGACTGTTCACAAGGATAATCGTCGAGCCCGCACCATTTGTCACTGAAACAACAACACAACAAGCGGTTAAAAGAAGGATCATCGACGGATAAGACGGACACTAAAGGGACGATACTTTGAGGCAATGGCTCCAATTCAAGTCTTTCTCTCGCTGCCGTTCACTCGCGGACAAAGAATATTGGTCGTCACGCGTTCTTCGGATTGATCCTCCTTATCTGAGCTTTCCAAAGTCGCTCGGACTTGGTTCTTCCAGCCTCATATATCTCCTTGGTCATCGGGATTTCCCTACCTTCGGAGATCAGGCGGACTGCACGTTTTCTTCGCAGTATCTTCTTTGCGAGATTTTCTTTACTCGAAGCAGACAGCAACTTACCTATCTGAGGGGTCTCAGTTTCTTTTACCCGCTCACGTATGTCCAGGTCGGTCTTTTCGTTAGGGGCAAGACCAGCGGAGAGAAGTGCTTCTTTGACGGCAGGCTCCTTCTTAAGCTCAGCGAGGGATTCGGTTGTTGAACTCGCACCACTCATTACGCTTATACTGTTAAGAATTTCCTCCATCCCCTGCAAATAACCGTCATTAACAGGGAGGTCAATTTACAGAGAGTCTTCGTCCGCAATAAGAAATTTCTCAAGCTCGAACAATACGGTTACCTCTGACGGCTGTTCAATCTCCTTTTGCGAATCAGCAGATATCTCGCCCTCCTCAGAAATGGTGGACAACGGGGCCGTGGCGACTTTGAGAGCGGATGAATTCTTATTCTCTTTTCCCTTTTGACGAAGCTTCTTTTCTATCCGCTCCTCGGGGGTCGGCCCTATCGGCATTTTCGTTTCTCCGGAGTGGGCTCGCTGATCCTTAACTCAAGTTTCAGTTTATCCGCCGCAGTCAAAGCGGCCTTCATGGCCTTCTCCCTGATGTCAGTAAGAGTGTCGGCTGGAGAAGAAAGTAATCCGCTGTAATGATTAGGTGGAGTGTTTTCTGTAATGTCGACGTCAGGGGTAATGACGGTCTTTGGGGTGACAGGCAGGTCGATTTTGGTCCCACCATTCCCGTTCTCCTCGCTCAGTTTTTCGGCTAGAGTAATCAGTGATGTAGGAGCTGTAGAAATTTTCTCAGTCGATGTGTCGGACGGAATAGCAACTTTGGCCGCGTTTTCCCGAACGAGCGGTTTTACATTCAAACCGGATCTCATGTACATGTCTCCCAACAAGCTTTTCATCGGCATAGTTAGCAACAAAGTGTTAACCGCAATCCAAGTATGCTGTCTCCCACGGGATATCTGGATATCTCTCTCCTTCTGGCGGTATTTATAGCTTCGGGGCATATTAAAAGCTATATCGGTCTGGCGGGTAAAGAAAACATTTCCAAAATTCTCCAACATTCGGAAATGTGCGGGGATAATCTTTACCCGGAAGACCGCTATTCAGATTCTCCCTTAAGATTAGTCAAGGGTCTATTTATTGACCGCATAACCGCGAGACCGTGACAATCAGCAAGCCGTTTTTCCGTCTGAGAGTCGTCGGTCCTTTTATGGAAGACCGCGTAGCCGCGCGGTTAAAATCTTACCTTCTTTCTTCTCTAGCTGTGCATCCTGTCACCGCTACCCGCTCTCCTGTCCCCCGGGCAGCCAGTGATTCTAGCACCTGCCCGCTCGGGTAGGACCCCGAGCCTTTAAATAGGCATGAACAGTACTCTCTAGGCATCGCGAATCCAGTCCTCAAGCTCGCCGTCTGTGGCAGCGGTCTCGAATCCTTTGCCGAGCGGGTTACTGTCTGATCGTGTGTTCCTTGGTAACCAATGTAATTGCTTCATCTATGACAACCGAAAAGCCCGTAGCAGGAGTGGTTTTAGCCGCGATGGGCGAACTCGGATGTCGTCGCTATTAGCGGCACCCTTTTTTCTCCTTTTCATTTAACTTCTAGTAATCGACAACTCGCAGTTCCTCTTTTACCGTTTTCTCTCTCTCGCAGGTTCTCCAACGACTAAGAGACGTTCTCGACACGAATAGATGAATTGCATGAACCTAATGTTGGAAGCATGGTGTCTCTTGCCAATATTTGCATGAAACCTTAATTGATGATTGCTCTACACTAAGTGTTCGTCAGGTATATGTGAATGATTTATTCTTTTCATAGATTCTCTTGCACATGCTTTAGAAAAATATTTACAAGCTTATTCTAGATTTTATAATTGCATATGTTCTATTGGATGTTGTTAGCGGGAGAATTCCTTTGGTCAGCGACAAACCAACCATAATATTCGGAGCAGACGTAACTCATCCATAGAATGGGGAGGACTCCAGTCCATCAATTACTGCTGTAATTATAATGTTTCATATAACATTAAGATTGCTGGGGCTCTATTATTCATTTATCCACAACATTTGTTTAATTTTTTTTGTTCAGGTTATTGCTTCACAGGACTGTCCAGAAGTTACAAAATATGCTGGACTTGTGTGTGCTCAGGCTCACCGTCAAGAGCTTATTCAGTATCTTTTTAAGACTTTCCATGATCCTCAGAGGGGTAACCTTACTGGGGGCATGATAAGGTCTTTTTATTTTAAATCGATTTCTAATGGCCTTGTTGCGAAGTTTTTAGTATATGGTGTGCATGATTCTATTATCCTCAGAGGGATATTGTGTGCATGATTCTATTATCTTTATGACCTATTTTGTGATTGCATGTATATGGTTTAGAGTGCCATTGTTTTGAAACAAAATCATTTAATACTGGGACCGCCCTTATAAGTTTGCAAAATTACAGGTTAGACCTCTATCTTTTGAAATTACTAAAGGCTTTCCTCTTATTTTACATTTCATAGCATGTATGCTCAAACATTTCCTTACAAAATACCCTTTGGGAGGGTGAGATATCTTTGCGCATGGATGCAGTCTCTTACAAAAGTGCAGGGTAAGGTTTTGCCTATATTTTACCCTTATTAGACCCTCGCTGTGCGGGGATTCTTTGTGCACCAGGATGCCCTTATGCTATGAAATATAAATTTATAGAGGTGGTTTTAGGAATTTTAAATAATAGATGGCTGCAAATTATAGTTATGCAAAGTCCTAGTTGAAGTTTGTGTAATTAGTTTAAAAACTATTATTTAAAGATGCCCACAAAATATCAACCATCATCTTTAAATAAAATGACATTGCATTGTTTGAGAAATTGTGATGCAGACATCCTCTTAGCTTTGGGCTTATTTATCTCTAATAATGATAAAAGAAAATTTTGAAAGAGATATTAAGTGAGTTAAAAAAAAATTAATGTATTGAAGCGACATTAATCTCTTTTGGTGCCATTGCAGAGAACTACTGATTTCTTTCAGGAAAGCAACAGGTCAAAAACCAATGAGGATAACATTCTACAGGTAAATTTGTTGGTACACTTTGTGAGATCCTTCTACATGTTAATTTGCATGCTCAAATAGCATTGTTTTCTACATGTTAATTTGAAAAGATAGATGGCTAAAAATATCTTAGATCAGGTTATTTTGCAATACCTATCACTTTGTGAGATCCTTCTACATGTTAATAATATCTTGGATCAGGTTGTTATTTATCTTTGTCACCAGCTCCTTTTCGTTGATGTCTATGTGGCTTAATGTGTGCTGCAGCCATTCTGTCATGGAAGCGACATTACTGCCGCTTATGCCAAGCTTCCCTGTCACAAGCTCTAGAAGAACCTTCCACAAGGAGTTGACATCATAAACGCATGAGGCTGGTGCCAACCCTGAATTTAATGGCAGTGAATAAATGGTAAAATCAGTCTCTCTATTTTGAATTCGATTTGAATTGTTTGGTGGTAAAAAATCAGGCATTCATCAACCAAAGCCATAGCAATCTGTTAAAGACTTAAGTTTTTGTTCAAAATGTGGTGCCATGCTGAGAAACTCGTGCAATCTTATGCAGATTTTAGATTGGATGCATGAATTCTTTAAGTGATATGAGAATGCAATCTACATGCTAGAGTCATAGAAAACTCAAGTTTTTGTTGAGAATTTACTCTCGCATAGAAAACTCATGTATCCATACGACCTAAATGTAGATTTTGGGCGCATCAGCTTATAATTAATAGGTTTTTGGTTGAATGCAGAGGTTCTAACAACCTTCTGTTTTGAATTTAATTTCAAATTCTTATTGTAAGATCAAATGCTTATATATAAACACACGTAGCTGTTGATGGAATTCCAAATAGGATTTTGTATATAAACACAGGTAAAAGCTTTTTTGTATTCTTGCAATTATATGTTATAGTGGATCCAATTCTTGGTCTCTAATTCTAGAAGTTTTTACCATTATATTGTTGAATGTTGTAGGTATACGCAGAGATTATATGTTGTAGGTATTGATTTATGTTGTGAAAACTGCTTGTGTACACCCTTTTTCTAATTAATTACATGACATAATTTGTGATATACTGAAAATTTGTGGCATTTTTTTAAAAAAAAATATTAGTCAACTTTTAGCCACGGCACAATTCCGTGGTTAAAGTTTTTTAAAAAATGAGGGACATATTTACCAAGGTTCCAAACTGTGGTAAATACTATTTAAAAAAAATTTCAAGGAGTATTTGTCACGGAAATATCCGTTGCAAAAAAAAAAGCCACGACAAAGAATTCGTGGCAAATAAGGGACTTTTAACCACGACAAAGAACCCGTGGGAATAAGTCATGCATTCAAGATCTTTGCCCACGGTTTGGAGCCGTGGCTAATGTTCGTGGAAAAAAAGCTTTCCCCACGAAATTGGCGTGGCAAATAATTTTTGCCACGCGAGTATTGCCCACGCTCATTTTTTGTGGGTAAGTCGTCGCTAAAAGTCTTTAGCCAAGGTTTTTGACCTTTTGCCATGGCAAATTCCCGTGGTTAAAAGTCCAGTTTTTGGTAGTGACGTCTTAGTCATAGTGTTTATTGACAACATCCTCATCTACTCGAGGACTGAAAAGGAGCATGCGCGTCATTTGGAACTAACTCTAGAGAGGCTCCGGGAGTACAGTTTGTATGCCAAGTTCAACAAGTGTCAGTTTTGGCTGAATGAGGTGGCTTTCTTGGGCCATATTTTCAGAGGAGCAATAGTGGCAGTGGACCGGGAAACGATTCAAGTAGTACAGGATTGGCCACCCCTGAAGACGACCACCAATGTAAGGAGTTTCCTACAACTTACTGGTTACTACCGAAAGTTCATAGAGGGATTCTCCCAGATTGCTCTCCCGCTCACATCTTTGACAAAGAAGGAGACTCCATTTGTTTGGACGTCGCAGTGCGAGGATGCCTTCTGGGAGCTAAAGGGTCGGCTTACCTTGGTCCTTATCCTTGCCCATAAATCTAAGAAGGAAGGATTTAAAGTTTATACCGACGCGTCGTATCAGGGGATGGGTGCCATTTTGATGCATAATGGGCACGTGATAGCTTATGCCTCCAGGCAGGTGAAGAAACACGAGCAGAACTACCCAGTGCACGACTTAGAGATGGGAGTGGTTATTTTTGCTCTGATGATTTGGCGGCACTATCTCCATGGTGTCCACTGCGATAACTTCTTAGACCACAAGAACTTTTAATACATTGACACACAGAAGGAGCTGAACATCCGATAGAGATATTGGGTAGAGTTTCTGTAAGACTATCATAATACCATGCACTATCTGTAACATCCCTTCCCGTTACATGGGATATAGTAGAAGATCCGGCCGGGGCCCCACACCATATTCCACAAATAGGCGGAGAGGTTTCTATATAATATCAAAACCACCAACGATTCCTAACACAGAGCATTCTAACAGAAGCTTAAAGGTTGGAAACTTTGAACTCAAGAACAACAAAAGAAATGTCCACTACTAACAATTAGGAATGAATACAACCAATACACAAGTTACATGGCCTTATGGCCTTACAAGTTTCTCTTAACAGGAGTGTGATTTACAAACATCGGCACGCAGTTCGGCCATACATGAACAAGAGTAAAGCAAAGTAAAGCCTTCAAGGGTAGCAGCGCAACCAGGGCTTCAGTCTTCTATTTCCCCCTTGGGCCAGCTCCACTTGCAAGAAACAATCCACCAAGTGGCGGCAGACAGGGCAACGATCAGTATTCAGATGACCAATTATAACAACCCTGCCCATGACATGGGGCAGCGGAATTTCTTCCCTGCAAAGAATTTTATTAACCAGCATATGTATTCTATAATCCACCATGGCTATGCACAACCACACTAACCAATACATAAAACAAACATCGGCACGATGGCCCGACGCTCCGTGCACTCAGGGCACCTTATTGGTGTACCGAAAAATCCAGGCCCCACCACCGTTTCAAGGTCTCTACCTTACGGTCCAAAATGAGCATTCCAAGTATTTACGACGCGCAGGCCTAAGAATCTCGCTATGAGATCCTAACAGGGACTTAAGCACCCAAGGTTATACAACCATAATGTGGGTACAGATCCACCTTGCCCGTTGCTCATCATCGTCAGTCGTCACACCGGACCGACACAGGTACAACATCTCCTTGCCCGTTCGCCACCATGGCTTTTAGTTGCAGCACAACGACCCAACAATACGCAACGTGGTACTCATGACCACACGAGTTGAACAACAAGTATCAACTCTCATATTTTCCTGGACTTCCTCCAATACTTCCTGCTGCACCAAGCCACATGTATTCACCAAGGGACTCCATACAGACAATCAATGAACAAGGAGTCTTCTCCGATTTGCAAACAAACCATCACCAATCCATACTTCTCACTTTCAGATGGGCTTCAAACAGAATGCCTAACCGTACAACTCACTTCCGGTTCTAATGAAATAAAGATAATCGTCAACACAGAACAGGATATGGGTTGAGACACGCCTGTGTCCAAGGTGACACGCCCGTGTCGCCCAAACTGGCAAGCCCGTGTCGGTGGGCGTGTTCCATAACTGCCCTACAGAACTGACATGACCCTTAGTGGACACGGGTCCTGACACGCCCGTGTAACTATTTACACGGCTGTATCGACCACGACATAACCGTGTCCCGAGCCGTGTACTCGCCTCTCGACACAGCCCAATTTCCAGAGAAGGACAACTCCTCTCGGCCTATAGTGTTTTTGGGGCATTACAATTCTCCCCCTCTTATAAGAATTTCGTCCCGAAATTCATTAAGCACAAAACAAAATTATATACTATGCAAATATATACTATTGTTCATACAAATGGTTACAACAATACTACAGAAATAGCTCGGGAAATTAAGTACGCATGACTTGTTCCTGCTCCCATGACAACTCCTCTCGGCCACAATTGTCCCATCGTACCTTGACCATCCCGACAGTTTTATTTCGTAGTTATTTAATCATCGTATCCTCGATCCGTAAAGGCCTAACCTTCTTAGTTAGCCCACTATCGACAGATACTCGATCCGCATCAACCAACTTAGATGGCTCTTTCACTGCTTTCCTTAATACCGAGACATGAAACACATCATGAAAACTATTCAGTTCTGTTGAAAGAACTAACCGATAGGCAGCCTCACCAACACGCTCTAACACTTCAAACGGTCCCAAATACCCCGGGCTCAGCTTTTTCAGACGTCGTATCCTGGACACGCCCTTAAAGGGTTTAATCTTTAGGTATACCCAATCGCCCACTACAAACTCCACGTTTCGGTGCTTGGTATTGTAGTACTTTGCTTGCCTGTCTTGAGCCACCAACAATCTTTCTCGAATCAACCGAATAGTCGAGTTAGCATCATCCATTTCTTTTCGCTTGTACAGCTTCGATTCGCTAGTCTTGCCCAAGCCAAAGGGATACAACACTTCCTACTTTATAAGGCCTCAAAGGGCGCCATCTTAATACTAGCTTGATAGCTATTGTTGTAGGTGAACTCGATCATATATAGATGATCTTCCCAACTCTTTCCAAAATCTAGTGCACACATTCAGAGCATATCCTCCAACGTCCTGTTGGTCCTTTCGGTCTGACCATCCGTTTGAGGATGAAAGGCCGTACTGAAATGCAATTTCATACCCAACAGTTGGTGAACTAGCCTCCAATCTCCCGAAGTGAAACACCCATCACGATCACTAACGATACTACGGGGCACATCGTGCAATCGTACAATGTTATCCACATACAACTTTGCCAACTTGTTAACTAAGTCGTCCTTCTGATTCTGGATGAAGTGTGACACCTTAGTTAACCGATTCACAATCACCCAAACTGCATCATTACCGTGTTGCGACCTCGGCAGCCCATGCACAAAATCAATCGAGATGTCATCAAATTTCCATATAGGAATAGGCAACGACTTCAGAAGATCACCTGGCCTTTGGCATTAAGCCTTTACAAAGGCACATGTCTGGCATTTCGCAACATAATGTGATATATCCTTCTTCATTCCAGGCCACCAGAACATTTTCTTCATATCCTTATACATCTTCGTGCTCCCGGGGTGTATTGAATATTTTGTGAAGTGGGCTTCATACATCAATTCTTCGGGAATTTTACCCCTACTTGGGATGCACAAATGACTGTCTCTCCTCAAAAGGCCATCCTCAAAAGAAATCTGAGAATCTTAACTCTCCACTGCATACCATTATAGACTTTCATCAAGTTCTATTGCCTGCCGAACTCTATCCATAAGGTCACACTGTACCTCTGTCCAGTTCAAACACGCCTTTGCAGTGGAATCCTTGTCAACACAAGAAATGTCTAAGACTTCCAGTTCTCGAATTGGGCTCTCATCATGCCTTAGAACCAATTAGACTTTGCTAGAGTCCTACGACTCAAGGCATCCGCGTTGACATTCCCCTTACCGGGAGTGTAGTGAATCTGAAAGGTGTAGTCTCCAAGAAACTCCATCCACCTTCTCTGTCGCATGTTGAGATCATTCTAATCCAACAAATACTTCAGGCTCTTATGGTCTGTGAATATATCCACTTTCACGCCATATAGATAATGACGCCACAGTTTAAGTGTGAATATTACCGCCGCCAACTACAAATCATAGACGGGGTAATTCCGTTCGTGTACCTTCAACTAGCGTGATCTATATGCTATCACCTTCCCAAACTATAGAAGAACGCAGCCTAAGCCGCTCCATGAAGGATCACTATACACTTCAAAGCCATCCAAACCACATGGCGATGTCAAGATTGGTGTCGTAGTCAACCAATTCTTTAGCTCTTCGAAAGCTCGTGCACATTCAGGCGTCCAAACAAAATTCTGATCCTTCCTCATCAGTGTGGTGAGAGGCAAGGCTATCTGCAAGAAATTCTCTACGAAGCGCCTGTAGTAGCCCTCCAGTCCAAGAAAACTCTTGACGTCCGCCATAGTAGTAAGAATAGGCCACTCCCGTATAGCAGTAATCGTAGCCGGATCCACCATAATGCCCACTCCACTAACCACATGGCCAAGGAAAGCCACTGACGACAGCCAAAACTCACGCTTAGAGAACTTGGCGTAGAGCTTGTTCTTCCTCAGGGTGTGCAGCACCAATCGCAAATGATTTGCATGATCTTCTTTAGTTTGGGAGTATACGAGGATATCGTCGATAAAGACGATTACAAATAGATCAAAGTATTCCCTAAACACCCGATGCATCAAATCTATGAATACTGACGGCGCATTGGACAGCCCAAACGGCATTACCGTGAACTCATAGTGACCATAACGTGTTCTGAACGTTGTTTTGGGTATGTCACTTTCACGCACTCTCAACTGATAATAACCTGACTTCAAATCCAACTTGGAGTATCTAGTCGAGCCAACTAACTGGTCAAACAAGTCGTCAATCCGTGGAATCAGATATTTATTCTTTTCCGTCAGCTTGTTTAGTTCTCTGTAGTAAATACATAGACGCAAGCTACCATCCTTCTTCTTCACAAAGAGAACTGGCGCGTACCAAGGTGACTGACTTGGACGTATGTAGCCTTGCTCTAGTAGTTCCTGCAACTGAACCTTCAACTCCGCCATTTCCATTGGTGCTACTCGATATGGCGAGCGGGCCAAAGGTTTCGCACCTGGTACCAACTCGATAGCGAAGTCGATCTCCCTATGGCGTGGTAACCATAGAAGATCTTTTGGAAACACCTAAGTAAACTCTGATACAATCGGCACCTCACTAATACTGGCCTTAGGCTTCACATCCTCTATGAGTGTGAAGAATAACTCCGCACCCTTCCGAACTACCTTAACGACTTGGAGAGCAGATAGATAACAGTATCCTACTCGTCCCACGCATGTCATTGAACTTAGTCTCCTGTTCGGTATCTTGACCCAGCGTAACCTCTTTGGAAGTGCAATTTATACTGGCATGCTGCTCTGAAAGCCAGTCCATACCAAAGATAATATCGAACTCTGATATCAGTAGCACTGATGCGTTCACTAAGAAATCTCGACTTCCTATCTTTACTTCCACACTACACGACTTATCCGCGCACAACACACATCTGTCGTGGTCCATGCAGGTACCCCGATTTGTAAGACTAAGTCCTAAGACAAAAACGAATGTGAGGCACCTGTATCGAACAGGGATCTTGCCAGATGGTCCCATATAAGGACAAAACCTATATTACCAAAATTAAAAGAAGCATAGCAAAAGGCACAAAGTAAAACTACAAACTACTCGTACCTGTGACGACGTCATCCAGTTTGATAGCCTCCTGTTGCCCGATGCTCCCGCATTCTTTTCGCCCTCAGATTTGGACCTCTTTCCCCATCTCTTACGGAACCCAGACTTCTCCGGACGTGGCGTCTTGAACTCTTGCTTTTTCAATGCCAAGTTCCTCTTGCCTTGTGTCCTCTTCAAGTCCTTCTCCAAAGACCTAGCTGTATAGACCAACGCTTGAAATCCTTGGCTCACAGAACTCGAAAGCAAAAACTTTAGTTCATCCCGCAGTCCTTCATAGAACCTATTGGTCTTACGCTCCTCTTCAGCAAAGATAGATCCTGCATAACGTCCCAGACGTGTAAAATCATGGAGATAGTCATCCACGCTCTTTTCTCCTTCTGTCAGCCGTTGAAACTCAAATTCCATACAAATCCTTTGCGGCATCGGCAAATGCTTTGCCAAGAACAACCGAGAGAACTTCTCCATCGAGACCTCAGTTAACTGCCTGCCTGCCAAGTGATGTAGTTCGACCTCATCCCACCAAAGCTGAGCCTCTCCATCCAGCAGGAAAGTGGCTAACGTTACCTTCTACTCCTCCTCAATCCTGATTGCTGTCAAGATCCTTCTTAGCCTTGAGACCCTATCCTCCGCCTAGGCTGGCAAACCGGTCCCATCAAACGTTGGAGGACTAAGCTCATGAACTGCTTCAGTTGTTGATCTGCTGCTCGGAGATCAACTACAACTTCTACCGGTTCTTGTCTAAGCCCAGCCTGATTTGGCATCACTGCAGGCCTCGCCTGTCAAGCCTGCTGAGCATTCATCACAGCAAGTACCGTCTCTGTGATCATACGAACAGTTTCAGCAGAAGGAGGAGGTTTGGGCACCTCCGCTAGTGCAGCACTCTCAACGAAACGTTGGGGTTCTGACTGTCCTGCATGACTTCTAATCACCTATATGTGTAACAAACACAACTTAGCGACTAAACAAAATGGCAAACTTACAAAAAGGAATGCGCAGATTCCGCAAACAAGTGTATTTTTATTCCTAAGTGGACATTCTTGAGTTCATTTTGTGTTATAACGATAGCACTTACACGTGCTCGCCACCTCTCAAAAGAATTCGCCCACGAATTCGGAAGAGAAAGACCTACAAGCCTATACCAAATTATAATATACCTACCTGTTTCATGGGATATAGTAGAAGGTCCGGCTGGGGCCCCACACCATATTCCACAAATAGGTGGAGAGGTTACTATATAATATCAAAACAACCAACGATTCCTAACACAGAGCATTCTAGCGGAAGCTTAAAAGTTGGAAACTTTGAACTCAAGAACAACAAAAGAAATGTCCACTACTAATAATTAGGAATGAATACAACCAATACATAAGGTACATGTCCTTATGGCCTTACAAGTTTCTCTTAACAGGAGTGTGGTTTTAAAATATCGGCACGCAGGCCGGCCGCACATGAACAAGAGTAAAGCAAAGTAAAGCCTTCAAGGGCAGCAGCGCAACTAGGGCTTCAGCCCGTTATTTCCCGCTTGGGCCAGCTCCACCTACTAGAAACAATCCACCAAGCGACGGCAAATAGGGAAACAGTTAGCATTCAGCTAACCAATTATAACAACCCTGCCCCTGACATAGGGCAGCGAAATTCCTTCCCTGCAAAGCATTTTATTAACCAGCATATGTATTCTATAATCCATCACGGTTGTGCACAACCACACTAACCAATACATAACACAAACATTGGCACGATGGCCCGACACTCAGTGCACTTAGGGCTCCTTATTGGTGTACCGAAAAATCCAGGGTCCCACCACCTTATCAAGGTCTCTCTACCTTACGGTCCAAAATGAGCATTCCTAGTCTTTACGGCGCGCAGGCCTAAGACTCTCGTTATGAGATCCTAATAGGTACTTAAGCACCCAAGGTTAGACAACCATAACGTGGGTAAAGATCCGCCTTGCCCATTGGTCATCATCGTCAGTCGTGATACCGGACCGATGCGGGTACATCATCTCCTTGCCAGTTTGCCACCAAGGCTTTTAGTTGTAGCAACACGTCCCAACAACACGCAACGTGGTACTCATGACAACACGAGTTGAACACCAAGTATCAACTCTCACATTTTCCTGGACTTCCTCCAGTACTTCCTGCTACACAAGGCCACTGGTATTCACCAAGGGACTCCATACAGACAATCAATGAACACTGAGTCTTCTCTAATTTGCAAATAAATCATCACAAATCTGTACCTCTCACTTCCGGATGGGCTTCACACAGAATTCCTAACCGTACTACTCACTTCCGGTTCTAATGCAAAAAAAGTAAGGGATGAACCTCCGATCCCACGGGAATCACTTCGCATTCCAACTTTTGGTGGAGAATTCCTATGAAAATGTAGGAAAGAAGGACTTCACATGTCCGAGTGGAAGATCGTTACCCTTGTAGCACGAGTTGGCACCATGGAGAAAAGTATACGGTTGGAAAGGACTGCAACGCTCTTGCCTCCGCGAATCTGAATTCGGCATGTGATTCGGACCACCGTAACACCACCAGCGGTCGGATTCCTCTTCTCCTACATCCACTTGCACTCCCCTCTCTCTTCTCCTTATAAAGAGAAAACCAATGATGAAATGAGGAGTAATTTTCCCATTCCCGTCCATAAACCATCAGGAGGCAAGCCAGGGCCATTGGATCGTATTTAATAAAAATGAACGACTCAGAAAAATTCTGAAAATCATTTCAGATGGCCGAACATAGCTTTTCACACAGCCGTGTGCCTGACCATGTGCCCTGTTCGCACACAAAATCGTCGACCCAGAAAAGGACACGGGTTGAGACACGCCTGTGTCCAAGGTGACACGCCTGTGTCGCCCAAACTAGCACGCCCGTGTGGTGGGCGTGTTCCATAACCACCTTATGGAACCGACACGACCCTTCGTGGACACGGGTCCTAACATGCCCATGTTACTATTGACACGGCCGTGCCGACCACGACATACCTGTGTCCCGAGCCGTGTACTCGCCTCTTGACACAACCTAGTTTCCAGAGAAGGACACGACATGTTGACATGCCCGTGTCAACGTTGACACGCCCGTGTCGGCCCCCTTGACACGCACGTGACCTCCAGCCGTGAAAATCCCAGGGCTCCAGAACCCATAAAAACACTTCCCATACCTATAGTGTTTTTGGGGCATTACACTATCATCCTGAGATGACCAACGTAGTGGCAGACGCACTGAGTCAAAGAGCCACCACATCAGGAGTAGGGCCTCAGCTGATGGCTAAGGGGTTGGTACAGATGTTTAAGGAGATGCAGATATCTCTTATATCTGAGGGCGACCCGAAGCTTTACGAGGAGTACCTCGTATCGATTAGTACCACCAGCGACATCCGGGTTCGTATCAGGGACGGGCAGAGGCTGGATGCGAGCACGGAGCTGATATTTAGGGCCTTGGAGGAAGGCATGATAGGGGATTAATCTATAAGAGATGGGCTGCTATGCTTTAGAGGCTGAGTTTATATACCGCCAGGAGGCCGAATTCGGGAGGATATCATGATAGAGGCTCACTACAGCACATATTTAGTGCACCCGAGGATCACAAAGATGGGAGCAGATTTGATTAGGACAAGGTATTGGACGAGCACGAAGAAGGATATCACATACTATATGACGTATTGCAAGGCTTGTCAGCTCGTAAAGGCATAGTGCATGAGTCCGGCTGGATTATTGTAGCCATTTCCATTGCCGGAGTGGAAGTTTGAGGACATAGCCATGAACTTCATACATGGGCTGCCCCGATCCCATACGAGGAATGACTCGATCTGGATGATATGCGACAGACTGATGAAAGTGGACAGGTTTATTACGATAAGAAAGGACGCTCCAGTCAGTGATTTAGTGTGAAGATTTGTTGAGTAGTTTGTCTGCTACCATGGAGTGCCCTGGACGATCGTGTCGGATCGAGATGGAAGTTTTACATCCAATGGGTGGGGGTCGGTTTAGGCTTACCTAGGCTCTCGGTTTACGTACAACACAACCTTTCACCCTTAGATGGACTGGCAGACAGAGCACACCAACCGAATACTAGATGATCTTCTGCGCCTATGCATTTTGGACCGCGAAGAGACATGGGAGAGATAAGTGCCGCTGGTCGAGTTATCCTACAACAACAGTAATCAGTCCAGCATAGGAATGGCCCCCTTACAAGGCATTGTACGGAGGAAGGTGTAGGATACCACTATCTTTGATCCAGGATGTGGATAGAAAGTCACTCCGCTCGGAGTTCATGGAGGGAACAGATGCTCAGGTGAGATTGATCCGGGATATGATGCTGGAGGCCTAGAGTAGACATGCCAAATACAACAATATGCGGCATCGTCATGTGGAGTTCAATGTGGGAGACCGGGTTTTCTTGAAGATACAGCCAATGCATAGAGTCTCGTGGGTACGCGGGAAGAAGAAGCTCTGTCCGAGATACAAGGGGCTCTACATGATCCTGGAGTAGATCGACCCCTTGGCTTACAGGCTGGAGCTAGTGCCGGAGTTAGCGGGATTGCACAATATCTTCCACGTCTCTTCACTTCAGAGGGCTCTACTATGACTTGAGCAAGTTATTTCCACTACAGATGGCCCGGTGCCTTCGGATCGATCAATCAACTTGAAACCACTCAGGATCAATGATATAATAGTGCGAGTCTTGAGACCAAAAAAGATTCTGCTGGTTAAGGTCCTGTGGAGGAACCACGAGCAGGAGGAGCACACTTGGGAGCCATAAGACTTGATGCTGCTGAGGTAACCGGATCTCTTCGAGTTAGGTAAACCTTCAATTTTAAAGGGATGTTACATGCTGTTATTCCAGTAGTAGGCCTAACCTTATTTTTGGGGACGAAACTTTTTATTTTTAAATATTAGGATTTGTAACATCCCTCAAATAAATAGACCCCTAAAAGTGGTTTTGTCATGACTAGGTTAAGATAAAACCCTAGGGAGCCCAAGAAGACCAAATGAACTTAGGCATGAAGGTGAAAATCACCTTCGGCTGTAAATAGTAATTTTCAATTACCCACCCTAAAGCTTGACTTTAGGACTTCAACTTGACTCCATGAACCCAACATAACACCCCTAACCCTTAAGGAGGGTTAATGGGTCACCAAGGAGCCATTAGAGTCAATCCAAAAGGTCGAGTTGACAAAAGTCAACCTTAGCCCTAAAATGGTCAAACTGCCCTAATTAAGGGTCAAGTGGACTCCAAGGTGCCAAATCAACCCAACCCAACCCTTCTCAGACCATAGTAGAGACCAATGTGTCACCAAGGACCCTTTGGGGGCAACCCAAAAGGTCATTTTGACCAAAGTCAACTCAACCCTAGTTTAGGTCAAATTAACTCAAGTTGACCTATCCTACCACAATCCATTTGGGCTAAGCCCAGTTTGAGTGGACCACTAGCTCTAGGAGGCTGAAATTTAATTAAGTGCCACTTAAATTTCTAGAAAAAAGTGACTAGAAGAGAGAAAGATCCACCTTTCCCTTTAATAGAGGAGACAGAAAGAGAGGCCATTCATGGCCAAGAGAGGCCAAGGGCCTCTTTATTCATCTTCAATTCTGCTCCCCTGGGGGAGAGGAGAAGTTTCCAGCCATTTCCCGAAATAGTTGAGCCTAGGTTAATCCCCCCAAGCCATGGCCGAAAAGAGCTTTCAGGGCCATTAATGGCCATTGATGCCTTGGTCCTTCCCCTCCCCAACTGAGGCTTTAAACACCTTCAGAGGACTCAGAGGAGTCATTTCCTCCACTCACCAGAAGAATTCATGCCCTTTGGTGTAGAATATGCAGAGCATCCGATGGCACCACCACCGGCAATGGCGTCACGTCGATCGTCAAGGCATCAGCCCTCCCAAAAGGTCGATTTCTCCCCCCTCTCCCTCTATGCAAGCCTCTTAGATCAATTAGGAGAGATAGCGTGCTCAATCGAGCCCGATTCAGGCAGATTTTTTGAAGAAATTCCATGAGAAATTAGAGGTTGCGGGTTCGCCGGAAACGGCCCCTCTAGTGGTCGTGTCGCCGCGCATCGATATTCCCCACCTCAATAAAGGTGGCGGCGGCGGTGGCCGGCCAGGGAGGTGGCTGGGTGGCCGGGAAACTGGACTGGAAGTAGCTCCAGTATGGGTCAATCTGGACCATTAGTGCACTGGGAAAGATGACGGGCAGCCGCAGGATCACGCAAAGATTCGTGCCTCCATCTTGAATAGTTTAGGATTATTAACAATTCAGTTTATTTGATTTCTATCACACTTAATGCAGTGGATAATTTTAATTATTAAAAATATCTAGGGGTGTTTTCAGGAAAAATGACCAACATCAAATTATAGCCCTTGATGTCTACTTTATTTTAAAATTAATTTCAACCCATTTGGGCAGTGGTCTGACCACAACACTCAAAATGGTGGAGTCTATCCATAGGGTTTACCAGAGACTAAATTGACTACCCCAATCAATACAACCATCCAAATGACTTGAAATTTGGACAGGCGTCAAACTTACCTATACCTTTGACATATCTAAAAATGGAAATTTTTGGAAAACATTTTTCTATAGTTTTTGTAAATTTTTAATAAATCATGTATGATTTGATTTTAGGGTCTAATGACCTCATAATACCCCAAATTTTGGCGGCTGACTTTTAGAGTTATGATAAGATACTGGTAAAAATCTTAACTCATTTGGGGTTGATTTGATTAGGTATTGGTGTGACCAAAGTTTGGTCTCATAAGAGGAAAATTAGATCAAAAGTGCACTAGGTGAAGTGAGTCACCATTCCTCATCCAAATGTTGTGGAACTTTGGCCATTGACTTGTAGTCACATATAACCCCCTCATAATTAGGTTTGGGTGGTTTTGGGTTGATATGCCAACAAACCCTAGGGTTGCCCTATGAGTATTGAGAAGGACATGGGGTCATATGTCCTTGGATTAACTTGAATATTTGTAGACTACATCATAGGGTTGTAATAAGTCGTAGATAATTTCACTGGATTTTTAGGAAAAATGTAACCTCTCTGAAATAATTAAGGGTAATTAGTGTACTTATTTCAAAATGAAATTTCATGTTTATATAATCTTGGATGTTCATGAAAATTTGGCAGTGAGCTTATATTGATGTTATTGATCTCTGATAATTCTGTTATGAATTTTTGATGGATATATTTGGTACTTTATTCACAACCCAAATGTTTTCCCTAATTATAAGAAACTTAATTATGGATTTTTACTCACTGGAAAATTATGAAACTTGGTCAGAGGATATCTTAAGGCATTATAATGTTCTGTGAATTTTTATAAAATTATTGAAAAATATTTCATTTAGGATCATTCACAAAGTGTCCTATGTTGGATATCTTTAAGTAATTTATTAATATGACCAAATGGACTTAAGGAAATTATTATTTTTGGTCAGAAGTCTTTTTTGGTCACCTTTAAGCTCTGGTAATTTTATCATGATTTTTGGCTGGTTAAATTTAGCACTTCCTTCTTTACTCTAACATTATAGTAAGTGGTTCAATATTTTGTCTGGAGGTCAAAACCTTTTGGAAAATTATGAATTCCAGTATCTACAGTTATTTTGATGATATAAACTTGTCATAAATTTCTATAATCATATCATGTCAGAAAATTGTACATGGTGTTCAAAAATATAGTTGGACTGATTTTGCATAAAATATAATAAATACCAAATAAAGTAGGAAAATTACAATCTTCTTGATTTATTCATTAAGTATCATGATGGACCACCAATAATAATCTTAGGCCATTTGGATGATTATTTGGAGTATCACCTTTCATGCACATCATGTAGCTCATTAGGTCTGCACGTAAGAAAACTATAGAAATATGGTAACATATAGGCCTTTGTATGGGAAGGTGAGATAGTTGGTGTACCTGGTCTAGTTGAGAATGAATAAGGTCACCAATGGAAGGCAGGTTGTGAGTGTCTGGTTGTCCAGGGGCATGGTTGTGCTCGGGATTGACGGTGGATCGTCCTTCCCTCAGAGAAAGACTAAATACACTTAGGGTTAGATAAAGTGTAAGATCAGTAGAGTCAGGACGTGGGTAGATACAAACATTAGTAAGTAGCTTGCGAAAGGGAATGATGAGCATCAACTACCATCATAGTTCTTAGTTTCCTCGAGAGCCCTTCACAAGTAATATCCTGGGCATTCCAAAATTAACTTCAAACTATAAGACAAAATGGTAAAAGAGCAATTAGTAACTACTAGTACATCACTTTCACTCACCCAGATGGCTCAGGAGTTTAGCTTGGTTAGGTTATCCGAGCAGGAGGCTAGGTGTTTGTGGAAATGGGCAGGTTAGCCCGGCGCGCCGAGGGCTCGGAAGGTAGTTATAACAGACAGGATAGTCCGGGGAGACGATGGCTCGGGAATTCATGGTTGCATGTGCATAAGGGGGTGGGTCTTTGTTATTTTATGGTCGTACACACCAACGTCGATACAATGACTCGTCGGGTATGGTTTATACTTAGCTAAGGTAAAGACTGTTGGTTTTGCCAGCGGAGTATGCAGGATCTCCGCGGTTGTGTTCTTCACATTGAGGCGTACATAAGGGCTTGGCTTGGTAGTGTGGATACCCGACTAGAAGTGGGGTGGCTTGACCCACTGTCTCTGTTTGCCACTACGAAGGCTCCCGGGAGTAAAGCTAGCTTCCTAAATAGGGGGAACTAAAGGTTTGTCTGCATAAAGTCGTGTGTGTTTGTGTTGCACTAGCATGAATCATGGCATAACATATCACTACACACATACCTGCTAATAACCTGACACCCTATTGTATAAACTAGTATGGGATATATTATATGATGGGAGCCTTGCTAAAGACCCCTTAACTTATAAGTTTGTATAAGCATTCTTATAAGTTAAGGTTTCGTATTACATAGCTTACTTTACTTGTACTTTTATTACTTATTGTGTTGCATGTACTTACTGCTCTGCCTTTACCATATTTACATTACTGCTCTACTTGTTATAGAACTGCTAGATAAATCCACCGTCACCTGCTCTTGTCCATTATCCACCTTAAATATCTTTCCTTTCCTCATCCCCGCACGGTGTTTAGGAGTCGCGGAGGCGAGGCAGGGATGATAGTTGATTTAGTCTTTATGACTAGCAGTCAGTGGGCCAAACATTTTAGGGTCTCCGGATGGGGGAAAGGGAGCAGCAGCAGGAGTTGTAGCACCAGTGGAGTACGGTGCACATGGAGGTGGGCCAGTCTAGTACAAGAGCACCAGAATTTGGCTCCATGAGTGATTTGTTTTTACTTAGCTTTTGCGAGAGTGTTGTAGTGAGGAATTGATGTACCGGGCATAAGCCTGTTTATGTTTCTATGTATTAATTTTTGTACTTATATTTTTGTGGATCATTGCAAAACGACGATTATTGGTATAAGACCCGGTAACATAGAAACAAAATGGGGTCTTATAGCGGGTATCCACAGTATCAGGCCTAGCCCTTATGTACGCCTCTAAAGAACATGCCAGAGTGACCACGTACTAATGCTGACAAACCCGTGAGTATTTTCCTTTGCTAAGTGTAAACCACACCTGCTGAGTCATCATATCGACGTCGGTGTGAATGACCGTCCAATATCGAAGACCCAACACTTTTATGCACATGCCACCATGAATTCCCGAGCCATCGACCCCTTGGATTAACTCGTCCATCACAACAACCTTCTGAGCCACTAGCTCCCCAGACTAACCAGTCCGTACCTATCACCACCTAGCATATCGCTTGTGAGTCTAAACCGAACTAGCCTCACGTGACCAAAGGGTGAATGAAAGTGAAGTACTTAGAATTACTAGTTGCTCTTTAATCATTTTATTCTTATGGTTTAAGATTAATCATGGACTGCCTAGGGCATTCCGTGTGAAGGGCTCTCGATGGCACTAAGAACTACGATGAGCTGAAGCCCAAAGCTCCCTTTCACAATGTGCTTGTTATTGTTGGTATCTACCCATGCCCTAAACTATCTTAGCATTACACTTGAACTAACCTTAAGTGTATTTAGCCTCTTTATCCAAGGAAAGACGATCCACCGTCGATCCCGAGCACAACCTTACCCAAAGTCAACAAGTCTTTCACAACCTGCATTCCTTTGGTGACCTTTTTCATTCTCAACGGAGCAGGTACACAAACTACCCCATACCAACGTTCACATGTTTCCTAATCCTATTGTTTTGCTGTGTGTAGACCTAATGGACTATATGATATGCAATAATGGTAACCTTCCAATTAATCATCCAAATTACCTAAGATTATTATCGGGGGTCTATCATAATATTTTAGGAATAAATCAAGAAGATTATAATTTTTCTACTTTATCTGGTATTTATTGTAATTTCTATAAAATCAAGCCTCATAAGCTTTTAAACATCAAGTATACTTTTCTTATTAGGTATGGCCTTAGCAAAATTATGACAATTTGGTAGCATCAAAATAACAATAAATTTTAAAAATCCAAATTTTTCCAAATTGGATTTGGCCCACATATAATTATTGGATAAATAACCACAATATTATGATAAATAGTGAAAAATTAAACCAACCATCCAAAAATTATGTGAAAATTACTAGATGAAAAATATGACTAGAAAAGGCTACTGACCAAGAATTATAATTTTCCAACACCATTTTGTCACATAAATGAATTATGTTAAAATATTAAACATATGGGCACTTATGATGGATCCTATATGACAAGTCTTTCAATATTTTTATAGAAATTCCCAGAGCATGATTATATCCTAAAATGTTCCCTGACTAAGTTAGATATTTTTCCAGTAAGCAAATGACCCTAAAATAATTATCTTGTGATTGAATAAACCTTAGGTTTTGTGAATGAAGTACCATGATTATCTTGTTGTTGATACAGAAAATGCGCTCTCAAATTTTGGCAAAAAGGGAAAAAGAGAGATGGAAACTACAAGCAACTGTTTAATAATGGACCAAGGAAAAAAGGGAGTCAGCACAGATTCGAGACCGCAAAAGTCCTAGATATGAGTCCGCAGCCTTTACTAAATAGGCCTCTAGGCTCGAGCCAACCCTCCTTAGGGTGCACCACCTCCCCCTATTTATAGGTTTGGGGGCCTGCCCAAATGGGCAGGGCTAAAATAACCGACTGCCCGGGGTACAGGAGAACCGGGCAGTGGTGACGAGAATCAAAAATGAAAAGACAAACAGTCTGCTCAAGAGGGGCGGACTGGACTCACGAGCTGGATCTTCCTTCCAACTGCAGGGCATAATCCTTGCTGGAGGTCCCCGACCTGTGCGGACTGATTCTGGAGTCTGCTTGAAGACCTGGCAGGTGATTTGGAAGCTAATCGAGGCTGGGCAAATAGGGCAGACTGAAGGATTGAGTCCGTCGCTAAATAAGGTGCTGGAACCCTGATGGTAGGACTTATGCGGACTGGCTCTAGAGTCTGCAGCTGGGAAAAATCCTGCTTCAAGGACTTGATGACCTGTGCGGACTGAGGCTTTCGAGCCCGCTTGGAAAAAGAGAAGGATCCATCCTGCTGAACATGTTACGGATTCTGGGGTTAACATGATCCCCGCATATTTTTAATATTTCAAGAAATTTCGAAAATATTTTCTTAAACGCCGAGTCCGCAACAGTCATAAATGTTGTCATTTTTATAAATACCGCTGGGAGCGCTGTATTCTGACAAGATTGTCTGCGCCACGGGTCGGTACTCGCCCCTTGCGGTCTACATTCTCTAGTCCGGGATGGAAAGGTTTGGAGCTTTCTTTAGCAATTTCACCTCGAGCACAGAAAAACCCAAAGCGACCATAAGGACTAAGAAGGTGATCCCCCGGAGCGGGACGCATGTCCGTCATATGGGAGAGAGTTCAGGACAGAATAGGGCTGACTCAGTCAGCAGTACCGAACAAGGGAAAACTACGACTGCTCCTGCCCCGCAGAATCTACCAACTGAGAGTGCGAATAAGAAATTGAATCCGCTATCCATCTCTGACCATAATCCTGTGAGTTCTTCAAGTATGGAGGTGCACCGTTCTGCCTCAGGAACCATCATGTTGCGGATAGATCCGGACAAAGAGGACTCGTCACCAAAAGTCCAGCAGCCGAGCATTGAGGAGAGGCGTCCTGCTAATGAACAGATGGAAGAAAGGGTAGAGGAGGTGGTTGAGAAGCGAACTGAAGATCCAGCGGAAACAGTGGCTGAAGATCCTGTTGAGAAACAAGCTGAAGAACCAGTGTCTTCCATGGCTCTGGTTGTTGCACCAATCTCAGTCCGCGAGGGTCTGGCATGCTCTCAGTAAGTTATCATAGACTTAGACAAGACGCTAGAGGAAATAAAGAGGAAAAGGGACAAGAATACAATTGTTGAGCGAGTGGAGACAAAAATGCGAGCTTGGAAGGAGAAAAACATCTCCAAGCGGACTGGGGTTGCGATCTTGCAGCATAAGCCACGAGAGAAGGAGGTTCAGGATACCGATCTCGCCAGACCCGATGCTCTGCCCGCGGGGGGTGAACCTCCTTCAATGCTCAGCTTATCAACAACCGAAATACTTGACACCATCGACAACGAGCAGCTTGCGGACATGAACCGATCTCTGCTGGAGGTGCTTCAGCCTGTTGAGACTGTAGGAGAAAATCTTGCTGATCTTCCCTCCTCCCTTATAGCTGAGGAAAGAGAGAAGACGACTAAGGAGCAGTTTGCTTCCATGAGGGCGAAGATTGAGGCGGTCTCAGAAAAACTTATTGCAGACAAGCGGACTGATAATCTGTAGACTGCAGCGAAACTGATGCGGTCACGTAAATTACGCCCGGTGCTTTGGCATTTTTGGAGTTCGTGGCTTTATAAGTCTCCTCCCCGGAAATCGCGGCCGGTTAAGATTATTACGGAGACCGGCAATACAGTTGCTCCCAGCAGATCGATGGCGGAGATAAGAGCGACAGTTCATCGAGAATGGAGGCACAGTCTAGGCGCCTTTGATCCAGAGCGCATGAGGCAACCTGTCTTCGACAGTCTCCAGATCGCTGCAATGATTTCAAAAAGTGAATTACCCTTTTACCTTTTAAATCCGTCGCGACCTGGATATTAACTCGGATTTTGTTTTCTTTTTTCGTAGGACGAAATTCGCCGCCCGGCTCTGTTGAGGCTGGCGAGATCGTGCCGTCGCCCGAAGTGGATGTCCCGGTGCGAACTGAGACGATCCATCCAGGTTAGCCTGCGCAGAACGAGCAGCCCGACCTGAACTTGGCAATGTTAGAGAAGAAATTCAAAGATAAGCTGAATGAAGTGCAAGGAGAGTTAAGAAGGCGGGTAGAGCGAGAGAA
Source organism: Platanthera zijinensis (assembly GCA_039513925.1). Classification (NCBI taxonomy): domain Eukaryota; kingdom Viridiplantae; phylum Streptophyta; class Magnoliopsida; order Asparagales; family Orchidaceae; genus Platanthera; species Platanthera zijinensis. The sequence goes on from CM077090.1 coordinate 140,079,884, forward strand.
GGTTTTTGAGAACTAGGTCGCCAGTGTTTCTGCTGAGGTAGAAAGATTGAAGAAAGACAGGCGGCAATTAATCGAGGATGCCTGCTACTACAGGGGGAGGTACTTGGCATTGGTGCGAGAAGGGAAGAAAACACAAGTTCTTGAGGTTGCCACAGCGAGGCCGCAGCAGCCGGTTCAGCACGCCCCTGCAGAGGCTTCAGTCCCAGTAGCGAATGTGCAGCTCGCGGTGGTTGAGGAACAGAGGCCGGCAGGCGAGCACTTGGTCCCCGTTAGCCGGATCCATAGGGACACTGCCCACATGCATACCTTCAACTTTATGCATCATCTCGTCCAACTACTATATAGAGGAATTTTAAGAGGGAGTGATCAGGCGGCCCATCTTGGGATGGAAAAGGAGGAGCGACTTGCTCATCATGACCGAAGAAGTCGCTGAGTGAGAAAAATGTCCAATGTGAAATATTATATGTTGTATAATTCGGTGTGCTTCTTGAACATTATTTTTGTTTCATTTGTAGTGTGATGTGAGTTTTATTTATTGTATGATGGTTTTAAGACTTGATCAATGCTATTATTCGTGATGAATGTGAGCTATGCGGACTAATTAGATATCCGCCTATTTTATTTACAAGTAGAGAAAGTTGTGTGAGTCTGCAACTACTTGTAGGTATTTACTTGCAGGAAACTTGGAAGAAGAAAACTGTACGGACTGCGCTTGAGTCCGTAATTACTTATAGATATCTTACTTGCACCTAAATTGGAAGAAGCAAACTGTGCGGACTGCGCTTGAGTCCGCAATTAATTGTAGATATCTTGCTTGTAGGAAACTTGGAAGAAGCAAACTATGCGAACTGCCTTTGAGTCCGCAATTACTTGTAGATATCTTACGTGCAGGAAACTTGGAAGAAGCAAACTTTGCGGACTGCGCTTGAGTCTGCAATTACTTGTAGATATCTTGCTTGCAGAAAACTTGGAAGAAGCAAACTGTGCGGACTGCGCTTGAGTCCGCAATTACGTGTAGATATCTTGCTTGCAGGAAACTTGGAAAAAGCAAACTGTGCGGACTGCGCTTAAGTTCGTTGCGGACTGGCTGAGTACTGTTAGACTGATTTTTCTATAAATAGAACCCCGTCTTCATTCTGTATAGGAAATGCGATCGAAGCAAAAGTCCCTGCGGTCTTTTAAAATGGTGTCCGCACATACCGAAGCTGTGACTGCTTTTAATACTGCCGGCCATAAAAAGTGTAAATTAACCGAGGCCGATCTGGACGCATTTGTAGATAAGCATATGGTGGGTTCTCCAGTGCTTGAACGCTTGCCTGAAAATCAGGAAAGAAAAAACTTCTCTACTGCTACGCAGATCGCGATACCTTTTGATCACTTCGAGAGAAGGTTCAAGTTTCCTTTACTATGGGAGATCGCGGAAATCTTTGAACATTACGGCATGGTTCCTAGACAACTCGCACCTTATACCTTGGCCGCAATATACAACTATCTTTCTTATTTGCGATCTGAAAAAATCGCATTTTCCTTAAACATCTTCAGAAAGATCTTTTCAGCCCGCTCAGTGACTCTCTCCAGAGGCCGCCAATGGTTATTTACTTCTACTGCCGAGGGATGAAGGTTATGGGTTTGCCGAACAAGATCCATAACTGGACTTCGAGGTATCTTATTTTTTAGGGCGATTTAGGGTTCGCCCATACCTATCCGCAGGTACGGGCGAGCTCCGTTTTCAAAAGCGTGGAGCTGGATATAGTGGAAAATGCCATTGTTGAGTTCCTGGTAGGGGCCAGGCTCGACATTGATCATTATATTTCACTTCTTCCTATCTTGGATACCGTAGCCCGTCAAAAGAGTAAGTATCCGCCGCGATCTGTAATATATCCACCGCGATCTGTAGTGTGTTGATCCTGTTCTTTCTTGTTCTTGCAGCAACCTTGGCGGTGCCGACTAATCTGCCCCAGACACCGTGCAGGCTGACTCCTACTCAAGGAGAAAAGTGGGAAGAAATTGCGATGAAGAGGAGGGAGGAGGGGGATCCTGTTGTGGATTACTCTTCCTCGGAGAGCTTTGATATGCAAGGCATCGGAGAAAAGCAGAAAGATCTGAGGGGCAACCCGATGATCCACTGGCATTGGAAGAATAAGTATGTTCGCCTTTCTACAGCTCTTCCATCCTGGAGGAGTCCGCGGATCTCCCGTCAAGCTCACATGGTGATCTCCACACTTTATGGGAAGCACAATTTGCACGACCGGAAGAGAGTGGTGCCTGCTGACATCCCTCTGCTCGCGGCTCAAGCCAGCGCGAACTGCGTCGTCACTAACCATTTTATTGGTTGCTTGACCCACGATCTGCTTAGAGAGAATGTGCAGCTTCTGTGGGAAAATGAGATATTAAAGGGCAGGAATATAAAGTTAGGGAAAAGGGTTAACCAGTACAAGATGACGAAACGGTAAGTTCTATTATTCGCCGCGGTCTGTTTTAATTTATCCGCAGCGGACTGAAATCATTCTTCTTTTCTCAGACCACGTACGATGTTACCAACCGCAGCTTTCAGAATGCCATGTTCCCTTTCATGAAAGAGAGCACTGAGGTCGCCATTGAGCGCCTTGTCGACGATGGTTTCATGAAGGAAGGGGTGAGCAAGGTGCCTTTCTTGCAAATCTTCCCTCAATTGAAGGAGAGGGTTGTTGAATGGGAGCGGGCTGAAAAAGGGAAGGCGGTTGCTGTTGAGGGAGAAGAAGAAGAAGTGGAAGAAGAATTAGCTTATGACGAAGCTCCTTAGGATGCCGCTTCAAGTCAGCAGCAGGGTTATCAAATTGAGTAGGCCGCCTCTTCTTTGGATTCTGATGGCAGCGCGGGGATGGAGTCCGCGGATAGCACGAGCTCTAGTGATAGCAGTGACGGCGACTCAGGAGGATATTCTCCTGAAATTAATATCGACAGATCTAGCCCGGACGTGCCTGCGAAAAAAGGCGAAAGACTACAGACGTAAAAGTGATCTTTTGTTTTTGCTTATTTGTAAAATGCCGAACTTCATTCGAGGTCGCCTAATGATAAATAGATGTGAATATATATATTTTTTTGAATGGGTATAAAGGATATTTTGTTCAGTCCGTGTATTCTTCTACTTTTATTTCTTATCATCGTTGATTAGCAAAAAACAAGTCCACGCAACTTAGATTTTAGGCTGTATACTTGGGATGTGTAAAGGTTGTCGATAAGTAAGGCCGACAATAGTCTAGGCTGCGATGCTTGCCTTATGGTTCTTCAAGTTTTTGCAACTTAAGGATACCGATAATCCGCGGACTCTGACGGATAGCAATTCTAGTCCGCATATAGTTATCCAATGACAAATTTTTGCAAACCAATATTAATGATCGTTGCTGCAAACAAAGGATTATTAATAAATTGAGTTATAATTTTGTAGCTTGAAAGACCAAACTTGTGGACTGCTATGATTATTAATGTTTTCTGTAAGAACTGCAATAAATGACGGACTGCGCGAATACTGAGATAGAGTCTGACTGAAAGAAATGATCTACAACCAAACCGTGCAGGCAAGTGTATATAGCATTGCTTTCCACGCATGGTCGGTTGCAAGATCAACCAAACTGGCAGAAAGTTATGGACTGTGCGGATACTGAGATAGAGTCCGACTGAAAGAAATGATCTTCACCCAAACCGTGCGGGCAGGTGCATACATCATTGCTTTCCACGCAAGGTAGGTTGCAAGATCAACCCCTGGCAGAAAGTGGCAGACTGTGCGGATACTGAGATAGAGTCCGACTGAAAGAAATGATCTACAACTAAACCGTGCGGGCAGGTGCATACATCATTGCTTTCCACGCAAGGTCGGTTGCAAGATTAACCCTTGGCAGAAAGTGGCAGACTGCGCGGACACTGAGATAGAGTCTGACTGAAAGAAATGATCTACACCCAAACTGTGCGGGCAGGTGCATATAGCATTGCTTTCCACGCAAGGTCGGTGTAGGTCGAAAGCCTTTAAAAAAGAATACACCGCTCTCTTGCCTGGGATTTAGACCAATTTGATCAATTGGGCAGGTGCATGCAGGATGCATTGCTTTCCTCAATGGATCAACTGGGTCGTGAGCTCCGTGCAGGCACCGCTTGAGAGTTCCAAAGAGTGTTTGAGAGTACGAACTTTGATGATTTATGGGCAGGTGTCGGGTGGCATTGCTTTCCTCAAAGAGATCATCAATGTGTATGCTATCCTTGGAAAACTTAGTAGAGCTGTCAACCACCCTATCCCTCCAAAAATGCAGTGGTGGAGTCAGTACTAACTGGGATCCAAAATCCAGTAGCCAACCGCGCAAGAATCTGCAAGCTCCCACTACACGGTGCGAAATCTCCCCACAACACGTGGTCATCGTGGTGTTACGCTAATGACAACAATTCTCGGGGGGGGGGGGGGGGGTCCAAGCTGGACATGGCGATGTCTCTTGGTTTGGTGATTTATTGCTTTGTATTATGGATAGAAGATAATGATTGTCATGCAAAAGAATCGTTAGCCAGAAATTCTTATTGATATAACTATCAAAATGAACACAGATGATAAATGTTTTGCTTAAGCATAAAACCACTTTAAATCATCGCCATTCAAATGATAGGGTACATCTTCTCCGTCGTAGGTTTGTAGCTGGTATGCCCCGTTTCTCAGAACTATCTTAATGATAAATGGCCTGCTCCAGTTTGGGTTCAAGTTACCTACGGAACTAGTTCTTGCGGCTACATCTAGCTTTTTCAGGACGAGATCTCCCACCGAAAATTCTTGACCCTGATGTTTTTGTCAAAATACCTCGCCATTCTTCGTTTGACCACCTCTTTCCTGACGATGGCTTCATCCCGCATCTCTTCAACTTGATCCAAACTAAGTTTCATATTCTCATTTTTAATTTCAAGCCAATCCTCCCAGCATTGCCTGGACAATAATACCCTAAGAGTTGGAACCTCAAATTCCACTAAGATGAGAGCCTCTGAACCATGAGATAGTTTAAAAGGAGTTTCCCCGGTAGCTGTGGAAGGGGTTGTTCTGAGGGTCCATAGAACTGAAGGAGGTTCCTCTGCCCAGTTCCCTCTCAGGTTCTGCACTTTCTTTTTCAGCAAATTATGTATCTGGTTATTCGCAGCTTCCACTTGGCTATTGCTCCTAGGATGGTGAACTGATGAGAATCGCAGTTCTATGCCGACTTGTTTGCAAAAGTTCTTCATCTCCTCATTGTTGAACTGCGGCCCATTATCTGTAATTATTGCCATCAGGATTCCATGCTTGCAAATTATCTCCGCCCATAAAAAGTTTTTTATCACCTGGGTTGTTGTCTTTGCTAGTGCCTTTGCTTCAATCCATTTGCTGAAGTAGTCAATCATAACCAAGATAAAGCGTCGCTGTCCACTCGACATGGGAAATGGCCCGAGGAGCTCCATTCCCTACACTGCGAAAGGCCATGGCGTGGTGATTGACACAAGTCGCTGTTATGATTGGAGTTGAAGCAGAGCAAATTTTTTGCATTGGGCACACTTCTTTGCGTAGGATTCAGAATCTTTTCTCATTTTGGGCCAGAAGTTCCCTTACCGCAATATCCTTCTCTCCAAAGTTCTTGCCCCTGAATGGCTGCCACATTATCCAGAGTGAACTTCACGGAGCACCGTAGGAATCTCTTCTTCAAATACACACCTTGCCATTGGCGAGAGGAAGGTCTTTCTATAGAAAATTCCGGAGATAAGTTTGTAATTTACTGCCTTCATTCTGAATCTTCTTTTATCTTTCAAAGCCTGTGATAATTCTCATGTCGAGAGATATGATTTGAGTGAGTCCATCCAAGAAGGTCATTGTTCTATTTGCATCAATTCTCCTTCTTCTACAACCGGATAAAAAAGCTATGAAGTTGTTTCCCCTGAGGGGAGGCATAACTTTGCTAGCTCGTCTGCCTCAGTATTATATATTCTTGAAACATACTCAATAGTGAAGCTCTTAAATTTTCCGATCTCCGCTTTGACTAGCATTAAGTATTTCTTCAGGGTGGGCTCTTTGGTTTCGAAATTTCCCAATACTTGGGTTGCAATTACTAACGAGTCGGTTTTAACATGCACATAGTCTATTTCCAACTCTTTTGCGAACCGCAGGCCTGCCAAGAGAGCTTCATACTCTGCCTAGTTATTAGTGGTTGGGAAGAAGAACCTTATTGCTTATTTCAATTTGAACCCGTTGGGGTTAATGAGAACTACTCCCGCCCCCTAGGAGTTTTTTCCTGAAGTTCCATCTATGTAGATTGTCCATGCTAGCAAGGATTGATTTGCTTGAACAACATTAGACTCAGTTGTGTCTATTAGAAAATCTGCTAATACTTGTGCTTTGATTGCTGTTTGAGGTACATATGAGATATCAAACTCACTGAGTTCAATTGCCCACTTGGCTAGTCTCCCAGAGTGCTCCGATTTTTCAAGAATATTTTTTAATGGTTGATCTGTAATCACTCTAATTGAATGCGCTTGGAAGTATAGTCGAAGCCTTCTGGAAGACATTACTAATGCTAATGCGAGCTTCTCAAGAATTGGGTATCGGGTTTCAACATTTCTAAATATATCGCTGACGTAATATACCAGATATTTCCTTCTCCCTTCCTCTCTAACAAGGACTGAACTTTACTTCCGAGCCCACTCCTAGATAGATGAATAACATTTCTCCAGCGTGAGGGCTTTGAAGTAAAGGAGTGGAGGTGAGTTGTTTTTAAGTTGTTCGAAAGCCTCTGCGCATTCTTTGGTCCATTCAAATTTAGATCCTCCACGAAGAGTCTTGAAGAATGAGGCACTTTTATCCCCTACTCTGGAGATAAATCTTCCAAGACCCGCCAGCCTTCCCCCTAATTGTTGAACTTCTTTGGGGGAACGAGGTGATGGCATTTTGAGGATTGCTTTAACTTTATCTGGGTTGGGGGCGAGCCCTTCGGGGGTAAGGAGATGACTAAGGAATTTTCCTTTATTTTCTCCAAAGATACATTTTAACGGATTCAACTTCATGTTATATTTTCGCAAAGTAGAGAATGTCTTTGTGAGGTCTCGTAAATGCAAAGCAAAGGTTTTACTTTTAATAAGAAGGTCATCGACATATACTTCAAGATTCTTTTCTTTTTGCTCTTTAAACACAGTGTCCATCATCCGTTGATAGGTAGCCCCTACATTTTTTAATCTAAAGGGCATAACCAAATAATAGTAGCAACCATCGTTTGTGATAAATGATGTATGGGGGATGTCAGGCTTATGCATCCTTATATGGTGATAACCCGAAAATGCATCTAAAAAACTCATAAAGGGATATCCAACAGCAGAATCTACTAAAGCATCTATTCGAGGCAGTGGATAACAATCTTTCGGGCATGCTTTATTTAACTTGGTAAAATCAACGCACATCCTCCATTTTCCCCCTGGCTTTTTCACCATTACAACGTTTGATACCAAATCCGGGTATTGGATTTCACGAATGAAGTTAGCCTTTAGAAGCTTCGCAACCTCTTCCTTGATTTGCTCTGCTAGCTTTGTCGCCATTTCCCGCTTCTTTTGCTGAACAGGTTTGAAGTCGGAAGCGATATTGAGGTGATGGCAAGCTACATCAAGATCCACTCCCGGCATGTTGACTGCTTTGACGTAGCACTCTCGTGCCTCCCTTGGGTTGCTTCTAACCCGGTCCTGCTTTCCTCCTGCCGTAAACTTGATCGCAAAATGATAGGTGGAGACTATTGCTCGATATTCATTAAGAAGTGGTCTTCCAAAGATGGCGCAATAACTGCTCACCGCATCAACTATCACGAATGTGATAAGCTTTCATACTCCTCTGAGTGTTACTTAGAGTTTGATGCTCCCTTCAACTTCTTTCTTCTCACCCGCGAAGCCATACAGTGGCCCTTCGGTAAAGAGCAAAGTCTTTTCGGACCTTAGGGCCTCATAAGCATTTTTGATTATAAGGTTGACCGAACTTCCAGTCTCAACAAAAATCCTTGGAACTGTATAGTTCTCAATGATTGCTCTGATTACAACAACATCGTTTAATGGGTTGGTTGTCTTTGGGAGATCGTCTGGACCAAAAGTAACAACTTTCATTAGGGGAGCTGTAGAATTCATGGCTACCTTATGTCGTGAGATCCATGCCAAGGAAGACTTTCTACTTGATTCTGCACCCGCTCCTCCATGGATGCAAAATAGATCCCCGAGGACACCCACGTCATCCTCATCGATGCTCTCTCCAATATAAATGTTGCCATAGTATCCCACTCTTTCAGTGTATTCATTTTCCCAAGATACTTCGGCCACCAACTTGCCTTTAGAGGTTGATGGCTTTGATGAAGCCTCTTTTACTCCAAGGCCCCTCATCTTCCCTGCGGCAAGCAATCTCTCCACAAGCTGCCGGAGAGCTCTGCAATATTAGGTCGGGTGCCCATTTTCTCTATGGAATGCACAAAAAAGGTCCGCGTTTCGAACCTTTCCTTCTGCCTTCTGGAATTCTTTCTTTGAATCAGTTTTCTTTTGCAGGACCTGGAGAACTTCATCTATCGTCAGGCCCATAGCAGCAAGCTCTTCCAAGGGATCATGGCTCTGCTGATCATCTAAAGATGTGATATCCCGAATCTTAAGTATAGGCAGGATTCGAGGAGCAACAGGAACAGGGGTAGCGGCCAGCGGTGGTTTTTGCTCATGAAATTGTTGATGATTTTGATAAGGCCGCTTATGTCGGAAATTTATTCCACCGTGCGTCGGAGGCTGATACTCTGGTAAACGGGGTCTGAATGCTCGATTAGATGCAGAGGAATTGGCTATGTCTCTCTTTTCTGCCTTCACAGTTAAATCTGATACATATGAAGGGTTGGCACTCTCCCCTTCTATGAAGGTGTTAGCCAAGGCTATCAGATCATCGAATGTGTCCGGATCTTTGGTGGTTGCTTCAAACTTTAACGGCCCTTCTTTGAGTCCGTTAATTAGGGCGATCTTATAGAACTCAGGGTCAACATTCCTGACTCCCAGATTCTTCCTCTGGAAGCGATCCACAAATTGTGCCACCGACTCATTGTCTGCTTGCTTGATCTTGAAGAGGGTATCCGGCCCACTCTTCCTCTTCCTGGAAGTGGCAAACCTCAACAGGAGCTCTTGGCGAAACTCAGCAAAACTTGCAATGGATCCGGGATACAGTTCATGAAACCATTCCCGGGCCTGGACATCAAAAGTAGTTACCAAGAACTTGCATTTCAAACCATCTGACAAGCACCTCATTGCCACAGCATCTTCAAAAGCTTGGAGATGAGCAACAAGATCTGTTTCTCCAGTGTAAAATGGGATGCGAGGTTCTTTGAAGTTATTAGGAGCCTGCTCCTTACGAATCTTATCAACAAAAGGGGACTCCCCGGCTTGGGCTACAACAAAAATTACAGGAGGTCGCACGGTTTGATTATCTTCCGCAAAGTTAAGTCGGCGGGCTGGACTTCCCCGGGCTACTTCGCGGAAAAAATCCATAAGCGGAGCGATCTCGTCGGCTTGAGGTCTTGGTGGGGCTGCGGGCTGGATGGGCGAGCTTGTGGGCGGTGGCATTGCAGCTGGCGCTTGGCAGACAGGGGTGTTGCGGACTGGCTCATTTGTGAAGGCCACCTTAGGTTGATTGAGTCACTGAGTGAGCACGACCAGAGCCTGGCTGATCGCATCAAGGCGCTGGTCGGTCTCTCTCCGGGACTGCTCGGCCTCCCTCTGTGATCGGTCGAGCGCGTCCCACAAGTCGTCAGAGGAGCTCGAGTGACCTGAGCGGGCATGATAATGAGATGATTGACGATCAGACATCTCGGTCTGTGAACTTCAACGATAGCTTGAATCTGAAGGCCGCGTGTTGATGTTGATGCAAAAAATGCGCTCTCGAATTTAGGCAAAAAGGGAAAAAGAGAGATGGAAACTGCAAGCAACCGTTTACTAATGGACCAAGGAAAAAAGGGAATAAACACAGATTCGAGACCGCAAAAGTCCGAGATCTGAGTCCATAGCCTTTACTAAATGAGCCTCTAGGCTCGAGCCAACCCTTCTTAGGGTGCACCACCTCCCCCTATTTATAGGTTTGGGGGCCTGCCCAAACGGGCAGGGCTAAAATAGCCGGCTGCCCGGGGTACGGGAGAACCGGGCAGCGGTGACGGGAATCAAAAAGGAAAAGACAAACAGTCCGCTCAAGAGGGGAGGACTAGACTCGCGAGCTGGAGCTTCCTTCCAACTGTAGGGCATTATCGTGGTTGGAAATCCGCGACCTGTACGGACTGATTCTGGAGTTTGCTTGAAGACCTGGCGGGTGATTTGGAAGCTGATCGAGGCTGGGCGAACTGGGCGGACTTAAGGATTGAGTCTGCCTCTAAATGAGGTGCTGGAACCATGATGGTAGGACTTATGCAGATGGGCTCTGGAGTCTACTGCTGGGAAAAATCCTGCTTCAAGGACGTGACGACCTGTGCGGACTGAGGCTTTCGAGTCCGCTTGGAAAAAGAGAAGGATCCATCCTGCTGAACATGTTGCGGATTCTTGGGTTAACACTTGTAAATAAAGTTCATTGCCTAAGTTTCATGAGTATCCAAATTCATTTGAGTATGTAATTAAATAATGCACCCAAGTTCCCTAAATTATCCATAATTATTTTAAAGAGGGTGTAAGTTCCTAAAAATCCTAAAACCATTTCTAAGGGCCTATTTTTGCCTTAGGAACTCACCAACCAAGTTCAAATACCATCCATGGACATACTATCCCCGTTCTTCACTAGGCCCCAAACCTCATCTCCAGGGCCTACAGTAGGGTCTTTGGTCATCTCTACCCCAAACAACTCGAATTCTCTTGAGGGTGTCATTTAGATGACCTTGGGGAAGTGGCCCAAGATTCATCCCTTTTGGATGAGGATTTGCCACTCAACCCATAAAATACAAATTTGCCCTAATTTACCCTTTAGGGACCAAATTTTGGTCACATCAATACCGAATCAATTCAGCCCCAAATGGGCTGAGACTTTACCAGTGACCTATCATGACCCTAAGGGTCATCCACCAAAATTGCGGATGGTTTTGAGTTCATTAGACCCCTTAATTAAATAATACATGATTTATTAAATGTTTTCTACAACTATAGAAAAATGTATTCCAAAAATTCCCATTTTTTGATAAGTTTAAGATATAGATGAGACTAAACTATGACCTAAATTTCAAAGCATTTGGATGAGTAGTTTAGTGGGGTACACAAATTTGTGTATAGTTAACCCTAAGTATAGCTTGCACCATTTGGTGTGTTGTGGTCAGACTAGTGACCCAAAATGGATGAAACAAATTTTAGAACAAATTAAATTTCAAGGGCTAGAAATTTCATGTTTACAATTTTTCCAGGAAACACCTCTAAGTATTTTTATTAATTAAATCAAAACACTGCCAAATATGTGACAGATAATGAAATAAATGAAATAATAAACCCATAATATTAAATCCCGCACACGAATCTTAACGCCAGAATCGATGGCATCCCTTTGTCTTCTTTCTTGAGCCAACGGCTCGGATTGCCTCCCCCTGGGCCATTTTGAGAGGTGATTTTCTGGCCACGTGAGCGCCGCCCCGGCTGGCCAATGCCACGACCACCTTCATTGAGGTGGTGGCAGGCGATAGGCGGTGGTGGGCCGGCCGGAGGTGTCCATAATCAGGTTTTAGGCATTGAAGAAAAGCTTGAACAAAATGCTTACGTCCCACCCGATCTTTGGCCAATTGGCCCCAAACCTTGTGGCCAGTAGATGTGGATCTATCCACTGAAAAAGAGGAAGAGGACAGGACCTTTTGGGAGGGCGGAGCCTAGCCGATCATCGGGTTGTCATTATTGATGGTGGCACCACTCAGTGCTCTGCAACTATACAGCTAAAGGCTTCGATTTCTTCAGGGAAAGAGTTGAAATGACTCCTCACAGCCTGGTAAAGCTTTTAAAATAATCAAATGGGGGAGGGGAGGGGTCAAGCTTAAATGCACCATTAATGGCCATTTTTAAGAATTTTGGCCAACTGAATTCTCCTCCCCTACCCACTGTTATGGCTGGGAAAAACATTTGATCTCCTCCTCACTGACCAGGGAAGATGAATCAAGCCATTGGAATTGAGTGGAGAGGCTTTTTGCCTTCCTTGACCATGAATGGCCTCTTTCTCCTCACTTTCTCTCTCCTCCATTAAAGGGGAAGTGGAGCTTTCTCTCTCCTAGCCATTATTTCTAGAAAATTAATGGCTACTTATGTAATTATAAACCTCATGATGCAAGTGGTCCACCTCAATTGGGCCTAGCCCAAGTGGGTTTGGCTTGAGCTAGCTTTTTCTCCACTTTTTGGGCTTAGCTAACCCTAGCCATTTAAACCAAGCCCTCGGTAATTTGGGGTGATGTGACTGACACAATGGGGTGTAAATTATCCCATTGACATGACCCTAGTCAACTTGGGGCTTGGTGTAGCCTAATTATGTCAACTTTGGGCAATTTTACCTAATTAGGGTTTGGGTTGACTTTGGTCAACTTGACCTCTTGGGTTTACCCTGAAAGTATATAGTGCTTACCTAAATCACCTATAGGGGGTGAATAGGTGATGTTTGTGTCTTTAATAGGAATTAAAATTATCAAAAATTCAAGTACACAAACACAGAGATTTATAGTGGTTCCCTGTATTGAATACATCCACTATACTGCCTCGCCTATCTACCAAAAAGGGTAAGATTCAGCTACTTTGTCTTTCTCAAATTATCACAATCTTACACCTCGGAGCAACTTTCCCACACCTCGGAGAATAAACTCTCCTACATCTCGATCGACCACCGAATCTACACCTCGATCCACAAACTGGATCTACAAACTCGATCCACTAACGGATCTACACTCTAAAGAACAAACTTTTTATAATCTCCGAGACAAAACTCCTACAAAAGTTAAAATAATTTTACAATAACAATAAAAGTTTTACTCTTTTAGATTTGAAATCTTCAGGGATCTTGCTTCTTAAAATCTAAAAATCTCGGTGAAGAAGGTTGAGGAAGAAAACCCGAGAAAGCTTGATTTGAAAACTTAGGATCTGACATGATCAAATAGATGTAGAAGAATCTTTGAATCTTGGACCTATCGAATCTTTTATCCTTTTTAATCGCGGGATCGAGAGAGGAGAAGCAGAGAAGAATGATGATGAAGACGCGGCTTCTCCCAAATTTTGGACAGTGCGAATGCAATTTTTGTTACTGTAATTATTATTATTATTAGGGTTAGCGAATCCTCTGAAAGGACTATTTATAGATCATCGTCTAACGATCATAAGTCATTAAGGAAAGATTGACATGGATCAATCATGCAGAACTTAGATTAAATTTGAAATCTCGTTAGAAGATTTAAATCAAAAGTTCTGCAACTCCATTTTTTTGGGTATTGCTTCCACAATAACCTAGATTTATATGAAGTCACCCTTGAACTAAGATGAATTAAGTTTGTATTTGATGCTCTTTTCAAATTGAGTGCTTGCAGGTTATAATTTCCAAGTGTAGACCAATAACAGTGTACAATGAGTCACCAAACACAGGACCATGCAATGTAATCTCTCATTGTGTGATCCATGGTGTTGACTCATGTGTAGCCTCTCTATTGGGACACACTTCTTTTTCAAGTACTAAAGTAATAGAAGAAAGAATAGTTGTTGTATACCTTGAAGAAAACATTTTTCAGAAAGTCAGAAATTTTTCTAAGTCCATTACTCGAGTAGTATATATTGTACTCAAGTAGTGTTGGTATGATTACTCGAGTCTGCTAAGTATAGTTCTTGAGTAATAGAAATCATTCTCGAGAAGGCTTAGTCTAATACTCGAGTAAGCCAAGGAGTACTCGAGTACTACTTATGAATGTCTCGAGTTTACTCAAAGATCATTCTAGAAATTTTCTAAGTATGGTACTCGAGTAATAGAAGTCAGTACTCGAGAGGGCCAAGCCTTGTCTTGAGATGGAAGAGGGCGAATACTCGAGTAAAAAGAAATTATGTTTCGAGAAGTAGTTTTATTCTCGAGAAGTCATGAGAGCTCTCAAAAATTCTTCCTGTAGTTATCGAGTAATAGAAGTTAGTTTTCAAGAAGCCAGAAGTCATGTCCCTAGTTTTCCTAAAAGACTTGTTCTCGAGAACTACACTTCCTCTTCTCGAGAAACAACCATTGTTCTGTAGTAGTATATTTTTCACTCGAGAAATGCAAAAGTTTTTCCGAAATTTTCTCCAAGTGCAGATGAAAACGATTACAAAATTAACCTTGATTCTTATTGGTCCGCGTGTATAATCATTTATTATTATCACCGTTAGGCTTGTCCTATAAAAGGTCATATCAATTTCGACAAACTCTAAGACACGAAATTAAGAATTCTGTATTGATGCGCGAAATCCGACACCGCTTAGTTAACGGGTTGTTCGATCTCACAAGCTAGAAGAATAAGAGGGTTTTGAGGATAGAGGTGAGGAAGCTTGATCAGGAGCTGTCGAGCAGACATTACTTTGGCGGTTGAGCTCTGATGGTTTGACCGAGAGAGGAAAAGAAGAGATGGGTCCTCTTGCAGTGGAGACAGCAGACTTCACCCGTCGCGGCCTTAATGCCTCTCTTGTGATGGGATTTCCTTTGATTAAAATTGATGTTACAGCTAGAGGTTACACCTTTACAAGGAAAGAAGAAAAAAGGGGATATGGGGGAAGCTGGCGGCTAGGGAGAGAAGAATGCCAGAGGCCGCGCGGACTGACCAGAGAGGTCGACAGACCATACGGTTTGCTGATCGGGCAGCTTGATGGACTAATCCAGGCAGACTGCTTGATCAAGCAGAGAGGAGAGCAGGTCGCGCAGAATAGGGAACCGAGTCCGCGGGAACTGATGCCGAGATCTGGACGCCTCTACCACATAGTCTGGTGAATGAGAGGTATGGGGGCCTATTTATAGGCCCGAGGAGGTAACGGTCTTGGTAACGTCACCACTGGGGAGGAGGTGAGTTGAGCGAGTACAAATGCTGAGTGCAGTGAGTCCGCGCCAGGCCACGCGATTATGGACTTGGAGCTGTAGATGGTTGCTGCTGCTGAGCGAGCTCACGCTGGACTGTGCGAGATGAGGAGGAGCTCTCCCGCTGTTGGGTAAAAGCAGACGTCGGGAAATGGGAGAGCTAGCTGGCGAAATGCAGAACGAGTCTTCACCGCTTGCTGTAGAGAGGAGGAAGATCGCATGCTGCCGAGCTGGGGTTCACCTGGCAGACTGCGCAACGAGCCCACCTTACTCGCGGCGGATAGGTTGAGTAAGCTGCCTACTGGGGGCTTGTGGCCATTGTTTGGCGACAAGGACTGCCGACCTGACGGACTGAAGAGTTCAGGTCACGTCTATTGAGGAGATCTGCTGTTGAATGGTGGCATCCTTTGCTTAGGGACGAGGGTTGGCGACATGGCAGACTGAGATCGAGTCCGCCTATAGCTGGTCGGACATGAGGGCTGGTTGCCATTTGGATATACGGGCTGGTCTGCCGAATAGAAGGAGCAGGTCGTCGCCTCTGGGTTATCATCTAGCGAGCAGTCTGGCTGGATAGGAGTTCGAGTCCTCCACTCGGTTGAGTAGTACGCACCTGGGGAAGAGTGAACCACCACACGGTTAACCGACCTAACCACGCGGCCTGTAGGAGGCGGACTGAGGAAGCAGTCTGTAGCCCCTGCAGAACGAGCAGCTACTGCGCGACCTGGGGAGCCAGACCAGGGAGACCGCCCCTTGTCGCGCGGACTGAGCGGACTGAGAGGTCAGTCCGCCCACCTTTAGAAGGAAAGGCTGAGAGGCCGCGACCTCCTGGAGCAGGCCGCGACCTCCTAGAGCAGGCCGCGACTTGCGAGCTGGCTACCTTGGGAGGGATCGCCGATTTCTTGTTTAACACAATCCCCAAACTGTTTCAAGTTTCGAAGGGAACATTGAAAAAGTAGGAGACCCACGAAAATCGTGATCCTTCCCTTGAGAAAAGGAAAGGGGAAGGAGAGATTTAACCTGATGTCTCTCCTCAGAGAAAATATTGTAATACTTGTCTTTTTCCTTCGAAGGAAAGAATTAACATAGGCGGAAATAGGTACATCTTATGCGTACCTGAGTTGCTTTTGCAAAATGAATAAGACATGAATGTCTCCTAATGGGCTCTACAAAACAACGAAGAAGGGAAAGCAAAGAAAATATTAACTTGCAAGTACCTGAAGGAGGCTTGCAAGCATCTGTTAGCTTCTGCAAAAAGAAGAGTAAATCACAAGTATGATATAAAACTAAGTTGCAAGTACCTGGATAGAACTTGCAAATATCGGCTAATCACTGCAAAGGGAAAAGTAAGCAGCGGATATGTAATAAAATTAAATTGCATGTACCTGGATGGAACTTGCAAATATCTGCTAATCTCTGCAAAAGAAAAGTAAGCCGCAGATATGATAGAAAAGTAAGATGAAAGTACCTGGAGCGAACTTGCTAATATCTGTTAATCTCTGCAAAAGAAGAGTGAGTAGCAGGTATAAAAGAAAGAAGACTAAGTCGCAAGTACCTGGATGGAACCTGCGAATGTTGACTGTTGATATGATGAGATTGGATAGCAGAAGAGATACTTGATAAACTCTGCTATTAACTGAATAAAGATCAAGCCGCGATAATGATTGTCTCTCGTGGTCAAGTATGATGTTTTACACATGAAATCCAGATCAGCAAGATGAAACTATCTTAATTTAGACTTATAACAACATGACTTGCCAATCAAAGAGAACCAGATACTTTGATTAAATGATTCGTGCCACTAGCATCTGATAAGAGAACTTGTGGACAACCATCTGATAGAACTTTATGCAGGCAGTGCATATAAGATGATCATAAGCCAGAAAATGATATTGCCGATCCTTGGAATAGGTTGAATTTAATCCTGCCAACCTGCAAGAAGGTAGAAGAGACAAGGGAGGGCTAAAGCGGGCCGGCCACGCATCCTTTGAAGGGCATAGTAGATAAACAAGCACAAGCAAGGAAATTCCTACAGAGGAATCGACTGATACACTGCTCTCTTGCCTCGGGTTACAAACATCGCTGATCAATTAGACTAGTTGTGCAAAGTGGCCTATTGTTTGTCTGTGAATTGATCAACGAAATTGTGGGCCCTATGAAGGCACGGATCGAGAGTACTAGCGAGTATTCGGCCATCACAGTTGTGAAATGATCAAAGAGACAAGGCTACACTTTATCGCCATTGCTTGACATGCAAAGATCATCGTAACTGTAATGTATCCTTTAGCAAAGCACAGCAGAGCTATCACATGGGTCCTCCCTCGAAATGCACTCTGTGTTAGATGCTGGCCAGGATCGGAAGTCATGTCATCCTCCACACGAGAGTTGAACGGCCCCCACTGCACATATGCGAAAACTCCACGCGATATATGGTCGTTGTGGTCTTATGCCAGAGAACAATCTCGAGGGGGCCCTGAGAAAGACTTGGTGATATCTCAGTGGTTCAGTGATCTCTTTGGCAAAGAGAAAAATATGGAGGAGAAGCATTATAATAAAGGATCCGTGTCAGTATGAGATCTCTGACGTAAACTTTATTGAATGAAAATGAAAGAACACTTATAAGTGTTTAGAAAGAGATTGTTTGAGAATATGCAAGATACAGTAAGCATAACCGTTATTGGTTGCATGGAGCTTTGAGGAGCAACGATTGGTTATAACTCACGAAGCAAGAAATGTGCCCTCTTTGCGATAGAATAATCTTCCAAGGGCACCTTCGTCAATGACATCGATGCACTCAAGCTGAAAATCGATTGTTAACCCGGAATCTGTGACTAGTTCTCTAGGTTTTCAAGTCCGGGCGGCATGTTCTTTCTAGCCACCATTCTCAGCAAACCGGCTTGTTGTCAAATAAGCCAGGCGGCCTCTCCGTAAGGCCGCCGCCAGTTCCAGTCCAGCCATCATCTTAGGGTCGGCCTGTCCTTGACCAAGCCGCGTGACCTATATCCCAGGTCGCCGTCAGAGGGATTCCAGATCAGCCAGTCCAGAGGCCGGGACTCTCAACTCGCCAGAGGAAGCCCGCCAGTCCGCGCGGCCTTTCCTCTGCCCTCTTCTCTTTCTTGGTTGTTTCCCGTCACCGCTGCCCGGTTCTCCTGTACCGGGGGCAGGCGGTAATTTTAGCCCTGCCTGTTTGGGCAGGCCCCCGAGCCTATAAATAGGCGTGAACAGTACCTTCCAGGGGACCGAGTTCGAATCCCAAAGCTTGCCGCCTGTGGCAGCGGATTCGAAATCCTTCTCCGGCGGGTTTCCTGTCCGTGCGGTCTCAGTTGGCTAACCGCTGTAACTGTTTTCCCATTCATAAAAGGAAAGCCCGCCGCAGGAGAGGCATTCAACCTGCGGCGGGCGAACTCTGGTGTTGCCGCTGATAGCGGTCCTTTCTCCCTTCTCTCTATCCGGTCTTATCCGCCATTCCTAGTTGCTAGAAACCGACTGACCGACAGTATTTTCCCCATTCCTTCCCTAGTGCTCGAACCGTTAGCTTGTGGTGCTCGATCCCCTTTCGCATTTCGTGCATCAACATCGATAGGCGCTAGACGGCCTGCATCTTCTATCTCCACACACTTCATCTGAACTTCAGCCACTTCCTTGCCCTTGAAGGTGGAAGTCTTCGATGGATCAATTTTCTTGACCAGGTCGTTGATCTTGCCCTCGGCGAGCAATCTTTCAACCAACCGCCGAAGGGATTTGCATTCTTCAGTTAAATGACCTTTCTCTCGATGGAATTCAAAGAACGGATCTGAATCTCTTGATCTCCGATTCGCCGACTGGTAAGGCCTTTTGGAATTTGCTCTATCCTTCATGATCTGGCAGGCTTCTAGCATGGCTTCATCGAGTCTAGAGCATGATAAGTCATCATCTTGTGACTGATGCACAGAAGCTATTTGCGGAGGTGGGGCTGGTAGCAGTAGCAATTGTTCGTGGGCACGATCCTGGCCTGGGAATGGGTATTGATGATGATGTTTGAACTTCTTTATTTTCCTAGAGTGGGATGGAAAATCTTTCCGAGGAGACCTCGGAGGCTTCTTGTAAGGTTGATTTTTCTCTGTTACAAGCCTGGAGATAAAGCTGGGATTGCTATTCTCACCGCGGATGTATGAGTTGGATAATCCAATCAACTCTTGATAAGTCCTTGGTGCTCGGACGTTAGCCTCGAACTTGACTGGTCCTTCACGCAGACCATGAATAAGAGCCACTCGATACATATCTTGATCGATGATCTCATTTTCTAAGATTTCCCTCTAGAAACGATCCACAAAATGAGACCAATTCTCAGTCTCTCACTGCTTGATCTCAAAGAGGGCTTCTAGACTGCCCTTTCTCTTTGTAGAAGTAGAAAATCTGAGCAAGATCTCTCTTCGCAAATCAGCAAAGGAAGAGATGGACTGAGGACGTAGTCCATAGAACCAATCCCTCACTTGACCATCAAAGGTCGTTACAAGGAGTTTGCATTTGGTAGCATCTGAAAGGGTCTTGAAGATGTTTCAAAGGCTGATTCAAAGACTTGAAGATGTTTGACTGGATCAGTCTCCCCAGTGTAAATGGACAATCGTGGCTCTCTGAAGTTATTTGGAGTCGGCTCATACCGAACAATTTCTGTAAACGGTGACTGCTCTTCTTATTCTCTTCCCTGAAAATTTAGTAATCTTGCTGGACTTCCTCGGGCAGCTTCTCGAAAGAAGCTTTGACGAGCTGCGAATTCGTCATTCTGAGACCGCAAAGGGGTTGCAGGCCCTTGCGGAAAGGTCGGAGTATAGAATGGAGGATAGACCGGTGGATAAGCCGGTGGGGAGAGTTAAGGAGTCTCGGATGCTGGTACCAGATTGATTGGAGGAGCTTGTGCTGCTGAAGATTGTGCTTCTAATCGTTGAGTGATAGCAGCTAGAGTACGGTTGATTGCATCAAACTGTTGCGCAGTTTCTCTGCGAGATTTCTCCAAGGCTTCCCAAAGAGAATCCTCACTGGAACTTGGAGCAAGGCTCCCGGCTGGTTGATGGTCTGACATGAGTAACAACTGATTTCACTATCTAATCGAGATCTGAAGGTCGCGTGTTAACTGTTGATGCGTGAAATGTGACACCGCTTAGTTAACGGGTTGTTCGATCTCACAAGCTAGAATAATAAGAGGGTTGCGAGAATAGAGGTGAGGAAGTTTGATCAGGAGCTGTCGAGCATACGTTACTTTTGCGGTTGAGCTCTGATGGTTAGACCGAGAGAGGAAAAGAAGAGATGGGGCCGCTTGTAGCGGCGACAGCAGACTTCGCCCGTCGCAGCCTGAATCCCTCTCGTGCGACGGGATTTCCTTTGATTAAAATTGAAGTTACAGCTAGAGGTTGCACCTTTACAAGGAAAGCAGAAAAAAGGGGACAAGGGGGGACGCTGGCGGCTAAGGCGAGAAGAATGTCAGAGGCCACGGGGAATGACCAGAAAGGTCGACAGATCGCACGATTTGCTGATCGGGCAGCTCGCTAGACTAAGCCGTGCGGACTGCTTTATCAAGCAGACAGGAGAGCGGGTCGCGCGGACTAGGGAACCGAGTCCGCAGGAACTGATGCCGAGATCTGGACGCCTCTGCTGCGTCGTCTGGTGAATGAGAGATTTGGGAGCCTATTTATAGGTTCGAGGAGGTAATGGTCTTGGTAACGTCAACACTGGTGAGGCGGTGAGCTGAGCAAGTACAATGCTGAGTCCGCGCCAGGCCGTACGGTTAGGGACTTGGAGCTGGAGATGGCTTCTGCTGCTGAGCGAGCTCGCACTTGACTGTGCGAGCTGAGGAGGAGATCGCCCGCTGCTGGGTAGAAGCGGACGCCGAGAAACTGAAGGGCTAGCTGGCGGAATGCAGAACGAGTCTGCACCGCTCGCTGTAGAGAGGAGGCAAATCGCCTTCTGCCGAGCTAGGGTTCACCTAGCAAACTGCGCAACGAGCCCGCCTAACTCGCGGCGGACAGGTTGAGCAGGCTGCCTGTTGGGGGCTTGTCGCCATTGTTTAGTGATAAGGACTGCCGACCTGACGGACTTAAGAGTCAAGGTCACGTCTATTGGCGAGAGCCGCTGTTGACTGGTGTCATCCTTTGCTTGGGGACGAGGGTTGGCGACCAGGCGGATAGAGATCGAGTCCGCCTATAACTGGTCGGACAGGAGGGCTGGTCGCCGTCTGGATATACGGGCTAGTCTACCGAATAGAAGGAGCAGGTCGTCACCTCTGGGTGAGCATCTAGCGAGCGGTCTGGCCGGATAGGAGTTCGAGTCCGCCAATCGGTTGAGTAGTTCACACCTAAAGAAGAGTGAACCACCACACGGTTAACCGACCTAACTGCACGGCCTGTAGGAGGCGGATTGAGAAAGCAGTCCGCAGCCCCTGCAGAACGAGCGGCTAGTGCCCGACTTGGGCGGTCAGACAAGGGAGACAGCCCTATCCGCGCGGACTGAGCGTACTGAGAGGTCAGTCCGCCCACCCTTAGAAGGAAAGGCTAACAGGTCGCGACCTCCCTGAGCAGTCCGCGACTTGCGAGCTGGCTACCTTGGGAGGGATCGCCAATTTTTGGGTTAACATTCTGAATCATTCTATTCATTCTTAATCGGGAAAGTCGCCGCTCTAGATCGACATTCTTGTCGCCGCACTTCTCCGATCCAAGCGATTCAGAGCTAGAAGAGATAAACAGATCAAGGCATTCACTTCTATAGATTCATTTTATGATCGTGCTGATCTTAAGATTTTCAAATCCAGAAATTTTTGCTTGTCTTCTTCAATCCATTTCTTATAAAGCTTCAAAGTTCAAGAAAGAAGAAAAAGCAGATGATTCATATCTGAGAAAATTATGTTTGTATATATTTTTCTTTATAACATCTGAAAGTGAAGGGATAGATACTACTCTAGAGGGGGGGTGAATAGAGTTATCAAATTTTGCACAAGACAAAACTTAATAGTCTACCCAACTCCCTTGGAGTGAAATGCGGAATGATAAGCTTATAGATAAGGAGATAACCCTAAAGCCTAACACAAGTGTTGTGCACAAACTCAAGCTAACTGTAATTACAGTTAAGTCTTGGAAATCCTAATCAGCAACTAGCAGACCTAGTTAAATCTAATCACAGCCACAATGCAGGAATTAAATTAAGCAAGCCAGACGACACAAGGAATTTATAGTTGTTCCCCAAACAACTTGGGTACGTCCACTCTTCTACCCACACGGTAGGAATCCACTACAGGTTTTTGATCAGGTGCCCTGCCACCACAAGATCTGCTTTAGGTAGATCTAGAAACCCTTTAGAATTTTGATCAGGTGTCTAAAAACCGAACACAGGTTTTTGATCAGGTGCCCTGCCACCAAGGGATATTTTTGAAGGGAGTAATAACCCTGTACAGGAGGGGGAAAGAAGGTTAAGATGTCTTCTCTATTTTACAATAGATTAGAGAAGCACAAAGACTTGCACTGAGCTAGACAGCTCTAAAGAATCAAGGCTCCCCCTGGCTCAAAAATGTCCAGGTGAAGTCTTGCTTCAGTGCAGAAAACTCTTCAGAAATATCTGAAGGAAAAACTACAAGAAGATAATAAATAATAAAATTAGAAATCTTCAAGCAGCTGTCTTCTTCTTCTTCTTCTTCAAAAGAACTCTGAGTTAGAACTTCCTGGAACAGGAGATCTCAGGTTGAAGAAGAGCAGAAGATCTTAACACTTCTCAGATGAATGGAAATTGCTGAGAGCAGAAAACTTGGTCTTGATGAGGGCTTGAATGCTTAAATGAATAACTGGTTAGCTAGCTGAAATCCTTCTCTAAAGGATTCCTTTTATAACAGCAACAAGCAACGGCTCTTTTCAATTTGAACTATTTGTCTTCTTCTGAAACTTAAAACCTGGGCTGCAAATATCACAAGGACAGACAAACTCTGCAGCAAAATATTCCATAAAAGGGATAAAACTTTTTCAAAGAAACTGCAGGCAGCAATCTGATAATAAAGGTACTAAATAAAATCACATCAGAAACAAACTCTTTATAGCAAAAGGAAGACTTTTCAGTCTAACGGCTACAAAGGACTGACAGCAGATAAAGTAAAATATAATGACAGCTAATAAGACAAACGACTTTATCTGAAAAGATTTTACTCAGGCAAAAGGAATGGAGCAGATATTGCCTGGAAATATTATCATAAAACAACTGAAATAAAAAGCCAGATAATGTATTAATTTATTAAATAGAATAAATAAATACAAAATAAAAAGGCAGACAGAAAACGTCGAACGACCCTCGGAGATCGTCGACCGACGCACGGAGATCATCGACCTATCGGGCAGATAGTCGAACGATCCAGATAGTCGACCTATCAAAGAAGATAGTCGAACTACCTCGGCAGATAGTCGACCTATCAGAACAGATAGTCGAACTATCAGATAGTCGATCTATCCGGACAGATAGTCGAACTATCAAACACAAACAGATAGTCGACCTATCAACAGATAGTCGAACTACCAGATAGTTGAACTATCAGGACAGATAGTCGAACTACCAAACCAAGCAGATAGTCGACCTATAAACAGATAGTCGAACTATCAAGCCAAGCAGATAGTCGACCTATCAACAGATAGTCGAGCTATCAACGCAGACAGAGCGTCGACCAACTGATAGACGATCGTCGATCAGCCGATAGATGATAGTCGAGCGGTGTTCGACTATAGTCGAACGAAAAACCTACTTAACCAAATTCTTCTTCTGGAAAAGCGGGGACTCTACAGCTAGACCACTAACCAATGACCATAGATATTTCTTGGGTCAAAGGACTAAAAAGACAAGACTAAACTCAAATCAAACTAGGGTACCAACAATCTCCCCCTATTTGAGTTAAGTCTCTCAAAAACTAGAACACAGAGCTAGCTATAGATCACTATAATCAATACAGGAAAAAAAAGATAACCATTAACTAGCAATTATCAAACAGTCAAATATATATAACAGCAGTCAATCAAAATTAAGAATCTACAGAATCTGGTTTAGGGACAGAAGAACTAGGAACAAAAGAAATTTTCCTCAGAGGATCAATAGCCTCTTTCTTTGACATCTTCAAGTCCTGCACACCAATAATCTTTAATTCTGCAGCCCTTGGAACAACTGCTTCAGGGTTCTTTTCCATATACTTTGAAGGGTCAAATACATCAGGGCTAACCTGGAACTTTTCGAACTCCTTCTTTCTGAATGTAGACATTGTGGTTAATCCAGTAGTGTCCTTTTCTTCAGCTTTTGCTTTCCTGATTTGAGCTGCTCCAACCAATTCGAGAAAATGAGCCATCCTAAAGTTAGGATCAAGCTCAGGACTTTCATAAACAGACTCAGAAGGAGTATCATCTGGTTCTTTATCTTGATTAACTAGATAAGACAGGGGAGCAGACTTAGCAAAGTTCTTGCTAGAATTTTTAAACAAAATAAACTACTTACCTTTTGAAACAACTTTTTCAGAATGCACTGGCATTGGAGATGAAAACCTTTTCTTTGGAGAAGGAGGAGGGGAAAAAGTTGGTCTTTGATACACAACCTCCTTCACTTGTTCTCTCACTATATCAGTTCTTTGATAGCCAGAATATGATTTACCTTGAAAACCTTGAGAGCTTTTCCTTGAAGAAGACTGAGAAGGAGCAGATTTTGCTGACGGAGCAGATGGATTAGCAGAAAGGTTGCCAGAGGCTCCTGCACTGGGAGGTGGAGGAGGAGGACCTCTGGGAGTCCATCTTGAAACAGGACTATCATACCTCTTAGATCTCTTTCTCTCTTTTTGCTAGTTCTTGGAGAACCACATCCAATGTTGAAACTCTTTTGACTTGGGGTCAATTCCTTTCAGAATATAATATGGAGTGTCATTATCACGATTGAGAGGAGGAGGAGCAACAACTTTTCTTTTCTTCTATGCAGCTTTCTTTTTCTTTGAATTCTCAGATAAATCTGAATCCTCTTCATCTTCAGAGTGAGATGATGGAGGATTGTCATATGGGTCATAGGCTTTAGAAACAGCCTTTTCCTTTAAAGCAGATTTCTCCTTTTCTTCTTCAATGGCATCCTGAGCTAGAAGGGAATCCAGGTCAAGTCCTGGGGAATCATCCCAAACAATTGATTTTTCAACTTGTAAATCCTTTTCTTTTTCTTCCAACATAGATTGTACTCTTAATTGCCAAGCAGCTCTAGCTTTTTCTTCTTCCAAACTCAGTACATGGGTGTCATCTTTGATTTCATCTTGATTTTCAGACACATCTTCTATATCATCTAAGAAGGAATCCAATTCTGGATCTACTTGAACATCAGGAACATCTGGAGCAGCTTCTGAAACAACTACTATAACCTGAGCAGCTATATCTTCTAGGATTTCATCTGAAGAATCAAGAACACAAATCCGCTAAATAATAACTAATCATACCTTCCAGGTATTCACATACTGACAGATTAATTGAATAGTCTATAAACTCAATGAGTGACATACCTTCAGACTTGACCAACTCCCAGGATTCATCTAGATAGGATGTAATAATGCCTTCTAGGAAACGGGCAACCAAGGGAGTGGTGAGATCTTCTAAACAAACTTTTACAGCAAATTCAGATAACATAATTGCATCAGATATTTCTTTTTCAGACAGCTGAGGAACTTGAGCTACTTCTTCTTGAACTACTTCTTCTGGGACAGCCATTACAGAATCTGTAACTGCTAACTCTGAAGCTATAACTGCTAATTCTGATATTGCTGGAGGAGCTGCTGGAGGGGAGGCTGGAAGCTTAGAGACATCTTCATTAAACATCTCCCCCTGCCTGATTTCAGTGGAAACTGAAACCAGGCCCCTTGAAGAAGAGGGCTCAGCAGGATTAGAAAGAATTTGAATAGCAGCAGTTAAGGAAGCAATAGAGGAAGCAAGTGGAGCAATTGCCTCTGCAATCATGATTTTGATTGAGGGGGTAATTAACTCCACTATGCTAGAAATGAAAGCGGGAGTTATCTCAAAAGATGATGGAATGGCAGTGGATGGAAGATCAGCAGGAGGAATGTATTCCTGTTGAACTGGAGAACGAACAGGAGATGGAGAATGATGTGGAGAATGAACTGGAGAACGAATAGGGGACTGACGAGGTGTTGGAGTCCTCTCATATCCTATCAAATCAAAACTAGGAGCAGATATCCTAGCCAGATGAGAAGGAATAGGAGATGTAGGAGGAGAAGGGATAACAACCGTGGTTGTATCTTGAACAGGAGAATTAGAAAGTCGTACTTCAGCTGAAGTTGATGGAACTTCAACTGAGGCAGACGGAACTGAAGAAGATGGAACTACTTCAGTAGAAGTTGATGGTAAGGCAGAAGAAGATGATGGAAGAGAAGGATGAGCTGAGCCAGCTTCTACAGGGTGAGGAGTGACTGAATCAGTCCTTGTGCTCTCGGATGTCGCTGGAGCAGCCCCTGTGAGAGCGGGCTTCACAAACGTCCTCTTCCACTTGGAGAACAGATTCGGGTCCATCTTCTTGCTGGCATTAATTGTTGTAGTAGTTGAAATCATCAGCTGGGGATACTTCTCTTTCAGAAAAATTCCAATAACCCTTCCGAGGGTAACTTCCTTCTTACTATTCTTTTTCCTTATCAGATCAAACATTACTCCCGCCCAATCAATCTTTTTCTGATTAACAATTGCACATATTAGTGCAAATTGTTGCCTAGTGATGTTATCATGAGCAGAGTGCTTTCCTAGGAGCACTTTTCCAACTATCTCAGCAAGAAATTTTATCTTAAATGGGAAATTAACCTTGAGCAGCTTGGAGGGAATGCCTTCGGCATGTCCCAGCTCAGTAAGCATTCTTCCAAACTCTTGAGCATCTTGCTCATATTCTTCTTCACCATTTATCAAGCCAAATACATCAGACAGAACGGCGGGAGTCAAAGTTACCTCTTCTCCGCCAATGGTGCCAGTCATCGAATCGTCAGTGGATGACGAAGTGAAAGCCCATTCCTTAATCTCGGGAACATTTATCTTAATCCTTGTCGACATTAATCTTTCTAGACCTTAATCCCGGCATAACTGAAGGATTTCCACAATCCCTGCTTCACAGCAACTGAATGCATCAAAATCGACGCTGAAACCTGCATCGAACTTCACGACAGCTAGCACTGCTGGAGAAATCGCCATTGAAGGAGCTGGAGAAGACGGAAGACGACGAAGGAGACGAAGCGGCAGAAAATCGCAAGCGGGAAGACAAAATGCGAAAAGTCACGCTCCGTCGACGATAAAACAAAAGATCTTTTAACCTAGGTCGACTATCGGCTTTATATTAGACCGGAGATAGTTGATCTATTTAAAAGATACTGGACCCGATGGTCAAACGGCCGTTCGACGATCGGCCCAGAAGCAGAGTAGTCGATCAATCGTTCGACTATTTCTGGCTTCTCAAACAACAAGCTGTCGTCATCCAGGGATCGACGATGAGCTCGACTTGTTCGACTATGGTCGAACGCCGGTCGACGATCTTCAAACAGG
This sequence comes from Platanthera zijinensis, assembly GCA_039513925.1. NCBI lineage: Eukaryota > Viridiplantae > Streptophyta > Magnoliopsida > Asparagales > Orchidaceae > Platanthera > Platanthera zijinensis. The sequence goes on from CM077090.1 coordinate 140,107,466, forward strand.
CAAGCTTTCATCAACCATAGGTCAACGATGGGCTTGACCCGATCGACTATCTTCGAACGTCGTTCGACTATCTTCAAACAAGTTTCAACATTGGCAGATACAGTCACACTTAGTCTCTTCCATTGATCATGCCTAGTTGAACCAAAAAGAACATATGCTTCTGTTCATCTAAGGGCTTGGTGAATCTATCACCTCTCTGAAACTCAGTGGATATGAACTCAAGACAAATCATGTTCTTTTCCACACAATCTCTCAGGAAATGGTGCCGAATCTCAATGTGCTTCGTTCTAGAGTGGTGCACTGGATTTTGTGCAATTGAGATAGCACTGGTACTATCACACATGATTTTGGTGTTCTTGTGTGAGTAACCATAATCCACAAGCTGGTTTTGAATCCACAGGATCTGTGAACAACAACTGGCAGCTGCTATATATTCAGCTTCTACAGTTGAAGTTGAGACAGAAGCCTGCTTCTTACAGAACCAAGAGACCAATATCTCTCCCAAGAACTGACAAGTTCCTGAGGTGCTCTTCCTGTCAACTCTGCAACCAGCATAGTCAGAGTCAGAGTATCCAATTAACTCAAATTTTGATTCTGCTGGGTACCAAAGTCCTAAATTTGGACATCCCTTCAGGTATCTCAGGATTCTTGAGAAGAATCAGATGAGATTCCTTGGGGTTGACCTGGAATCTAGCACAAAGGCATGTAGCAAACATTATATCTGGCCTACTTGCAGTTAGATATAATAGGGAACCAACAATGGCCCTATAATTCTTTTGATCAACTGGCTTGCCGTGATCATCAGAATCAATAACTACATTAGTAGCCATGGGTGTAGGCATTGCTTAAGCATCAGCCATCCCAAATTTCTTTACCAATTCCTTGACATATTTGGATTGGGAGATGAAGATACCATCAGCATCTTGCTTAACTTGGAGACCAAGAAAGTAAGACAGCACACCCATACTACTCATCTCAAACTTGGAATGCATCAAGTTAGAAAACTTTTTGCACAGTTTGGGATCAGTGGAACCAAATATAATATCATCTACATACACCTGAACTAACAAGATTGTGTCCTTGTGGTGCTTGACGAAAAGGGTTCTATCAACTACTCCCCTAGTAAAGTTGTGCTCTAACAGGAAACTAGCTAAAGTCTCATACCAGGCTCTGGGAGCTTGCTTTAGTCCATAAAGAGCTTTCTGCAACTTGAACACATGTGAGGGCTGAGTTGAAGAAACAAACCCTGGTGGTTGTTCAACAAACACCTCTTCCTTAAGCTCACCATTCAGGAATGCACTTTTGACATCCATCTGAAAGACCTTAAACTTCATGTAGGCTACATAGGCCAAGAAGATCCTTATTGCTTCTAGCCTTGCAACAAGAGCAAAAGTTTGGTCATAATCTATACCTTCCTCCTGTCTGTAGCCCTGAGCTACAAGCCTAGCTTTATTCCTTACTATAATTCCATTTGCATCCAACTTGTTTCTATACACCCACTTGGTGCCTATGATCAGTTGGGCTTTAGGTCTTGGAACCAAAGTCCAAACTTTACATCTCTCAAACTGATTGAGTTCCTCTTGCATAGCAATGATCCAGTGGGGATCTAGCTCTGCATCTTTAAAGGTGAGGGGCTCAACCTGTGTGAGGAAACAAGCGTGCATCACATCCTGTCTTAATTGATGTCTTGTTTGAACACCAGCTGATATGTCTCCAATCACTTGAGATGTAGGGTGATCTCTAAGTGTGACAATATCAGCAGGTGGGATGTGATCTTCAGCAACAGTTGGGATTAATTCCTCAGGAGGAATTTGATCTACTGTTGGTGGAACAACAACAGCTTCAGCAATGTCTTCATCATTGTCTGATTCAGTGATCTGAAGAGTTGATAGTTGAAGGATCTCTTGAGTAGCATCAGGTACCTGCAATGAACTGGGGGAAGGAGAACTTTCCTTCTCCTTGTAAAACATCTGAGACTCATCAAAAGATACATGCACAGATTCTTCAATTTTACAGGTTGATTTGTTATAAACCCTATAAGCTTTGCTTACTTGGGAATATCCTAGAAAAATTCCCATTGAAGCTTTTGCTTCAAACTTTCTAAGATATTCTTTATTGTTATTATGAATATAAACAACACAGCCAAAAACTCTAAAATAATTAATTTTAGGTTTCTTTCCTTTAAGAAACTCATAAAGAGTTTTACACTTAAGCTTGTGTATCAGACTTCTATTCAAGACATAATTGGCTGTACTAACTGCTTCTGCCCAACAGGAGAGAGGCATATTAGCATCTGCCAATAATGTACTAGCAGCTTCAATGAGTGTTCTGTTCTTCCTTTCAACTACCCCATTTTGTTGGGGAGTTCTAGGAGCTGAGAAGCTATGTTTGATACCTTCTCTCTCACAAAATTCTTGCATGAGAAGAGAGTCAAACTCAGTACCATGATCACTTCTGATCAAGGCCACATGAGTAGAGTACTCAGTCTGCACACATAGTAGAAAATCTGTAAGGGCTTTGAAGTTATCAGCCTTAGTTCTCAAAAAGAAAACCCAACTGAACCTAGAGAAGTCATCTACAATGACTAAGGTGTAATACTTCCCTCCTAAACTCTGTACATTTATTGGGCCAAAAAGGTCCAAATGTAATAAATACAAGATTCTAGGAGAATCACTCTTATTTACAGATTTAAAAGAATTTTTGGTTTGCTTGCCTAGCTGACACGCCTTGCATAGGCTCTCCTTCTTGTAGGGGCAAGAAGGTAAACCTCTAACAAGGTTGTGTTTAGATAACCTAGATATATTTTTAAGATTAACATGACTAAGCCTCTTATGCCACAAAGAATTATTATTAATTGTTACTTCATTAAACAGGCAGATTTCAGAATGAGTTGAATTGAAATCTACTAAATAAATATTACCTATTCTAATGCCTACTAAAACAACATTATTATTTAAAGTAATATTACAAGAAGAGTTAGAAAATGAAACCTAGTAGCCAACATCACATAGCTGGCTGACTGAGATCAAATTGTGCTTCAGTCCTGTCACATATGCAACTCTCTTGAAGGTAACATCTCCAATTGTGATCCTGCCATAGCCTTCTGTCTGACCACAGCTGGAATCTCCAAAGATAACCTTTGGGCCGAGCTTAGCTTTGAACTTTGACAGATGATTTTTATTTCCTGTCATATGCTTGGAGCATCCACTATCCAAATACCACTTATTTTGAGTGATAGGATAGGCCTTCACCTGCAAGACATTCATTTAGACATTGTGGACCCAGGTAACCTTGGGTCCCTTGTTTTTCACATAAAAAAAGCTAGAAATAAATGAAAATGCAGGCTGAGGGTGATAACCTAATGGGTGAGATCTCTTAGGTGGGATTCTCCATGCAGATGATGGGTCAACAAACCTAGGGTTTCTATTTTCATTTAGGTTTCTACTGGTTTGATGATGATTTTGAAAATCATATTGAAAATATCGATCGACGTTCGACGATGGGTGCTCAGATCGTCGAGCTTCGTTCGATCATTGAGCTTCCGATCGTCGAGCAGCGTTCGATGCTCTTTGCATTTCTTTAAAAAATTTCTTCGTCTTTTCTCTCTTGGCTTTATTTAAAGTTTTATTAACTAGGTTTACTTGCTCAGTGTTCTTCATTCCGTTAGCTGAAATGAAGTTCACTGGAGTTGAAAGATTATTTTTAAGAATAACTGGGGGTTCACTGGGAGAAGCTCCTAAGCCTAGTTTGTTATTGCCTGACCTGGTGTTAGTCATGCTGGTTATTTCTAATAACTTAAGGCTTCTACCATTTAGAGATTCCTCTAACCTTTTAGACTTAGCTAACTCTATTTTAAGAAATTTAATTTCTTCACTACAAGTAGTGAGATCTTCCTTTAACTTAATATTTTCTGTAGCAATTAATTCTGAGTCAGCTAACTTATTTCTAAGTTCTTTAATCTCTTTTTCTGAACTAATTAAGTCTAAGCATAAGGATTTAAAATCTAATTTAAATTCTTCAGAAGTAAAGTCATAGGAAGATAGTACCTCATCTTCTGTTGGCATTTCTTCCTCTGAATCTGAACTCTCTGCAGCTGAATGATTGCTGCCGGCATCTATTGCCATCAGGCAAACTTCCTTTGCCTTCTTCTCTTCCTCATCCTCACTGGAGCTAGAGGATGAAGATTCTTCATCAGAATCACTCCAGGTTTCAGCGACGAAACCTCTCTCCTTCTTTTTGTTTTTGTAGGAGGATGGCTTGGAGTGCTTCATGTGCTGTTCCTTTTCTTTCCTCTTATCTTTGTTTTTCTCCTCTGGACACTCTGGTAAGATGTGTCCAGGTTTCCTACAACCATAACATATAATTTCTTTAGCAGGTGAACGGTCATACCTTGGTTTGTCTTCATAGCGTGATGACTTCTTTCTGAATTCCTTTCTCCCCATCTTTAGAAACCTCTTGGCAAATAATGCCATTAGTTCCTCATTGGATTGGCTGCCTTCAGAAGCATCAGCAGCCTTAAGAGCTAGAGATTGCTCTTTTCTTGTTGGAGTGGGGGTCTTTGCTTCAGCTTCTGCTTCCCTTGTCTTCAGCACTTGCTCAAAATACTTGAGCTTGCCGAGAAGGGATTCAGTTGAGATCTCTGTAGTACTTCTGGCTTCCTTGATAGGCCAGATCCTTAGATCCCATGTGCTAGGGAAGCACATAAGAATCTTATCATTGACCTCTGTCAATGATATGTCCTTGTCAAGGGTCCTCAGCTCATTGATGATTGAGCTGAGCCTGGTATACATGGCTTCAACTGATTTAGCATCAGTTTTCTTGAAGTTCTCATATTGTGAGATAAGGTTGGACCTTATGTCCTTCCTTTCATCAGCTGAACCAGCTATAATCTGGTTCAGTGTATCCCACATTGCTTTTGCTGAAGGGCAGTCAGCAACCTTCTGGAATACTTCATCAGACATTGTCTGAGCCAGTATGTTCATCGCTTTGGCATCTGCTATCTTTGCCTTCTTGTACTCATCGTTGTAGTCTGGAGGAGGCACTGCACTCATATCAGATGATGAGGCAGAAGCAGCAGCAGGTGCTCTTGGGGGTCCTGACAAAATAGAAGCAAAGATGCTTTCATCAATAGAATTCATATATAATTTTATCCTTGCCTTCCAGATGCCAAACTTAGCTAAGTTGCATTCTGGAGGTCTGGTGCTAGAATAATCCTTGGACTGGGCCATGATAGTGATAGTGATTATCTATAAACTTTGGTATCTATCAGGATCTTGTGACTTAGGTGTTAGCCTATTCAGTCAGTCAACCTCCCTCTAATACCAATTAAAAGTGAAGGGATAGATACTACTCTAGAGGGGGGTGAATAGAGTTATCAAATTTTGCACAAGACAAAACTTAATAGTCTACCCAACTCCCTTGGAGTGAAATGCGGAATGATAAGCTTATAGATAAGGAGATAACCCTAAAGCCTAACACAAGTGTTGTGCACAAACTCAAGCTAACTGTAATTACAGTTAAGGCTTGGAAATCCTAATCAGCAACTAGCAGACCTAGTTAAATCTAATCACAGGCACAATGCAGGAATTAAATTAAGCAAGCCAGATGACACAAGGAATTTATAGTGGTTCCCCAAACAACTTGGGTACGTCCACTCTTCTACCCACACGGTAGGAATCCACTACAGGTTTTTGATCAGGTGCCCTGCCACCACAAGATCTGCTTCAGGTAGATCTAGAAACCCTTTAGACTTTTGATCAGGTGTCTAAAAACCGAACACAGGTTTTTGATCAGGTGCCCTGCCACCAAGGGATACTTTTGAAGGGAGTAATAACCCTGTACAGGAGGGGGAAAGAAGGTTAAGATGTCTTCTCTATTTTACAATAGATTAAAGAAGCACAAAGACTTGCACTGAGCTAGACAGCTCTAAAGAATCAAGGCTCCCCCTGGCTCAAAAATGTCCAGGTGAAGTCTTGCTTCAGTGCAGAAAACTCTTCAGAAATATCTGAAGGAAAACTACAAGAAGATAATAAATAATAAAATTAGAAATCTTCAAGCAGCTGTCTTCTTCTTCTTCTTCTTCTTCAAAAGAACTCTGAGTTAGAACTTCCTGGAACAGGAGATCTCAGGTTGAAGAAGAGCAGAAGAGCTTAACACTTCTCAGATGAATGGAAATTGCTGAGAGCAAAAAACTTTGTCTTGATGAGGGCTTGAATGCTTAAATGAATAACTGGTTAGCTAGCTGAAATCCTTCTCCAAAGGATTACTTTTATAACAGCAACAAGCAACGACTCTTTTCAATTTGAACTGTTTGTCTTCTTCTGAAACTTGAAACCTGGGCTGTAAATATCACAAGGACAAACAAACTCTGCAGCAAAATATTTCATAAAAGGGATAAACCTTTTTCAAAGAAACTACAGGCAGCAATCTGATAATAAAGGTACTAAATAAAATCACATCAGAAACAAACTCTTTATAGCAAAAGGAAGACTTTTCAGTCTAACGGCTACAAAGGACTGACAGCAGATAAAGTAAAATATAATGACAGCTAATAAGACAAACGACTTTATCTAAAAAGATTTTACTCAGGCAAAAGGAATGGAGCAGATATTGCCTGGAAATATTATCATAAAACAACTGAAATAAAAAGCCAGATAATGTATTAATTTATTAAATAGAATAAATAAATACAAAATAAAAAGGCAGACAGAAAACGTCGAACGACCCTTGGAGATCGTCGACCGACGCACGAAGATCGTCGACCTATCGGGCAGATAGTCGAACGATCCAGATAGTCGACCTATCAAAGAAGATAGTCGAACTACCTCGGCAGATAGTCGACCTATCAGAACAGATAGTCGAACTATCAGATAGTCGATCTATCCGGACAGATAGTCGAACTATCAAACACAAACAGATAGTCGACCTATCAACAGATAGTTGAACTACCAGATAGTTGAACTATCAGGACAGATAGTCGAACTACCAAACCAAGCAGATAGTCGACCTATCAACAGATAGTCGAACTATCAAGCCAAGCAGATAGTCGACCTATCAACAGATAGTCGAGCTATCAACGCAGACAGAGCGTCGACCAACTGATAGACGATCGTCGATCAGCCGATAGACGATAGTCGAGCGGCGTTCGACTATAGTCGAACGAAAAACCTACTTAACCAAATTCCTCATCTGGAAAAGCGGGGACTCTACAGCTAGACCACTAACTAATGACCATAGATATTTCTTGGGTCAAAGGACTAAAAAGACAAGACTAAACTCAAATCAAACTAGGGTACCAACAACATCATTAATCTTGTAGGATATTTTTCTCCGAGTTGTAGGAGTTTTATTCTTCGAGATTTTTATAGGAGTTTTTTGACTCCGAGTTATAGGGGCATTGCTCCGAGTTGTAGGATTGGTTTTCAATCCGAGATAATAGTGAAGTAGTCGAGTCTAGCGTGTTGCTAGATCGGTGAGGTGGAAAGTGGACGTACCCAAGGTTGGGGAACCACTATATATCTTGTGTCTCTGTGGCTTGTTTGTTTATTTTCTGCACTCCGCTCTTTCAAGTTTTTATTCCACAAAAAGACGCAGACCTCACCTATTCACCCCCTCTAGGTGATTTAGGTAGACAACTAAAAACATCAATTGGTATTAGAGGGAGATTGTTCATCAAAAAGGCAAACACCTTGAACAGATCTTCTCCTAGTTGTATTAAGAGGATACAAGCATGGACAGAGTCAAGGATTTTGCTAAGCTTCCTTTATGCACAAAGACTGTAAGACCCCCTTTTTTTTCTTTTTCAACCACCGGGGTCTTAGCCCAGAATTGCCGCTTTGCGGTGGCACCGACTCACGGGAAGGCAACCACTACAAAACGCCAATTCTGCCGGCCCTTTTCGATCACAAGAGAGAGAAGCATTTATACAAAAATGTAAACAAGTCCACAGAAACATGTAAATAAGGTGAAATCATAACCAGTCCATCAATAGTAATAAAAGGAAAATAGATAAATGGGCTCAAGCCCAGTACATCAGAGTCCTCACTACAAGTCACTCTTCGCGGAAGCTAAGAAAATACTAATCACTCACGGAGCTGGTCGCAGGTGCACCGGTGCTAGACTGTCCCACCTCCATGCGCACCGTACTCCGCTGGTGCTGGTCCCTGTCTCCCATCCGGAGCTCCTGTAATGTTTGGTTCGAAAATCATTAGTCATAAAGACTAAGCCCTATTATCCCCTACCCCTCCCACCACGGCTACTAAGTACCGGGCGGAGAGGAGGAAAGGGAAGCTACAAAAGTGGAGAATAATCAAGCAGGTGATGGTGGACCTAACTAGCAAGATAATAGGTGAACAGTATAAGAGTGTTGTAATAGGTAGAGCAATTATTAAATATCAAATTGTATAAAAGAAGGCAGCTAGAGAACAGTAAGTATACAAACAAGTAAGTAAGTAAGTAACCTTAACTTATATGAATGCCCATACAAACTTATAAGTTAAGGGGTCTTCTGCAAGGCTCCCATCGTATAAAAAGTCCCATACCGATTTATACGTTGGGGTGACGGTTGTATGCAATTATGAGTGTAGTGATATGCTATGCCATGATTCATGCAAGTGCAACACACGCACACGACTCTATGCGCACAGACCTTTAGTTCCCCCTGTTCGGGAGGCTAGCTTCACCCCCAGGAACCTCCGTTGTGGCAAACGGAGACAGTGAGTCGGGCCCCCCACTCCTAGGCGGGTAACCACACTACCAGGCCTAGCCCTTCCGTACGCCCCTAGAAGAACACAACCTAGAGTATCCGCGTACTGCTGCTGGATGTACCCTCCAGACTTTTCGCCGAGTCATCGTACCGCTGTCGGTGTGATCGATCGCCTAGTACCGATGACCCACCACTTTTATTCCGTACTCCAACCCTCGAGCCCGCGGCCCCCCGGACAGTCCCGTCCGTGCATCTACCCTCAGAGCTACTGTCTGAACGGCAACAAGTCCTATTATTCTACCTTCATAGCTATCGGGGAGTGTGCATGTGTAACCCTAGTTATACTAGTTGCTCTTTTAATTTATTATCCCTATGGTTTACGTTAGCCCAGGACTGCCCCCGGTATACCCCGTGAAGGGCTCTCAAGGGGCACTAGGAACCAAGACGGCGGCATTACGGCCCGAAGTTCCCTTTCGCAAGGCACTTATTATTATTGGTTGATGTCCCTTATCCCGATCCTCTTTAGTTACTTTAGTTCTAACCCTAGAGTATTAAGACTCTTCCTCTTCTTCCCGGGATGGACGATCTTTCGTCGTTCCCGTACTCCCTTATCCTAACCAGTCTCACTCTCTACTTATCCTGAATCCTAATGATGAACTCAATCTTAACTTACCCTACCAATCTTCAATTATCAAAATTCCGTAGTTTTACTATATGCAGACCATCCTAAGCTATATGAGGTACACAAGGGGAGGTACACCGAATTATCTTCCAAATCTCCTATAAAATTTAATGGAGGTCTATCATGACATAATTAGCTTAAATCCAGAAATTTATAATTTTCCTATTTAATCTGATATTTATTTAATTTTTCCCCAAGATTGGCCATGGGTAATTTTAAACATGAACTTCATGATATTCTTAAGTAATGGCCACCCAAAAATTAAGTTCATTAAATAACAGCAAGATAACCTCAAATACAAATTCTCATAATTTTATAGAAAGTATTTAACCTCTAAATAATTTATTCAGTATAATCACGTTAATCCTACATAATGAAGGAAGTACAGAAATTATTCATCTAAAAATTATAGAAAAATCACTAGTCAGTAGTATGATATATAAAAGATCTTTGTGCAGAGAATCATAATTTTACTAACTTGCTAAACACCACTAAAGATTTAATCAAATAATCAAGGTAAAACATACTTAAAGAAGCAAGCCTTAGAATTAATCTTCCAAAAGTCTCATAAAAATTCACAGAGATTTAAAATCATAATAAACATTCTCTGCTTAAATTTCATCACTTTCCAGAGAGTGTGTATTCCCTAATAAATTTTCAAAGCAAATCATACTACTACTACATCATTAAAGGAAGTATCCAAAATAATGAACATAAAATTCATAGAAAAATATCCAGAGCTTGTACCATCCCTATAATTCACTCTACCCAATTCTTATCACTTTTCAATGGGATTTTGTGTCATTTCCTATCTCTACAAGTTTTGCGCCCTAAACTAGGGTTAGACTTTCAGGTATCTCAACGGTCTCCAAATTTACTAAGATTTCATCCAGAGAACTATATTGACCCTATGGTTCTCCTCGCCCAATTTCGGGTCAATCCAAGGTCATTTGACCACATGACCTTCACAAACCACCAAGATCCATCCTTATGGTTTGGCCTTGGTCCTTAGGGTAAACTCACCCCGATCCACCTCAAACTCCACGAGTGGGTGCTAGAGAATATTACTAACCAGTGGTAAAAATCTCAGCCTCTGTTGAGGTGATCTCACCACTCAAACTTCAAAAGTGCACTTTTAACCTAAGACCCCTTATTAGGGCAAAACTCAGGGTTGATCGTTTCTAGTCCAAGCCATCTACAAATGAGATGGAAAATTATACAGAACCTTATGGTGACCCCAGGGACCACTCACCAGAATTTGGGAGGGTTTGGAAATTATTTATTTATCTAATTAAATTCGGCTAGGATTATTGAATTTTTCTAAAAACTATAGAAAAATATTCTCCAAAAATTCTCATTTTTGGATAGCACCTATATATATGTAAGATTAGACCACACCCCAAATTTCAAGTCATTTTGATGACTGGTTTAGAGTGGGGAATTTTTCTAAGGTCAAGACGGCCCTCTGGATAGACCTCACCAAAAAGGGTGCTGTGGTCTAACCAGGATTCCAAATCGAGTGAACTTAATTTTAAATTAAAGTAGACCTCAAGGGCTACATTTTCAATGTTAACCATTTTTCCTGTAGGAGCCTCTAAGTATTTTTCCCAAAATATTTAAGATGACAGATATTTTCATTCAGAAATTGTTTTAAAAATAGAATATAATTTTCATGGCATTGTTCATCTCCTTCAACAGCCCGCAACCAGAGGCCTGAAGACTCATTTTCCTGTAGCTTTTCCAAAACTATTTCCCGGCCATCCAGCCATCTCCCTGGCCGGCCACCACCACCACCACCTCTGTTGAGGTGAGGGCTATCGTCGGGCGGCGGCGCGGCCGCCGGAGAGGCGGTTTCCGGCGAACCCGCCACCATGGAATTTTCGGAAAACCACGAATATGCTCACCCGATCTGGCTCTTTTGAGCCCGATATCTCTCCTAACGATTCCTAAGATCTATCCGCAGAAGAAGAGGGAGGGAAGGACCTTGTTCGCGGGTTGGAGGCGTGTAGAGCGTCGGGAAGCCATTTGCGCGGTGGTGGCGTCGCCGGAAACTCTTCAACAGCAAGGCGGAGGTCTGAAATAGTTTGAGGGAGTGTAACCTTTTCCTCTTGCTCTTAGGAGTCTTTTATAGATCAGCAAATGGGGAGGGGAAAAGATGAAACGTTGGAGATGAAACGTTGGCGGCCATTACTAACACCCTTATGAAGTTTCGGTTATGACGAATGGCAGTTGAAAAGTTGGAAGTGAAGAGGTGTTTGCCAGGTGGCAATTTCCTATTGGACCCATTTTTCCTTAATTATTAACATAATTAAAGTAGGGAACGACCCATAAATACTCTTGATTTTCATTCCCGTGGTCAGAATTTATTATGGCGTCGGTTACCGAAATTTCCGACCTGGCTGTCGTTTCGGCCTTGGTCACGGGCGTGACACATGGGTCACGGGCGTGACAGGCCCGGTTAGCCAATTCTGGGTTCGACGATCGTCGAACTGAGATCGACGATCGTCGAAGGGTGGTCACGGGCGTGACACCTGGGTCACGGGCGTGACTGGCCCGTGTGGCCAAATTCTGGGTCGACGGCATCGAACTGGAATCGACGATCGTCGAGCGTGTCACGCCCTATGTCACGGGCGTGACATAGCGGGTCACGGGCGTGACATGCCCGTGGGCCCATTTTGGGTCGACGACCGTCGACTTGGAACCGACGATCATGATCACGCCCTATGTCACGGGCGTGTCATGGCGGGTCACGGGCGTGACTGGCCCGTGTGGCCAAATTCTGGGTCGACGGCGTCGAACTGGAATCGACGATCGTCGAGCGTGTCACGCCCTCTGTCACGGGCGTGACATAGCGGGTCACGGGCGTGACATGCCCGTGGGCCCATTTTGGTTCGACGACCGTCGACCTGGAACCGACGATCATGGTCACGCCCTATGTCACGGGCGTGACATGGCGGGTCACGGGCGTGACCGACCCGTGACCAGATTTCTTGGTCGATTTATTTCAAGTTTTGGGCTCCCTGGGATTCTACCACAACCGTCCGACTCCTAGGGGTCTAGCCGGAAATGGGATGTTACAAATCCCAATAAACAAAACAAAGATTTCGTCCCCGAAATCAAGGTTAAGCCTACGGGACTCAAATCGGGAGAATAAGCTTGTAACATCCCATGAGAATTAAAGAAATTACATCCATATGTTATGTTCGCTTTATGCGGTTTCAAGTCTAAGGTTAATTCGTCCACTTAACTAGATATATACACCCCAATAAACAAAAGATTAGCCCCTATTTTTGAAGTCTCAGTTCCTTGATTTAAAACAGGAAGGCAAATTAATTGTCCAGAGGGGTTGTGAGGTATACCTGACGAAAAAGTTCCGGGTATTTTTGCCGCATCAAGTCCTGTGGCTCCCATGTATGCTCCTCCTGACCATGATTGTTCCACAGAACCTTGACTAACGGGACCTTCTTCCGTCGCAAGACCCGCACTGCTGTATCGTCAATCCTGATAGGCTCCAAATCGACTGACCGATCCGAGGCCACTGGGCCATCTGCCGAGGAAATCAGCTGCTCAGGGCGTAGCAGAGCCCTCCGAAGTGAGGAGACGTGGAAGACGTCATGCAATCCCGCTAACTCCGGCAGTAGCTCCAGTCTATAGGCTAAGGGGCCGATCCGCTCCAGGATCCTATAGGGCCCCATATATCTCGGACTGAGCTTCTTCCGCCCGCGAACCCGCGAGACTCCGTGCATCGGCCGTATCTTCAAGAAAACCCGGTCTCCTACCTGGAACTCCACTTGGCGATGCCTCGCATCGTAGTATTTCGCCTGTCTGCTCTGGGCTTCCAACATCCTGTCTCGGATCAATCTAATCTGAGCATCTGTATCGCCCACAAACTCCGAGCCTAGTGCCCGCGGATCCTCATCCTGAACCCATGATAGTGGGGTTCTACACCTCCTTCTGTACAACGCTTCGTATGGAGCCATGCCTATGCTGGACTGATGAGCATTGTTGTACGAAAACTCGACCAGTGGCAGCAATCTCTCCCAAGGCTCGCCACGGTCCAAAATACATAGTCGCAACAGATCCTCCAGTGTACGGTTGGTGCGCTCTGTCTGCCCGTCGGTCTGGGGGTGAAAAGCTGTGCTGAATGTCAACCGGGAACCCAGGTGGGCCTGGACTGACCTCCACTCCCTGGATGTAAACCGCCCATCCCGATCCGAAACGATAGTCTTGGGCACCCCATGATAACGCACAAACTGCTCAATGAACCTCCGTACTAATACGCTGACTGGTGCACCCTTTGCTACTGGAATGAATCTGGCCACCTTTGTCAGCCTGTCCACTATCACCCAGATCGAGTCGTTCCCCGCACGGGATCTAGGTAGCCCATGTATGAAGTCCATGGCTATATCCTCAAACTTCCACTTCGGCACTGGAAGCGGTTGCAGCAAGCCTGCCGGGTTCCTACACTTCGCCTTCACGAGCTGGCAGGCCTCGCAATGCGTCACAAAATACGTAATATCTTTCTTCATACCCGGCCAATACATCGTCCTCTTTAAATCCTTTACCATCTTGGTGATCCCCGGGTGTACCGAATATCGGCTGCAATGAGCTTCCGTCAAAATATCCTCCCGGATCCGTCCTCCTGCTGGTATGTAGACTCTGCCTCGGAAACACAGGAGCCCATCCCTCAAAGAGTAATCTCCCGTCGTGCCTTCCTCCAAGGCTCGGAATATCGGCTCAGCTCTCTCATCCAGCATCTGCCCATCTCTGATGCGGTCCCGAATGTCATCAGTAGTAGCCATCGACCCCAGGTACTCCATGTACAGCTCCGGGTCATCCTCAGACACTAGCGAAATTTGCATCTCCTCGAACGATCTAATCAACTCCAAGGCCATCAGCTGCGGGCCTACTCCTGTCGTACTCGCTCTCCGGCTCAGAGCATCTGCGACCACGTTCGCCTTCCCCGGATGGTAGTGCATGGTATACTGGTAGTCCGACAGGAACTCCACCCAGCGTCTCTATCTGATGTTTAACTCCTTCTGGGTGTCGACGTACTTCAGATTCTTGTGGTCGGAGAAGATATCACAATGTACCCCGTAGAGATAGTGCCGCCAGATCTTAAGAGCAAAAATGACTGCCCCCATCTCTAAATCGTGCACGGGGTAGTTCTGCTCGTGCTGCTTCAACTGACGGGAGGCGTAGGCTATTACGTGCCCGTTCTGCATCAGAACGGCACCCATCCCCTGATAGGAAGCATCTGTATACACCTGGAATCCCTCCTTCCCTGACGGAAGAGCAAGGATGGGAGCCGAGGTGAGACGATCCTTTAGCTCCTGGAAGGCAGATTCGCATCGAGGCGTCCATATAAAAGGGGACTCCTTCTTCGTCAGATACGTGAGAGGGAGGGCAATCTGGGAGAACCCCTTGACGAATTTCCGGTAGTAACCGGCCAGTCCCAAGAAACTTCGAACATCCATGGCCGACTTTAGCGTTGGCCAATCCCGCACTGCCTGGATCTTTGCAGGATCCACTGCCAGACCTGCTCCACATGACATGGCCCAGAAAGGCCACCTCCTTTAGCCAGAACTGGCATTTGCTGTACTTGGCATACATCTCATGCTCACGCAGCTTCCCCAAGGTCAAGGCCAGATGCCTCGCGTGCTCCTCCTCCGTCCTTGAATAGATGAGAATGTCGTCGATGAATACAATGACAAAGACGTCCAGATACTCCTCGAACACCCGATTCATCAAAGACATGAATGCGGAGGGTGCATTCGTGAGCCCGAACGGCATCACGGTAAACTCGTACAAGCCGTATCTGCTGCTGAAGGCCGTCTTCGGGATGTCCTCCTCCCGAATACGAAGCTGGTAGTACCCTGACCTCAGATCCAGTTTTGAGAACCAATGGGCTCCCTCCAGCTGGTCAAAAAGCTCGTCTATCCGTGGTAAGGGATAAGTATTCCGAACTGTCAACCTGTTCAGAGCACGGTAATCGATGCACAGTCGAAGGGTCCCGTCCTTCTTCTTAACGAACAGCACCGGAGCTCCCCATGGTGAAGAGCTAGGCCGAACGAACCCGGCCTCCACTAACTCCTGAAGCTGGCTTCGGAATTCCACCAACTCCTTTGGGGCCATTCGATAGGGAGCTCTGGATACCGGCTTAGCCCCCGGTACGAGCTGAATCTGAAAGTCCTTCTCTCGGTGCGGGGGTAACCCTGGTAGCTTCTCCGGAAACACGTCGGCGAAGTCCTGCACTACTGGAATATCTACAATGGAGTCCTTGGCTACGACCGCCTCAAAGAGGACCTGATAAACCTCTTCCCCCTGCAGGTGGGCCTTAACGGCCTGCACAGACGATAGCAAGGTACGGGGTGCTGGTACAATACCTTCGATAACAATGAAGGAGTCGCCGTGCCTCACGGTGATCCTCTTCGCCACACAATCGATCTGGGCATGGTTCCAATAGAGCCAAGTCATGCCCAGGATCAGATCATAATCTGGCATCTTCAGAACAGTCGCTGGTGCCTCAAACGCCTTTCCGCCGATTCTTGCTTCCATATTACAATGAGCAGAGGTCAATATCTCTAACCCGTCGGGTAGGCGCACCCTCATCATCTTCCCGGTGAATGGCTCCACTCCTGCCAGTCCTTTCACGAAATCCTCCGACACGAAGGATTGCGACGCACCAGTGTCGAAGAGGGTGTGAGCGGGCTTGCCGCTCACGAACACTACGCCTGGGGTAATTAAATGTCTTAGTATTCTTATTGTAGTTTATCTTCTCTTAATTTCTAACCAGGTTATGTTTAAAATAGTAGTTTATATGAAGAAAATCTGAAAAGTACTGCCATACCTGTGATAACCTGCTCCGGGTCCCGGGGCTGTGTCAGGTCTAGAGCATACACCTGCTCTCTCTCTGGCCTACGACCTCGATCCTGGAATCCCCGTCCTCGATCCTGTCCTCGTCCGCCAAACTGTCGGGGAGGTGGAGCGCCCTGATGTGCTGGTGGGGGTGCTCGCCCCACAGGGCAGTTCCACTTGATATGCCCTGGCTGGTTGCACTGATAGCATACCAGTGGCTGCCCCGCCGTCCTTGGCATTTCCAGCATCTGTATAGGCTGGGGAGCCAATACCCCCTGAGTCCTCTGCTCCTGCCCAAACTCCTGACGAGGCTGATCCCCGTTCCTTCTCTCCCCGATAACCTGGCCCCGAGGACGGTCTCTACGACCTCCAATCACTGAATCATCGGCCGGTCTCTTCCGATTCTTCACTGTAAGCTGATCCGCCTCTCTCTTCTTAGCCATCTCCAGAATCCTGGCCAGACTCCCCTCTGAAACGAAAAGGAGGGCCTGCCTCATGTCATCCTGCAGCCCCTTATAAAACCTCCGGGCGTAGCCAGCATCGTCTAACTGGTAAGCGTCCGCATAACGGGCCAGGTGAGTGAACTCCTGATAGTACTCCACCACAGTCCTGTTCCCCTGCCTCAACTGTAGGAACCTATCCTCCAGGTCATCTCTCGCCGACCGAGGCACAAAATGTCCCAAGAGCGCTGCCCTAAACTCCTCCCAAGCAATATCAGCACAGTCCATCCCTGCGAAGGTGGTGTCCAGCTGAGATTTCCACCATCTCTTTCCATGTGACTCTAAGCAGGAGACTGCCAAAGCGACTGCCTCCTCCGTGGGGCATCGAATCCCTGCCAGCATCTCGTAAATAGTGTCCAACCACTCCTCCGTACGTACTGCAGACTCCGTCCCCTGGTAGGATGGAGGGGAAAGTCCCCGGAAGACAGTCATCCAATTGGCCCCGGGGTTTGGCTGTGGGGCCGGGGCTTGCTGAGCTCTGAAGGCCTCCAGGATGGCCATCAATGTTTGCCCCATCTCCGTCTGCTGGAACGGAACGGGTGCTGGCGGAGTCAGGACCACATTCGGAGCCTGAGGTGTCCCCTGCTGCGATGTAGGGTTCGTCGCAGGCTACAAGCAAAAATTCCATTTGTTAGAGAGCGAATGAATGGAATTTAAGAAGAGTTATGATGGACTTTCACATGTGATTTCCCTTATGGGCACACCACTGCTTCCGCTGCTAGTTTGTCCACAAACTAAGCTCGCACGGGGGTGGCCCAAGGTCTTTGTGGACTACTTCTCTTCGATCGAGGTTTGCTCTGATACCACTTGTAAGACCCCCTTTTTTTTTCTTTTTCAACCACCGGGGTCTTAGCCCAGAATTGCCGCTTTGCGGTGGCACCGACTCACGGGAAGGCAACCACTACAAAACGCCAATTCTGCCGGCCCTTTTCGATCACAAGAGAGAGAAGCATTTATACAAAAATGTAAACAAGTCCACAGAAACATGTAAATAAGGTGAAATCATAACCAGTCCATCAATAGTAATAAAAGGAAAATAGATAAATGGGCTCAAGCCCAGTACATCAGAGTCCTCACTACAAGTCACTCTTCGCGGAAGCTAAGAAAATACTAATCACTCACGGAGCTGTTCGCAGATGCACCGGTGCTAGACTGTCCCACCTCCATGCGCACCGTACTCCGCTGGTGCTGGTCCCTGTCTCCCATCCGGAGCTCCTGTAATGTTTGGTTCGAAAACCATTAGTCATAAAGACTAAGCCCTATTATCCCCTACCCCTCCCACCACGGCTCCTAAGTACCGGGAGGAGAGGAGGAAAGGGAAGCTACAAAAGTGGAGAATAATCAAGCAGGTGACGGTGGACCTAACTAGCAAGATAATAGGTGAACAGTATAAGAGTGTTGTAATAGGTAGAGCAATTATTAAATATCAAATTGTATAAAAGAAGGCAGCTAGAGAACAGTAAGTATACAAACAAGTAAGTAAGTAAGTAACCTTAACTTATATGAATGCCCATACAAACTTATAAGTTAAGGGGTCTTCTGCAAGGCTCCCATCGTATAAAAAGTCCCATACCGATTTATACGTTGGGGTGACGGTTGTATGCAATTATGAGTGTAGTGATATGCTATGCCATGATTCATGCAAGTGCAACACACGCACACGACTCTATGCGCACAGACCTTTAGTTCCCCCTGTTCGGGAGGCTAGCTTCACCCCCAGGAACCTCCGTTGTGGCAAACGGAGATAGTGAGTCGGGCCCCCCACTCCTAGGCGGGTAACCACACTACCAGGCCTAGCCCTTCCGTACGCCCCTAGAAGAACACAACCTAGAGTATCCGCGTACTACTGCTGGATGTACCCTCCAGACTTTTCGCCGAGTCATCGTACCGCTGTCGGTGTGATCGATCGCCTAGTACCGATGACCCACCACTTTTATTCCGTACTCCAACCCTCGAGCCCGCGGCCCCCCGGACAGTCCCGTCCGTGCATCTACCCTCAGAGCTACTGTCTGAACGGCAACAAGTCCTATTATTCTACCTTCCTAGCTATCGGGGAGTGTGCATGTGTAACCCTAGTTATACTAGTTGCTCTTTTAATTTATTATCCCTATGGTTTACGTTAGCCCAGGACTGCCCCCGGTATACCCCGTGAAGGGCTCTCAAGGGGCACTAGGAACCAAGACGGCGGCATTACGGCCCGAAGTTCCCTTTCACAAGGCACTTATTATTATTGGTTAATGTCCCTTATCCCGATCCTCTTTAGTTACTTTAGTTCTAACCCTAGAGTATTAAGACTCTTCCTCTTCTTCCCGGGATGGACGATCTTTCGTCGTTCCCGTACTCCCTTATCCTAACCAGTCCCACTCTCTACTTATCCTGACTCCTAATGATGAACTCAATCTTAACTTACCCTACCAATCTTCAATTATCAAAATTCCGTGGTTTTACTATATGCAGACCATCCTAAGCTATATGAGGTACACAAGGGGAGGTACACCGAATTATCTTCCAAATCTCCTATAAAATTTAATGGAGGTCTATCATGACATAATTAGCTTAAATCCAGAAATTTATAATTTTCCTATTTAATCTGATATTTATTTAATTTTTCCCCAAGATTGGCCATGGGTAATTTTAAACATGAACTTCATGATATTCTTAAGTAATGGCCACCCAAAAATTAAGTTCATTAAATAACAGCAAGATAACCTCAAATACAAATTCTCAGAATTTTATAGAAAGTATTTAACCTCTAAATAATTTATTCAGTATAATCACGTTAATCCTACTTAATGAAGGAAGTACAGAAATTATTCATCTAAAAATTATAGAAAAATCACTAGTCAGTAGTATGATATATAAAAGATCTTTGTGCAGAGAATCATAATTTTACTAACTTGCTAAACACCACTAAAGATTTAATCAAATAATCAAGGTAAAACATACTTAAAGAAGCAAGCCTTAGAATTAATCTTCCAAAAGTCCCATAAAAATTCACAGAGATTTAAAATCATAATAAACGTTCTCTGCTTAAATTTCATCACTTTCCAGAGAGTGTGTATTCCCTAATAAATTTTCAAAGCAAATCATACTACTACTACATCATTAAAGGAAGTATCCAAAATAATGAACATAAAATTCATAGAAAAATATCCAGAGCTTGTACCATCCCTATAATTCACTCTACCCAATTCTTATCACTTTTCAATGGGATTTTGTGTCATTTCCTATCTCTACAAGTTTTGCGCCCTAAACTAGGGTTAGACTTTCAGGTATCTCAACGGTCTCCAAATTTACTAAGATTTCATCCAGAGAACTATATTGACCCTATGGTTCTCCTCGCCCAATTTCGGGTCAATCCAAGGTCATTTGACCACATGACCTTCACAAACGACCAAGATCCATCCTTATGGTTTGGCCTTGGTCCTTAGGGTAAACTCACCCCGATCCACCTCAAACTCCACGAGTGGGTGCTAGAGAATATTACTAGCCAGTGGTAAAAATCTCAGCCTCTGTTGAGGTGATCTCACCACTCAAACTTCAAAAGTGCACTTTTAACCTAAGACCCCTTATTAGGGCAAAACTCAGGGTTGATCGTTTCTAGTCCAAGTCATCTACAAATAAGATGGAAAATTATACAGAACCTTATGGTGACCCCAGGGACCACTCACCAGAATTTGGGAGGGTTTGGAAATTATTTATTTATCTAATTAAATTCGGCTAGGACTATTGAATTTTTCTAAAAACTATAGAAAAATATTCTCCAAAAATTCTCATTTTTGGATAGCACCTAGATATATGTAAGATTAGACCACACCCCAAATTTCAAGTCATTTTGATGACTGGTTTAGAGTGGGAAATTTTTCTAAGGTCAAGACGGCCCTCTGGATAGACCTCACCAAAAAGGGTGCTGTGGTCTAACTAGGATTCCAAATCAAGTGAACTTAATTTTAAATTAAAGTAGACCTCAAGGGCTACATTTTCTATGTTAACCATTTTTCCTGTAGGAGCCTCTAAGTATTTTCTCAAAAATATTTAAGGTGACAGATATTTTCATTCAGAAATTGTTTTAAAAATAGAATATAATTTTCATGGCACTGTTCATCTTCTTCAATAGCCCGCAACCAGAGGCCTGAAGACTCATTTTCCTGTAGCTTTTCCAAAACTATTTCCCGGCCATCCAGCCATCTCCCTGGCCGGCCACCACCACCACCACCTCTGTTGAGGTGAGGGCTATCGTCGGGCGGCGGCGCGGCCGCCGGAGAGGCGGTTTCCGGCGAACCCGCCACCATGGAATTTTCGGAAAACCACGAATACGCTCACCCGATCTGGCTCTTTTGAGCCCGATATCTCTCCTAACGATTCCTAAGATCTATCCGCAGAAGAAGAGGGAGGGGAGGACCTTGTTCGCGGGTTGGAGGCGTGCAGAGCGTCGGGAAGCCATTTGCGCGGTGGTGGCGTCGCCGGAAACTCTTCAACAGCAAGGCGGAGGTCTGAAACAGTTTGAGGGAGTGTAACCTTTTCCTCTTGCTCTTAGGAGTCTTTTATAGATCAGCAAATGGGGAGGGGAAAAGATGAAACGTTGGAGATGAAACGTTGGCGGCCATTACTAACACCCTTATGACGTTTCGGTTATGACGAATGGCAGTTGAAAAGTTGGAGGTGAAGAGGTGTTTGCCAGGTGGCAATTTCCTATTGGACCCATTTTTCCTTAATTATTAACATAATTAAAGTAGGGAACGACCCATAAATACTCTTGATTTTCATTCCCGTGGTCAGAATTTATTATGGCGTCGGTTACCGAAATTTCCGACTTGGCAGTCGTTTCGGCCTTGGTCACGGGCGTGACACATGGGTTACGGGCGTGACAGGCCCGGTTAGCCAATTCTGGGTTCGACGATCGTCGAACTGAGATCGACGATCGTCGAAGGGTGGTCACGGGCGTGACACCTGGGTCACGGGCGTGACTGGCCCGTGTGGCCAAATTCTGGGTCGACGGCGTCGAACTGGAATCGACGATCGTCGAGCGTGTCACGCCCTATGTCACGGGCGTGACATAGCGGGTCACGGGCGTGACATGCCCGTGGGCCCATTTTGGGTCGACGACCGTCGACCTGGAACCGACGATCATGGTCACGCCCTATGTCACGGGCGTGTCATGGCGGGTCACGGGCGTGACTGGCCCGTGTGGCCAAATTCTGGGTCGACGGCGTCGAACTGGAATCGACGATCGTCGAGCGTGTCACGCCCTCTGTCACGGGCGTGACATAGCGGGTCACGGGCGTGACATGCCCGTGGGCCCATTTTGGTTCGACGACCGTCGACCTGGAACCGACGATCATGGTCACGCCCTATGTCACGGGCGTGACATGGCGGGTCACGGGCGTGACCGACCCATGACCCGATTTCTTGGTCGATTTATTTCAAGTTTTGGGCTCCCTGGGATTCTACCACAACCGTCCGACTCCTAGGGGTCTAGCCGAAAATGGGATGTTATAAAGACTAACTTTGATATGTGGAAAGAAAGAATCAAGTTCTTCATAGAAGCTGTGGATCCAAGGATCTTTATGATAGTGCAAGAAGGACCCCATGTTCTAATGATAGCCTCCACCATTTGTAACATCCCTCAGGCAACTAGACCCCTAGGAGTGGTTTTGTCATGACTAGGTCATGACAAAACCCTTGGAAGACCAAGTGGACCTAGGAATGTTGGTGAGATCACTATGGTCTGCAAATAGTAGGTTTCCAAACACTAGGTTGATGTTCATACGGCTTCACCATGACTCCAAGACCCCACCACAACCTCACAAATCTATTGGAATGTCCATTAGAGACCTAAGGGTCCATTGGAGTCAACCCAGGGTGGCCAAGTTGACCTAGGACCACAACAGACCTAAATTGGTCAAGGTGCCCTAACTAAGGGCTATGCGCCCCTAATAAGCCCAACCAACCCTACCAAGGTCTTCTTAGACCTAAAGTGGGGTCAATGGGTCACCAAAGATCCAATGGGGTCAACTCTAGAGCCTGAGTTGACACAAGTCAACCCTAGCCGTAAAGTGGTCAAAGTACCCTAACTAAGGGGCAAGTGACCTTCAGGGTGCAAAGTTAACCCTACACAACCCTTCCTAGACCTTAATGGAAGCCAAGGGGTCACCAGGGACCCCTTGGGGTCAACCCAAATGGTCATGTTGACCAAAGTCAACTCTAGCCCTAACTTGATCAAAGTGTCATTCCTAAGGGTCAAGTGACCCCCAACTGCCAATATAACCCTACCTAGCCCTAACTAAACCCTAGGGGAGGCCAATGGGTCACCAAGGACCCATTGGAGAAAACCCAAAAGGTCAAAAGGACCAAAGTCAACCCTAGTCTAGTTTATGTTAACTTACCCCAAATGGGCTAACCCAAGCTCAAGCACTCTTTCATTTGGGCTAACCAACTCTTAATTATGTGATGATATGATTTAGTGGGATGTAAATAGCCTAAAGGGTTGAGCAAGTCAGCCTTGGTGACTAGGAGAGAGAGAGAGCTCCACCTCACCCTTAATGGAGGAGAGAGAAAGAGGGAGGAAGAAGCCATTCATGGATTAGGGATGACAAGGGCCACCTTTAATGGCTGGATTCAACTCCTCTGGAGAAGAGGAGTTTCCAGCCATTTGCTGGCCAGCCCAAGCAGGCTTCACCCCCACCACTATGGCCGAGAATGGCCTTTAATGGCCATAAATGGCCATTCAGCCCACACCCTTCCTCTTCCCCATTTGGTGGTTTTAAAAGCTTCACTGGACTCAGGGGAGTCGTTACACATTTTACATGAAGAAGATAAGGCATCCCACTGTGTAATTGTAGAAACCCGGCAGGCGGCACAAACACCATGGCAACCCGGAGATCGTCTCGTCTCCAGACCACAAATAAGGTCCTCCTCCTCTCCTTACTCTATGGCTAGATCTTAGGTTTCAGGTAGAATGAAGATCGGGCTCAATTGAGCCCGATCCAAGCTTTCGATTTCTGGTTTTTCGGGAAAATTCTTCTTGTCGGGATCACCGGAAAATGCCCCTCCGGCGGCTGCGTTGCCGCCTGGCGATAGACACCACCTCGACGGAGGTGGTGGTGGTGGTGGCCGGCCAGGGAGGTGGCCGGATGGCCGGGATTTAGGACGGGAAGTGGCTCCAGGTCGGGACGATCCTGGCCGTCAGCTGGTAGAAGATGATGAAGGGATGCCATCCGATTCTACGCCATGATTCATGGGCTTGATTTAAATCTTAGGAATTATTTAATTTCATTTCATTTGATTTTGTCACAGAAATAGGTATTAATGTTTTAATTTATTAAAAATACCTAGAGGCTTGTACTAAGAAAATTATCAACATAAAAATTGTAGATCTGTGATTCTAATTTAATTTAAAATTGATTTCAACCAATTTGGGTAAGTGGCTTGACTACTGCATCCATTTTGATGGGGTCTATACAAAGGGAGAGTAAGAGGTTTAAAGGTGTGCCCCCACTTCACCACAAGTCCAAAGGATTTGAAATTTGGACAGGCAGCTATTTTTAACTATATCCCAGTCATGTCATAAAAAGGGAATTTTTGGAGACAATTTTTCTATAGTTTTAGAAATTATTTAATAATCCTAGGGTAAATTAATTAGGTGGCCTAATGACCTTCAAACCCTCCCAAATTTTGGTGAGTGGTCCTTAGGGTTATCAGGAGGCTCTGTATAAATTTTCACCCCATTGATAGATGATTTATTTGGGAAATGAGCAAACCCTAGCCTTGCCAAAAAAGAAATATTTAGGTCAAAAGTGCACCTTGTGGGTTTGGGTGGCCAATCCACCTCAACAGAGGTTGAAATTTGTCCACTGATTGGACATGTAATTTAACACCCTCATATGGATTATGGGGCGATTTAGGGTAGAATTTTCCTTGGACCCAAGTTCACACCCTAAGGTTTGACCTTGGGGGTTTGAGAAGGGCATGGGGTCAAATACCCTTATATGGACTTGAAATTTGGTGGAGAGGACCCTATGGTAGCTAAAGTCATCTGGTGAAAATATTAGTGGATTTAGAGATAGTTAAACCCCTCAAAACCCTAAGCCTAGTTTACGACACAACCCTTATACATGTAAGATAGGCCATCAAAACTTAATGAAAAGTTGTGAAACTTAAGTAGTGTAGTCATAGGGTTAATATGAGCCTCTGATAATTTTATAAGAATTTTTTGGAACAATAATTTTAGTACCTCCTTTGTAATACATGAATTTGCCCTTGATAGTCATTTATTTATTATGATCTCACTGTTCATTAGAAAATTATGAAAATTGGGCATAGGGTGTTGTATGTCATTATACTCATACTTGAATTTTATTATAATTTTTAGATATATATTTTCATTACTTACTTCTCAAGCTTATAAATATATAATTATGTTCAAAAACAGATTATCAGCTCAATAATTTTTAGAAAATTGTGAAAAATATGCAAAAGTGTACTTAAGTCAATATGCTCGTGAGAAAATTTTTATCATAATTTTTAGATGAATATTTTCAGTAGTTGTTTCATTAATTTATGAAAGAGGATTATTGCTCAAAATTAAAATTAGAGTTCATTATTCACTTGAAAGTTTGGAAACTTGGTCAGGAGTGTTTTTAGGGTATATTAGTCATGTTTAAATTTTCTTATAATTTTTGAAAACATAATTGCATCACTTGTTTCTTTTATTGTTAACTATGTGTTTATATTTGAAATTTTGTATCAGAGGCCTAAACCTTGCAAAAAAATTTGGAGACTTGAATTTACTCTCAATTAGCTTCCTAGTATTTATCATAATTTTTTGAAGCATTTTGCATGACTGTAAAGGCCACTTCATATTCAAAACTAGGGCATTTGGATTTTTAAGGAAAATAAATAAAAGGTCGGATAAATAAGGAAAATTCCAAGTTTCTGGATTTAGGCAATAAATGTCATGATAGGACTCCATTAATTATCTAGGGTGTTTGGATGAAGATTTAGAGTACCTCCTATCATGCCCATCATATAGCATAAGGTGGTCTGCATTTAGTAAAGTGTGGAAATTGTGATAACATGTGGAATGGTCGTGGGGAAATGGGATTGTTAGTTTACTAATTTTTTTGAAGTGAATTAGAGTATATCATTGGAAGTTGGGATGAGTAGATTGTTTGGTTGTCTTAGACTAGGTGGTGCTCGGGATCGACAGAAGATCATCTTTTCTGTGGAGAGAGAGAGAGAGAGTCAAAACACACCAAGGTTAGATCTAGAGTAATAGTAAAATGGATCGGGAATCGGGTATTAACCAATAATAGTAAGTGCCTTGCGAAAGGGAGCTTTGGGCTTCAGCCCATCATAGTTCCCAGTGCCCTCGAGAACCCTTCACGAGGTATGCCTTGGGCTGTCCTGGGCAAACCTAAACTGTAGGCAAAATAAATGGCAAGAGTAACTAGTATAACTAGGGATTCACTTTGAATCACCTCGATGTCTCGGGAAGTTAAGTTGGCTCATTAGGGCAGTAGGCTCGGTGGATTTTGTGATGGGCAGGTTAGTCCGGGGAGATTTGGCTCAGTTGTTGGTTGAGACAAATGGGTTAGTCCGGAGAGCTTTGGCTCGGTGTTTGATACATCAAGGTTGCATGTGCATAAATTATAAGGTGGTTGGTCTTCGGTATTTGAGGGTCGATGCACCGACATCAATACGTTGACTCGGCAAGTGTGGTTTTTCACTTCGCCAAATTAAGTCCGGTGGACTAGCCGGCAAAGAGTACGTAGGAGCTCTGCTTTGTGCTCCATTGTCGAGGCATACGATATGCCTGACTGGTTGTGCAATTATCGATTTAGAGGTTGGTGAGGCCCAACCCACTGCTTTTGTTTTCCACTATGGAGGTATCCTGGGAGGTTAGGCTCTAGAAAGGGGGAACTAAAGGTCTGTGTGCACAGAGTCGAGTGGGTGTGTTGCACTTGCATGATTCACGTCATACCACACTTGCATGTCATAGCATAACCATTGCATTTAACCCTTGACACCTGTTGTATAAAATTGTATGGGACTTTTTATACAATAGGCCCTGACAAACGACGCCTTTTGTTTATAAGCTCGCGTGAGCGTGCTTATAAGTTAAGGTTTATTTTGTGAATATATAAATAATGTTTGCTTAAAAACCGACACCCAATCGTAAAAATTAGTCTGAGACTTTTTATACGATAGGAGCCTTGTAGAAGATCCTTTGGCTTATGTATTTACATATAAGTTAAGGCTACTTATTCCTTGTTCAGTTTTTCATACTTTTATTACTTTCACATATACTTATAGAACTATTAGATTAGTTTCTCCGTCACCTTCTTCTTGTTTATTCTCCACCCTCACTACCTCTCCTTTCCTTATCCCCGCCCTGTGCCTAAGATCCATGGGGGAAGGGGTAGAGGATAATAGCACTTAGTCTTTTAGACTAACGATTTTTGAACCACATCATTTTAGGGGACCGTGGAGCCCAGTATGGAGGAGCAGCCCCGGAGGTCGGCACGCTTGGAGATGGGACAGTCTAGCACCTGAGTTCAGACAGCTGGGATTGTGAGTCCTGATCGTTAGTAGTTATTTTAGTTTAACTTCCACGATGAGTGATAAGTAGTGAGTGTTAACCCGGAATCCGCGACTAGTTCTCCAGGTTTTCAAGTCCGGGCGGCTTGTTATTTCTAGCCATTATTCTCAGCAAACCGGCTTGTTGTTAGATAAGACAGGCAGCCTCTCCGTGAGGCCGCCGCCAGTTCCAGTCCAACCATCATCTAAGGGTCAGCCTGTCCTTGCCCAAACCGCATGACCTATTTCCTAGGTCGCTGTCAGAGGGAGTCCAGATGAGCCTGTCTAGAGGACGGGACTCTCAACTCGCCAGAGGAAGCCCGCAAGTCCGCGCGGCCTTTCCTTTTCCCTCTTCTCTTTCTTGGTTGTTTCCCGTCACCGCTGCCCGGTTCTCCTGTACCCCGGGCAGCCGGTAATTTTAGCCCTGCCCATTTTGGCAGGCCCCCAAGCCTATAAATAGGGGGCGGGAGTACACCTAAAGGACGCTGACTCGAGTCCTGGAGCTCGCTTGTTAAGAGCTGCGGCCTCGATTATAGTCCTTTGCGGTCTATTGTTCGGCCGGCTTCTTCCTTTCTTCTTTCCTTTCTAAGTGTAATTGCTTCATTTCTTATAAAAGGAAAGCCTGCCATAGGAGAGGCATTCAGGCCGCGGCGGGCGAACATTGGTGTCGCCGCTGATAGCGCCCCTTTCTCTCTTTTCTCTATCCGGTCTTATCCGCCATTCCTAGCCGCTAGTAACCGACTAGCCGACAGTCTTTTCCCTATTCCTTCCCCAGTGCTCGAACCATTAGCTGGTGGTGCCCGACTTCCCCTTCACATTTTGTGCATCAACAGTTAACACGCGACCTTCAGATCTCGGTTGGGCGGTGAAAATCCGCGGCTAAATATTGTCAGACCGCTCAACCGCTAGAGCTTAGCGGCTAGTCGAGCAAGCAGCGGCAAGGGCGGTTAACCTGTTCAGTAACCGCCAACCATTCTGTCCGCTCGGTCAAACTGCAGCTGTTCGGCGGTCTATAGATATGTGTTGGTTGTCATCTATTATTTGCAATGAATCTCCCGAGGAATGACAGTAATTTCTTATCATCTACTCGGGATCTCTTAGAGAGGGAAGAAGAAGTTTCTTTTCCGTTCATTGATCGAATTCGCTGGGATACCGTTGTTGATGATTTCAGATAGCCTCGCTTGTCACGCTATTCTGGGATTAGTGATCCAGATTCACATTTACAAGCATTTGAAGCGGCTGTTTCTTTAAAAGCCATGTCGGATGGAGTCAAGTGTAAGCTTTTTCTAATGACCTTCGACGGTCTTTCTCAGGAATGGTTTCATGGTTTAACTTCTCGGTCCATCACTTGCTTTGGGGATTTTCAAAAACAGTTCCTTTTGAGATTTGATACCTTCAGGAAGCAGAAGAGAAACCCAGTAGCTCTTTTCCAAATCAAGCAGGAAGTTGATGAGCCTACTGCTCATTTCGTTGATCAGTTTCAAAAAGAAACGCTCGATATCATTAACGTTCATCCAGACTTTTACAAATATGCCTTGATAAGCGGACTTCGAGAAGGTCCTCTCAAATTCAAAGTTAGCAAAAAGGAGCCAAATACTTATGGAGATCTTATTAAAATATCTAATCGGTTAATAATGGGTGAAGCAGCAAACGCCAACTATATATCTTTCTTGAATCAGATGACTAGGGAACATCAGAAAAATTCTTGTCATCAACCCGGTTCTTCCCAAAACGCTTCGAACCTTCCACAACAGGATAAATCATCAGTGTTTGTTGAAGCTTGCCCTATCATGTCTTTTGATCCTAAAACACTCAAGTATGAATGGTACTCGGATAGGTATGCCCAGTTCAAAATTTCTATGGAAGATCTTCTGCCGGTTCTTGCTAGTATGAAAGAATTTAAAAAGCCTCGACGTATAAAATCAAAGATTGAACATCGGCATGGAGAACTTTTTTGTAAATATCATAAGGATATTGGTCACAACACAGAAGATTGTCGGGCTCTCCGGAAACTAGCAGATCAGTTTGCAAAGGAAGGGAGATTACAAGACTATGTTGTCCTATGATCCTCCAGCACATTTTCCACTGATAAAGCCGATGCTGTAAATGAAGATTCTGTTGTTAAATAGTGGAAGTGTTTGAAGGAGTAGTATCTTGTTTGTCTTTCTTTTATATATTTTGTGTATCTCCCATGTGTTCGGAGTTTCTTGCATTTGTTTCTTTTCTTTTGATAATGACAGTTGTAATAGATATAGCAGCAAATTAGTCCTAACCAGCATCCAGCTTCACAAATATCTCTCAACAATCGTCGACAATTGGGTTCAATCAGGCTTCAAGCCCATATCCTTTTACTAAGCTTTCCACTAGAAATAAGCATTCATATGCCCTCTGAATTCTACTTCTTAGCTTTACATTTAACATTGACATACGTATGTTGACATTTACTTATAACAAAAATAATATTACTTTTTTGGCCCTCCACATCCCGCACGACATCAGTCGCAGATGCGTAGTGGCAATCCCGCATGACATCAGTCGCAGATATAAACCCCACTCGAATCATTCGCAGATGAGTTGAAATGAGATCTTCTTTAGAAGAGTTGTGACTCTTGGTTTATGTCGTAAGACAGTGCAAGCAGAATTTTTGTTATCCTTTCAACCTGCAAGTTATAGTGGAAGATAAATTGTGGTTTTCATATATTATTATTCGTTCCAGCTTATCCACTGTCTCACGGTCTTACAGCCTAGTCAATTTACATTACACAGTCTGCAGACCGCGCGATTACATGTTCCGATTTGTTTTATTCGGCTCATGGCATCTCTGCCGGTTTATTACTGATAAACCAAGGAATTCGGTCGACTTGATTCCGTCAGATGATTCTAGTCCGCCAGCTTATGGTATTTATCCCTACCCTTGAGTAATTTTCATATTGGAAGCGTGGTCTACATTAATGTTCAGACAGGCCGCCACCATCAGCTTGATTATTAAAGTTTCTTATCAGTCTATTTACTTAGGCGAGCGGCTTATTTATCGCTATATATCTTTTTGATCTCCAATTAAATTATGGCCTATCGGCAATCAACTATATTTGTCGTGCGACCTCATATTGCATATAAATGATAGCCGGCAACAGCAGAACTGCTTTACCTTCTTGGCGGATACTTTCCTGACCGCCCGGCTTATGGCTCTAAATACGTTCAAGGGTGATCGGATTGTTATAAACTCGCAGACGACTAATATACTCGGCTACTGGTATTCTATTCGAGTTTAATCGGAATAGAGGTACTTATTATTCGGTGAAGTCATCAATGAGATTTCTTAAGTCGGAAATGAGTAAGAGAGATTAAGCTGCATAAATAAGCAAGTAAGTAAAATTGCAGTACAATGGGTTTTCACAAAAGGTAAAATGTTTTTATTTTTACTGTCAAGTACAAAAGGTAGACCGCACGGTTTACAAAATCATACCTCCGGTCTCAAAGAGATAGAAAATTATTACAAGTATTTTGTCCTAGATATCCGGCTTTAGTCTTTTAGACGCGGGAGCGTCGGAGTCTGATTCACCATCGACATGGACCTCGGACGGCAAGTATTCGCCGCTGTCGGACGAAGATGTGTGCAAACTGCCGGACTCCCCGGTCTCTGACCTAACGATATCAACCCGTGCGGTCTCAGACGCTTGACCGCCGGTTTATGAAGAAGCGGTCTCTCTCATGCTTCCTTCGCTGTACTCCTCTTCATTTTCTGCCTTGCCCTCGCCCTCTCCATCGACCTTCTCCTTGCACTTCAGCGCTCGATAAACCGCGGCCACCCTTTTTGTCAAGGGTGGATACAGGTCGGCGTAGGTGAAGTCGGTGAATCCCGGGGCGAGGCTGCCGCGATCTCGAAGGCGTTTCAACGCTCCGTTGATTCCTTGGACAAGCTGCGGAAAGACCGCATCCTGAAAGGCCGAGTTGGCCGGATCATACATTTTCTGCAAAGGAAGAAAAAAGGTCAGTCCGAGCGGCTTGATAAATGAAGCCGCAAAAATCAGGTAATATCTTACCGCATTCAGTTCCTTCAAGCGTGTGTTTTCTTCGTCCTTTTCGGTGAGTTGCTGCTTTAGGTCGCCTTGACTTGCGACTAACCGCCTATGGGCCAGGCCCATATAGTGGTTAGCCACGAAGCTTATCGCGCCGAACTGCGTGGCAAACCGCGAGAAGTCCTCTTCTGGTATCTTTTTCAGCGCTTTCAGGTTGCGCCTACCATACAAAGCCATGACAGCCGCGGAGGCATGGCGGCTTATCATTTCCTTCCCCCAGTTAGGGAGGGAGGTGGAAACTTGAACTGATTCGCCGTCGGCACTCCACTACATGGTGGGGTTGTTGTGGAGATCCTTCAAGCGGCTGCCCATACCATGCCGCATGAAGTCGCTGGAGGAGTGCGATTCTCCTTCCTCTTCAGCCCGCTCTGGCCTGGCCCTCTTGACACTTTTCTCCCTCTATGTAAGGGTTAGGTTGCCAGGAGTTAGCGGCTTGTTCAGTGGGACCACAACGACAGCTGCAAGGCAAATTTAACAAGTCAGATGGCAAGCCGCGCTGCTAGCTGAGAAGTTCGGTTGGCTGATACTTATTGTCCTCCGCGTGAACATCCTCCAAAGTTGGGAGTAGCGGGAGGTAGTGGACGAATTCTAGCCGCTCTCCCTTGAAGAATTTGAAGATATCCTTCTCCAGGCTGTCCAGTCCGCTGCTGCCAAAAGCGGCTTCGTCGCGAGCCTGCGGGTTGACTGGCATGAGTCCGAGTTGGACCTCGAAGATCAGGTACCTCTCTTACCAATTCGGGATTTTGTTTGCTAGGTTGACGACCTTCAGCCCCCGGCAGCCGAAGTACAGATGCCCTCTGAATATCTTTGTTCCAGAGTCCGGAATACACCGGACGGAGAAGCATTCTCTGAACAGCTTCATCGAAAAGCGGACTCTCTCCGACCTCAAGTAGGAGATAAAGCTGTAGATAGCCGCAATGGAATTCGACGGCAGTTGTCCTGACACTACTCCATAGTGGTCGAAGACCGCTACGGCTTCCATTAGCACGTGGAAGTGGAAGCCGCAGTTAAAGTGTTCAACAAGAATGCCGATCTGGTTGGCTGCAGAGGTGATGATTCGTTCGTGAGGAAGAGGAAGCCACGCGAGTAGCGGGCTGTCTTTCATGTACTTCTCTACAAAGCTATCTAGCTCGGCTTGAGTAAGCCGACCTTATTTGTGGTCCGCGGAATGAAAGGCAGAAGCCGCATCGTTCCTGATGGCAGAAGTTTTATCAGACCGCATCGACTTTACTTTAGCTCGTATCCTATTCTTTCGTGCCAGAGTCTCCGGGATCATCTCCTTTTATTGATTTTCTACACATCTACAGTGATGTTTGTCAAATCGCGGTTTGTTTTCTAGCCGAACGACCTAACCTGCAAGAGAAAGTATTCAAACCGTAGAACAGTTCGGAAGTTGCGCGGCCAGGTTCCTGTACTTAGCAAAATTCGCAAAGAAAAAATATAGCATCTATGATATTCAAGCTGCAAGCAATTCGCAGTAGCATACAATCAAATATACAACAATTGTTCACAATAATTAGACTGTCCGGCATCACGAGTTGATGCTTATTACAAAGCCAAATAGAGTTCTCATAATTATCTCTCTCCACTCTCTGGAGCTTCTCGACCAAAACGCGCGACTTGGTCTCCGGCCTGTACGAGCTGGACATACACTTGACTGACAAGGTTGTGGATGGAGTGCAGAGTCCGATGAACTTGCGAGGTATCACGCTCTACGCGGGCAAATGGAACCAGCGGTAGAGCGTGATCTCCCAGGTCGCCAGAAGCAGCGACCTACCAAACTGTCGCGACTACTGGTGAGTTCGAAGTCTCTCCGGAAACCGGGCGGTTTGGTAGTTGCTGCTGCTCAGTAGTCGTCCCAGCAGGTCGCAAACCTCTGTCGGCCTCCTCTAGTTGATCCTTATCCCTTTCCTCATCACATCGAGCGATGTCCGCCCTTTCCCTCTCAATCCGGCCGACCATCAGCACTATAGCTTGCAGGTAAAATTTCTCTGTCTTCTCCTACTCCAGGTTGGCCAGCGCCACCTGTGTTCTTTGCTCAGCGGTCTCCAGCGCAGTCCGCATCGCTATCTTCTCCTCCTCCTAGCTGCCCAGGGCCTCCTGCACCCTTTTGTCAGTGGCCTCCAGCGTAGTCCGCTTTGCTGCTCTCTCCATGTCCGCGCTGGCCAGTGCCTCCTGCACCCTTTTGTTAGCGGTCTCCAGCATAGTCTGTATAGTCACTCTCTCCAACTCCAAGCTGACCAGTGCCTCCTGCACCCTTTATTCAGCGGCCTCCAGCGCAGTCCGCTTTGCCGCTCTCTCCATGTCCGCGCTGGCAAGTGCCTTCTACACACTTTTGTTAGCGGTCTCCAGCGTAGTCTGCATCATCGCTCTCTCCAACTCCAAGCTGACCAGTGCCTCCTGCACCCTTTTGTCAGTGGCCTCCTGATGAGTCCTCTTTATATACCTATTTTCGGACTCATCTGGGCTTATTTCCTTGTCTTTGCACACCGTTTAGCGTCATTTGCATTCCTTTTGGTTCGCTACGGTTTTCCACGCCCTGTGCACCTTTGTTGCCCATTTTCTGTGCTTGTGTGCATTTACTTTCTTGCTATGTTCATTACTGTTTGCTGTGGCTGCCGCGATCGATGCCCCGTGCAGTTTTCTTGCAGATTTGGGGATCGTGAGGGCATTCGGGATAGGCGTTTCACTATTTTTGGCAAAGGAGTCAGTGGTCGTGCGTTTTTACCCACGCACGACCATCGACCTCCTGGCGCACGATCACTGACCGTGCGCAGCCCGGTCTCATTTGTGAAAACTCTGTCTTGAACATTCCGCACGATCACTTGCCATACCGCGCACGACCACTGCTCGTGTGCCGCCGATCATACCCATTTTGCAAAAGTCTGTCTGGCTATTTCCGCACGATCATCAGCATTGCCTCGCACGATCACTGATCGTGCGCTGATGATCGTGCGCGACTTCTGATTTTTTGATGCAGGTCTGCAGGTTGCTCACGCACGGGCGCTGACCTTGGTCGCGCACGACCACTGGTCGTGCGCCAGTGGTCGTGCGCGCTATTTATTCTGCAAGCTATAAATACGCTGTTCCGCGAATTAGGGCAAGGAGAATCATATCGGAGCCTTCGCCAGTCCGCCGTTTCGCCCTCCAGCAAGTCCCATTCACCTCCACCTTCATCCATACCAACGGGAGGACCTTCTCCGGTGATTCTGAAGTATTCCGCATCCTCCGGTGATCCTCCCGGCCATTGAAGCATTCTTCTCTGAGCTTTCCACCAAGGAAGAAGACGAAGCACCCCTAGAGAACGGAGTTACAGGCCCTCGAGGTGACAGCTCGGTGGTACCGGAAGCCCTCCTCGGACTGCGCTTGGAACCGGATTGACAACCCGCACCTCCGGCCAATAACCACGGTGGATCTTCAATCTCATGGTTGTGCATTTTCTCTCTTTTTCTTGTTGTATGAAATGCTTGTGCTTGTAATGGACATCAACTTCTAGCTTTATTGTTATTAGTTGTATTTCATCTTGCTCTAGAGATTTATTCTTTGATGCGCCTCGCTCCATCTCGCTCCACTCCACACGTTCGTTTCACTCAAGCTTGCTCCGCACTAATCACCTCACTCGCTAGATTTCCGTCCACTCGCCAATCGAAGTACGGCATCGCGGCCGCTACATCCATCTCGCCTTGAGAAGCGGTGATTGCGACCCGCATAGTTTACATTAGTGTAATCGGTCGTAAGACCACCAACCAAAGCCCCTTTCTTTTTCTATTTATTTCAATTAACTCTCATAACGATAGTTTTAGAGTCTAAATCGTTCGACGCCAATTGCATTCCTCAAGAGACCGACATCCGGGGATTCATTCCCAACTTTATTACTTGAGCGACCGGTACGCTTGCCGTATATTACGCGCATCAAGTTTTTGGCGCCGTTGCCGGGGAATGCAACTGTTGAACGATCACGATTTCTGGAAGTATTGGTATAAGAGTTAGAGTTTTTTTGATTTTTGTTTCTTTGATTTGTTGCTTCAGTGGATGCAGGGACGTGCTGCAAGAGATCTCGTTGCTTACGATCCCGAAATCGAGCGAACTCTTCGTGCGCAAAGGCGTGCCGCTGCAATAGATCCAATCACAATGGGAGACCAGTTGAACAATGACAACGGAGTTCGTGTTGGAGGGAACCTCCATGATAACCGTAACGGGGATGAGAATGAGGTGCATCCGCCGCATGTCCGAACCATGAGAGATTACACTACCCCCACTGTTGGGAGCATTTACCCTGGGTTTGGACCGGCGATCGCAAACCAACAGTTCGAGATCAAACCGGCAATTCTTAACATCATCCGGAACAACGCACAGTTCTCCGGACTGGCTACAGAGGATGCCCATCTACACTTGGAAGACTTCTCAGAAATCTGTGCCACTTTCCGTTATGCTGGGATTCCTGACGATACGGTCAAGCTCCGTCTCTTCCCCTTCTCTCTACGTGACAAGGCCAAGTCATGGCTTCATTCCCTTCCTCCTGGAACAGCCACAACTTGGGAGGCTCTTACCACAAAGTTTCTAGCTAAATTCCATCCGGTTGACCGCATTGTGAGTTTGAGACGCGCCATCGCTAATTTCCGGCAAAACGACCAAGAGAGTTTGGCGGAAGTCTGGGAGCGCTTCAATGAGTTGCTGCGGAAATGCCCCAATCACGGATTCCAAACGTGGAATCTCGTGGAATGCTTCTACTTCTCCATCGAACCTCAACACCGCGCCATGATTGATGCCGCCTCTGGTGGAACAATTATGAACCTTGCTCCTGAGGATGCTTTGAGAGTTCTGCAGGACACCGCCACGCACAGCGCCTTTTGGACCGCAGGAAGGAATACCCCCGTGGGACAAGTGGAATCTTTGCTGTGGAAGCATCAAGGCCCGCTGCTGCTGCTCCGGTGTTGGCCATCTCGTGTCAAGGATGCGGAAGTACCGATCATCATAGCTTTGAGTGCCCTGGAGCGGAGGTAATGTATGACCCCGCCTTCTCCAATGAAACCGTTAATTTTATCGCAAGTCAAAACAGGGGCGCGCCATATGGAAATGCTTATAATCCGGGTGCGAGAAATCACCCGAATTTCTCGTGGAATCAAAACGCACCGGGCCAACGATGGCAACCGGGGCAGCATCAATATGATGCCTCCGCCTCCGGAAGCCAGCCGCGGCCACCCCACCCGAATTATCCTCAAGGCCCCCCCGCCGAAAAAACCAATTCTTTGGCTCAAATGTTTGAAAAGTTTGTTGAAGTTTCCCAAACAAACATGACAAATCAAGCCGCTTCAATGCGTAAGCTTGAGGCACAGTTGGGCCAATTGGCTCAAATGGTCTCCGAGCGCACGCTTGGTACCCTCCCAAGCAACACTGAAAAAAATCCCCATGAACAAGGGAAAAGCCTTGGGGAGGGAAGGCTAGGGAATACCAACGAACTCGTGATTAGCTGCTTGATTAACAACGTTGAAACTACTGCTTTATGTGATTCCGGGGCATCCAGCAACATCCTCACTCTGCAGGATGTCGCGAAGATGCAACTGCAAATAAACACCGAAGACCGAAAATCACTTATTCTAGCTAATGGTAATGTGGTAGATACTGATGGTGGTGTGAGGGAAGTTGATATCGAGGTTAATGGCAAACATTTTACCACGGCTTTTCAGGTCATGGGACCAGAAGAAAATGACTCCATTCTGATACTTGGTGTCCCATTTCTGACGGCCAGTGGCGCATCCCTGGATTTCTCCCAAGGACGCGTCACCTGGCCGGCTGATGATTGCACCCTCGATGATACTTCCGTACACTCCTCTCTTGTTCGAAATGACGTTTCACTACGTAGTGCTGATCTCAAGGAAGATTTCGGAGTCCCAGCTTTGAAGGCAACCCTTGCGGATGAGAAAACCAAGGGAAGATTGACCGAGATGACCGATGAGAAGAATAACTTATCGACCGCGAAGATGTTTGAGCACCCCAAAGACACGGCGAACGTGCCACTTCCCACCGATGCTGTTGTGGAGCATGACACTTCTAGCTACATGCGGGAGAAATCCCTAGACTGTTATTCGTGTAATAATATTCATGACTCTATTAAGCGTTCTGTCGCTTGGGCTGATCCGATCGCCATCACGGTGCCGAAAATGATGCCATCGAGTGTAAAATTTGGGAAAACTGTGAAATCCACTCCTTGGAGGTCTCCATCGGTTGAAAAGCTGAAGGAGGCCAAACGCTTGCGTGATAAGCGTTATTCTTCCTTCCAAGCGTTTGCGCACCATCTGAGCAAGGGGAAATCCCCTCCTCATGATCCTATGAAAAGTTCTGCCTCTCCTTCGCTCTCCACCGAGAAGACTTACCACAAATCGGCATATAGCTGATTGCCGCTCTGCCTCGTGTTTCCTTCTTATTTTCCTTGCTGCTTTGGAACATTTTGAGCTTTATTTTATTTTGTTGCATAAACATTATATACAACTGCTAATACAGGTATTTGGTCCACCTTAAGGACGGTAAACAAAAGGGCTAATCGGGAGACAACCCAAGCTTGGACCTTTTGGTCCCCTTGTTTATGTTTTATTTTATTTTATGCTTTCTATCTTTTTGTATTTTCTATTGTTCAGCCTAATTCGCAGGTTCAGCTTATCTTTTGTGCGATGCAGCACTTCCCGCGAGTCATCATGCAATCTTCTGGCATGCTCCCCTCTTTGGAGCATTGGTACTCTCTCTCGCTTCAGATTTCATTTTCTGGTTGAATGTTTACTTTTCTTGCTTATGTTTTCATTCAAGTCTGGGGGGAAGAGCCGCTTGTGCACTCCACGAGCACATTTAATTTCGCATGCCAGTAGTTTTCCTTTTTCGCTTCATTATGTTGGATTCCTGTTGCACACCACTGCACCCACTTGAGCGCGTGCTTAGCTGTTACCGTGCCGCGAGTTAAACTTGTGTCTTTGATAGATTTGGTAAAATTATGGTGTTGGCTTAGGATTGTGAGACGGAGTAAAATGTTGGTCTTGCTGTGTTCCTAGTCTATTGCTCTCGTTTTGTGTAGAAATTTGTGTAGATTTAATTTTTCTGTATGCTTATAGATTTATAATTTTCTATTTGCGTAAATACTTTTTATTCTACTCAAAAATTGGTGAATCCGGTGTGAATCAAACGGTAGCATAGGAATGTGTGTAGCCGCCACTAGACTCATATTGCTTGAGTCGGGGGGAAGGATTATCCTTCTCGGTTGCTAAGAACTTGCCCTAAGCTATTCTTGAAGCATTGGCACACAGTTAGTCTAGCGTGAGAGTGATGTAGGCCACCCTTTGGCCCGGTTGAGCTTTGTACCCATTCCTAACATCGCCCTTGCTAGCCCCTTTGTGCCTACCCTTCCTTTTGATTCAGCTCCACTATATTCGCCAAAGCCTCATAGCCGATCCTAGTCGCGCACCCAAGTCGAGCTTAGTGTTTTATATTTTCATGTTGGGTTGTGATGTGGTGTTATTAACTGTGAAAATATGGAAGTGCTTCCAAGTTTTATCTGCTGAAATTATGAAAATAAAAAGATGAAAAAGAAAAGAAAATGATTTAAAGAGAAAAAGAGAAAAGAAAAAGAGAAAGAAAAAGTTTGATTGAAAATATTTATTTGAGATGATTTGGATTTGGAGTAGGCGGTGCACACACCCATTTAGTAAAAGTTAAGTCTGGGGGTGTGGTGCACCCGTGTTTATTTTGTGGGCAGCGGGTACTAGTTTTGTACGTTAGCTCCTTTGGGTTAGGTGCATACCCTTCATGTTTATCCTTGTTTTCCTCGCCGTAACCCAAGCCCCATTATTACCCGAAGTCCTACGGACTTGCGCTTGAGTTGACTAGTGCCGTGGAGAGAGTGCGAACGGGCAAGCTTATGGTTTCCGACATTGGTGGATTCCTTTGGGGGTAATCTTGAGCCCCGGTCTTCGGCAATGCTCACCTTAGTGGCCTGTCTACTTTCTCCCTGCGTAGGACCGGCTGATTCACCGTGATTCCACTTTTGAGTAATAATAAATTTTTGTTACGCATTGTGAAAAATATAAAATATTTTGTATACTTAAGAATTCCCTCTACTTTATTTTTATGCACGCGAGCATGCGACTTCGCATGGTACTCCGTTTGGCAATTTCTTTTTTAGCTAGTTCATTTTTCCCCGTCTGCTTAGGTTTTGTTTGCTCGGGACGCGCAAATGGTTAAGTCTGGGGGTGTGATGAGTCCTCTTTATATACCTATTTTCGGACTCATCTGGGCTTATTTCCTTGTCTTTGCACACCGTTTAGCGTCATTTGCACTCCTTTTGGTTCGCTACGGTTTTCCACGCCCTGTGCACCTTTGTTGCCCATTTTCTGTGCTTGTGTGCATTTACTTTCTTGCTATGTTCATTACTGTTTGCTGTGGCTGCCGCGATCGATGCCCCGTGCAGTTTTCCTGCAGGTTTGGGGATCGTGAGGGCATTCGGGATAGGCGTTTCACTATTTTTGGCAAAGGAGTCAGTGGTCGTGCATTTTTACCCACGCACGACCATCGACCTCCTGGCGCACGATCACTGACCGTGCGCAGCCCGGTCTCATTTGTGAAAACTCTGTCTTGAACATTCCGCACGATCACTTGCCATACCGCGCACGACCACTGCTCGTGCGCCGCCGATCGTGCGCAGTCATACCCATTTTGCAAAAGTCTGTCTGGCTATTTCCGCACGATCATTAGCATTGCCTCGCACGATCACTGATCGTGCGCTGATGATCGTGCGCGACTTCTGATTTTTTGATGCAGGTCTGCAGGTTGCTCACGCACGGGCGCTGACCTTGGTCGCGCACGACCACTGGTCGTGCGCCAGTGGTCGTGCGCGCTATTTATTCTACAAGCTATAAATACGCTGTTCCGCGAATTAGGGCAAGGAGAATCATATCGGAGCCTTCGCCAGTCCGCCGTTTCGCCCTCCAGTAAGTCCCATTCACCTCCACCTTCATCCATACCAACGGGAGGACCTTCTCCGGTGATTCCGAAGTATTCCGCATCCTCCGGTGATCCTCCCGGCCATTGAAGCATTCTTCTCCGAGCTTTCCACCAAGGAAGAAGACGAAGCACCCCTAGAGAACGGAGTTACAGGCCCTCGAGGTGACAGCTCGGTGGTACCGGAAGCCCTCCTCGGACTGCGCTTGGAAGCGGATTGACAACCCGCACCTCCGGCCAATAACCGCGGTGGATCTTCAATCTCATGGTTGTGCATTTTCTCTCTTTTTCTTGTTGTATGAAATGCTTATGCTTGTAATGGACATCAACTTCTAGCTTTATTGTTATTAGTTGTATTTCATCTTGCTCTAGAGATTTATTCTTTGATGCGCCTCGCTCCATCTCGCTCCACTCCACACGTTCGTTTCACTCAAGCTTGCTCCGCACTAATCACCTCACTCGCTAGATTTCCGTCCACTCGCCAATCGAAGTACGGCATCGCGGCCGCTACATCCATCTCGCCTTGAGAAGCGGTGATTGCGACCCGCATAGTTTACATTAGTGTAATCGGTCGTAAGACCACCAACCAAAGCCCCTTTCTTTTTCTATTTATTTCAATTAACTCTCATAACGATAGTTTTAGAGTCTAAATCGTTCGACGCCAATTGCATTCCTCAAGAGACCGACATCCGGGGATTCATTCCCAACTTTATTACTTGAGCGACCGGTACGCTTGCCGTATATTACGCGCATCACCTCCAGCGCAGTCCGCTTTGCCGCTCTCTCCATGTCCGCGATGGCCAGTGCCTCCTGCACCATTTTGTTAGCGGTCTCCAGCGTAGTCTGCATCGTCGCTCTCTCCAACTCCAAGCCTACCAGTGCCTCCTGCATATTTTCTCAGCGACCTCCACCTCAGACCGCATCATTCCTCTCTCCAGCTCCAAGTTTTCCAGCACTTCCTTTGTTCTCCTTTCAGCGGCCTCCAGCATAGACCGTTGATCTTCCTCTTGAAGTCGCCACTCTTCTTCCTTGGATCGAAGGGCCTCGGCATGCTCACTTACTCAAGCCTACAAGGCGGCGACCTCCTCCTGGAATTTGGAAAGCCTTTGGTCATGGATACCTTGAGGTAGCGGTGGAATCAGTGGAGGTAAGAAAGTCGTTAGATCGCCCAGCTTGACGGCAGTTTCATGTGCACCTGCAGCGAATAAATAAGCGGTTAGATTCAGTAACATGACCGACACCTTTTAAAAGATCTCGTTAGCACGAGACCGCAGCTCGTGGTTATCTCTCCTTCAAAAGCCGCATTATCAAGTCTAGCCGCTGGTCGCCTAAACCTTTCGGAGTCTATTCGCTTTAGCTTTTCTTTCCATAGTCGCGCGGTCTCCTTAGCTTTGCTTTTCAGTTGTGCCGTGGTCAGGAAGAAGCTCGTCGGTGGATTAAAAATTGTGTCCGCTCCCTTCTTCCGTGACCGTGACTTGTAGAATTTTACATTACGCTTATCTTCTTCGTGTTTACCTTGCAGGAGAGGAAATGTAGTCGCCACCTGCTTCCCGGCCATTATTTTCCTCATCTCCTCTATCTTCTCTCTGAGTTTTAATTTTTCAACTCCTTCTTAAACCGCAGGAGTCGGTTCGCCAAGCTTCTCTCCTGTAACTTTGACATCAATGTCGACGGCCTCTTCAGAAGCCGGCGGAGTTGCCAATAACCTATCATGCTACTGGAACTTCTCCATACCCTTCAAGATATTTCTCAGGGAATCGCTTACCGCCGGCATTCTCTCTGGTTCGTTCGGCTTGGGGGATGGAGTCGACATACTCTCACATACTTCCTTCTCCCGCACCTTATACTGAAGACTGGCCGCTCCAACCTTCACAGAAACATTTCGGTTTTCAACCCACATCTTCTGCATTTTCCTACTCATCCTTTCCTCAAGGGTCTCATCCTTCTTCTTGTGTCGCTTCAGGTGGCCGACTATGGTCTCTGTCCGCTTCCTCTTCTCAGTCAGAGATCGCTCGGCCTCCAATGGCTTCTCCGAGTCGTCCACATATACGACGATAAAGTCAGCAGATGTGGGCAACTCGCGCAGTTTGGAAGAGTCGACACTCTTCTCCTCCGGCCTGGCGATCTTCAAGAGGGGTTCACCTGATGGCGATTAGGTAATGTCGAAGGATTTAGTGGTTCCGGCTTGCGGGAGAGCAGATTTGGAAACCTTTTTGACTTTTGTCGTGGCCTGTGAGGATTCTGCGATGGCTTCCATCGTTTTCATTCCAGAATCAGAAGCTGCCGATGTGATCGGCTTTTCAGTTTTCTTCTCAGGCTGTTGGTCAGAACTGTCCGTTTTCCTGCTCCTCTTTTTCGACCCAGATGACTTCTTTTCGCGAACTAGCATCGAGGACATGACGTCCATCTTGTAGAAGTCCTTGTCAGCTTGGAGGATTCTAACCGGAAGTGGAGAATAGTTACCCATGGCTTTACAGAAATCTTGACAAAATGGCAGAGCCCTCGGCATTTTATTGACGCAGGAGCATTAATGGCAGTCGCGGTCTCTGACTTAGTTCTACATTTTCGAAGTTTTTCAGAAACTTAAAAATGTGCGGGGATTATGTTAACCCGGAATCCGCGACAAGTTCTCCTGGTTTTCAAGTCCGGGCGGCTTGGTCTTTCTAGCCACCATTCTCAGCAAACCGGCTTGTTGTCAGATAAGCCGGGCGGCCTCTCCGTCAGGCCGCCGCAAGTTCTAGTCCAGCCATCATCTAAGGTTCGGCATGTCCTTGCCCAAGCCGCGCGACCTATTTCCCAGGTTGCCGTCAGAGGGAGTACAGATCAGCCCGTCCAAGGGAAGGGACTCTAAACTCGCCAGAGGAAGCCCGCCAGGCCACGCGGCCTTTCCTCTGCCCTCTTCTCTTTCTCGGTTGTTTCCCGTCACCACTGCCCGGTTCTCCTGTACCCCGGTCAGCCGGTAATTTTAGCCCTGCCCGTTTGGGCAGGCCCCATAACCTATAAATAGGGGGCGGGAGTACACCCAAAGGACGTTGAGTCAAGTCCGGGAGCTCGCTTGTTAAGAGCTGCCCCCTCGATTCTAGTACTTTGTGGTCTATTGTTCGGTCGGCTTCTTCCTTTCTTCTTTCCTTTCTAAATGTAATCGCTTCATTTCTTATAAAAGGAAAGCCCGCCTCAGGAGAGGCATTCAGGCCATGGCGGGAGAACTCTGGTGTTGCCGGTAATAGCGGCCCTTTCTCTCTTTTCTCTATCCGGTCTTATCCGCCATTCCAAGCCGCTAGTAACCGACTAGCCAACAGTCTTTTCCTTATTCCTTCCCCAGTGCTCGAACCGTTAGCTGGTGGTGCCCGACTTCCCCTTCGCATTTCGTGCATCAACAGTTAGGATATTGATGTATCGGGCGTGAGCCCCATTTTCAGTACTTCTTTTATTATTATTACCGTGGACTATCCCTTTATGAAGATTATTCTTTATATATGTGATCTCGATGGACCTGTGTTAGAGTTTTTTTTTTCATTTACTCTCTTGCTACTTTTTTTGTTATCGATTTGGCCAGCAGGATCAGCATTTTGTGTTGAGGGCCCTCCCGGGTGTGTAGGTGTCACCGCAAAGCGGCGGTTCAGGGCCTAAGATCTCGAGGTTTTAAAAAGAAAAAAGGGGATCTTACAAGTGGTATCAGAGGTGGAGATCGGCTAAAAGGCATTCGAAGCACCAGCGGCCTCGATCGGAAA
This sequence comes from Platanthera zijinensis, assembly GCA_039513925.1. Classification (NCBI taxonomy): domain Eukaryota; kingdom Viridiplantae; phylum Streptophyta; class Magnoliopsida; order Asparagales; family Orchidaceae; genus Platanthera; species Platanthera zijinensis. The sequence continues at coordinate 140,151,580 of CM077090.1, forward strand.
GGTAACAGTCCGCAAACCATGGGTCACCCCCGCAAGAGTTTAGTTTGGGGACAAACTAAGCAGCGGAAGCAGTGGTGTGCCCATATGTGGGATTACATGTAAATTGTCCACTTTAAATTTGGTTTGGGTCTATTACTTACAAATGATCTTTGTTACGTAGCCTCCGGCACAACCTACACCACAGGGAAGAGTCCAGCATACTCTGAATGTTACACCACCTCCCCCGATCCCATCTCCGTTTCTACAGTCAAATATGGGGCAGACTTTGACAGCCATACTAGAGGCTTTCAGGGCCCAGCAGGTTCCAGCTCTGCAGTCAAACTCGTGGCACAATTGGTTGAGTATTTTTCGAGGACTTTCTCCCCCGTCTTACTTGGGGATAGAGTCGGCTGTACGGATGGAGGAGTGGTTGGACATCATGTATGAGATACTGACCGGGATACGGTGTCCATGGGAGGAGAGGGTGCCTTTGGTGGTCTCTTGCTTGGATTCCCATGCTAAGAGAAGGTGGAAGATATTGTTGGACATGATGTTGGCTGATAGAGTGGTTACAGACATTGCTTGGGAGGAGTTCAGGACCACACAGTTGGAGAACTTCGTTCCACAGTCCGCAAGAGAAGAGATGGAGGACCTATTCCTGCAGCTGAGGCAGGGTAACAAGACAGTGGTGGAGTACCACCTAGAGTTCAATCATTTAGCCCGATTTGCGAATTCCTATCAGTTGGATGAGGCAGGATACAACAAGAGGTTCTAGAAGGGCCTACGAGAGGATCTGAGAGAGGCTCTGTTGTTCGTATCCAACGGGCCTATTCCTCAAATATTGGAGATGGCGAAGAGGATTGAGGCAGATTGGCACACTACTCGAGGACAGAAGCGGCCAACTGAGGATCAGGGCCAGGGAGCCAAAAATGATCAGCGACTGGGTCACATGATGGGAGAGATGGGAGAAGGGCAGAGGACCAGCCTCATTAGGAGGTGAGATAGGAGACGAGGGAGCCGATAGTAATGGCTCCTAAACTTATCAAGATGTGGGAGATGCAGAGACCCAGGTGTATGGCATATCCCCCGCCCGAGTGCTACTATTGTCATCAGGTGGGGCATATCCGGATAAACTGCCCGATGAGGGGGGCACAACTACCAGCACCACCATCTACCCTGCCTGCACAGCAGTTTGGAGGCCGAGGATGTGTATACAAGGACGAAGACCGCAGGCAGGAGAGGGACAAGTGTATGCCCTTGATCTGGCTCAACCACAGAACCCGAAGCAAGTGATCACAGGTACGCCAGTAAATTTTAAGTCCTTTCTTTCCTAAAAAAATCTAGACTCATGGATATAGAATTGATAGACTAAGAAGGAAAAACCATAACTAGATTTCTAAGATATTTAACTACCCAGACATAGTCTTCACCAGCGACAAACCCGCTAATACGCTGATCGATACGGGTGCTTCACACTCGTTCGTGTCGGAGGCCTTTGTAGAAGGATTAGAAGGCGTAGAGCGATTTACTGGCTTGATGAGGAGGGTGCGTCTACCCGACGGATCAGATCTATTCACCTCTGCACACTACAATATGGAGGCGGAGATCAGTGGAAAGGAATTCGAAGCACCAGTGACGATCCTAAGGATGCCATTCTTCGTTCTGATCCTGGGCATGACATGGTTGCATTGGAACTAAGCCCAGATTGACTGCCTGTCGAAGAGGATCACCTTGAGGCATGGAGATTCCTATGTCATCATCGAAGGTATTACATTTACCATCCCTCTATTATTATCCTCCGTACAGGCCGTCAAGGCCCACTTGCAGGGAGAAGAGGTATCTCAGGTGCTGTTTGAGATGGCCGAGGCCAAGGATTCCATCTCTAGTATTCCAGTGGTGCGGGATTTTGCTGACGTGTTCCTAGAGAAGCTGTTAGGGCTACCCCCACATCGGGAAAAAGGACTTCTAGATACAGCTCTTGCCGGGAGTTAAGCCGGTGTCGAAGGCTCCCTACCGGATGCCTCCCAAGGAGCTAGTGGTGTTTAGGAGTCAGTTGAAGGAACTGATGGAGGCTGGGTTTATTAGACCGAGTTCCTCGCCATGGGGTGTTCTGGTATTGTTCCTCAATAAGAAGGACGGGTCGCTCTTACTATGCATCGACTATCGGGCTCTGAATAGATTAACAGACCGAAATACCAATCCACTGCCAAGGATAGATGAGTTGTTTGATCAGTTGGAGGGAGCCCACTGGTTCTCAAAGTTGGATCTGAGATCGGGTTACTACCAGCTATGCATTCAGGAGGAGGATATCTCGAAGACAGCCTTCAGCAATAGATACGGACTATTTGAGTTTATTGTGATGCTCTTCGAGCTCACGAATGCGCCCTCAGCCTTAATGAGCTTGGTGAACCGGGTGTTTGAGCCATACCTCGACCGGTTTGTCATTGTATTTATAGATGTCATCCTCATCTATTCAAGGATGAAGGAGGAGCATACACAACATCTGGCTTTGACGCTGGGAAAGCTCAGGGAGCATCAGCTATATGCCATGTTCAGCAAATGCCAGTTTTGGCTGACAGAGGTGGCCTTTTTATACCACATTATTAGTGGATCCGGGTTGGCAGTGGACCTGACAAAGATTCAGGCAGTTCGGGAATGGCCGCCGCTGAAGACGGCAACGGATGTTCGAAGTTTCCTGGGATTGGCCGGTTACTACCAAAAGTTTTTACAAGGGTTTTCTCAAATAGCCCACCCACTTACTTTGTTAACAAAGAAGGACGCCCCATTTATTTGGACCCCGCAGTGTGAGACGGCTTTTTAGGAGCTAAAGGATCGACTCATCTCAGCCCCAATCCTTGCCCTTCCTTCGGGGAAAGAAGGATTCCAAGTCTACACCAATGCTTCCTACTAGGGCATGGGTGCAGTGCTGATGCAGAAAGGCCACGTGATTGCTTATTCTTCCCGCCAGCTGAAGAAGCATGAGCAGAACTACCCTATTCATGACTTAGAGATGGGAGCTATTTTGTTTTCTCTGAAGGTCTGGAGACATTACCTCTATGGTGTCCACTATGACATATAATCTGATCACAAAAATTTCAAGTACGTGGACATGCAGAAGGAGCTGAATATCAGGCAGAGGAAATGGGTGGAGTTTCTACCAGATTACCAGTATGAGATGCACTACCATCTAGGGAAAGCGAACATGGTAGCCGATGCGCTGAGTCGGAGAGCCACTATCTCTGGAACGGAGCCCCATATTATGTCCATGGAGCTAGTGTAGAGATTAGAAAATATACACATCATGTTGGAGTCGTCTGATGACCCTGAGCTTTATGAGGAGTATTTAGCCGCGATGAGTGCCACAAATGACATTCGAGACCGAGTTAGAGATGGGCAGAGGCAGGACGCCAAGCTGGAGCCAATATTCTGGGTCTTGGAGGCAGGCACTGTTGGAGATTACACACTGAGGGATGGCCTGGTGTGCTTCAGAGGACTAGTTTATATACTAGAGGGAGGCCAGGTCTAGGAGGATATCATGATGGAGGCCCATTGTAGCCGATATTCAGTACACCCGGGCATTATGAAGAAGACTGCGGATCTTAAGAAGACCATGTACTGGCTAGGCATGAAAAAGGATATCACCTATTTTGTGACCCACTACAAAACATGCCAGCTGGTGAAGGTGGAGTGCAAGAACCCCGCAGGATTGTTGCAACCACTCCCGGTGCCGGAGTAGAAGTTTGAGGATATTGCGATGGACTTCATACATGGGATTCCTCGATCTCGGATGGGGAACGATTCGATCTGGGTGATCGTTGACTGGCTGATGAAGGTAGCTAGATTTATCCTGATCAGAAAGGTTGACTCAGTTGGTGTGCTGGTTCGAAAGTTTATGGATCAGTTCATCCATTATCACGGCGTACCCTGGGCGATAGTATCAGATCGGGATGGATTGTTTATGTCCAGGGAGTGGCGATCAATACAAACTTACTTGGGCACTCGGCTGACATTCAATATAGCTTTTCATCCCCAGACTGACAAGCAGACTGAACGCACCAATTAGAGTTTGGAAGATCTACTGCGACTATGCATTTTAGATTGCGGAGAGCCTTAGGAGAAGTTGTTTCCACAGGTCGAGTTCTCATAAAATAAGAGCTACCAGTCCAGCATGGGGATGACTCCTTATGAGGCCCTATACGGACGAAGGTGTAGGACTCCGCTGTCATGGATACAGGATAAGGATCCAAAGGTTTTGGGCTCGGAGTTTGTTGAGGACACCGAGGCTCAGGTGAGGCTGATAGGAGACAAGATGTTAGAGGCTCAGAGCAGACATGTTAAGTATTACGACGCTCAGCATCGTTAGGTGGAGTTTCAGGTGGGGGACTGGGTATTATTGAAGATCCGACCGATGCATTGATTTTCACAGGTGCGTGGTCAGAATAAGAAGCTCAGCCCAAGATATATATGGCCTTACAGGATCTTGGAGCGGATCGGTCCCTTAACATACAGGCTGGAGCTACGGCCGGAGCTAGAGGGTCTACACAACGTGTTTCACGTGTCCTCCCTGAGAAGGGCTCTACTATGCCCAGAGCAGTAGATTACGGTCACAGATGGGCCGGTAGCATCTGATCGGTCAGTTCACCTGGAGTCGGTTCGGATTGATGACAAGGGGATATGGGTCTTGCGATGCAAGAAGGTCCCGTTAGTCAAGGTCTTGTGGAGAAATCATGGGCAAGAGGAGCACACATGGGATCCACAGGACTTGATGCAACAAAGGTACCCAGAGCTTTTAAATCAGGTATTCCATGCAACCTCTTGTGATGTTGCAATTTATTTTTCATACTTGAAAACGTGTTGGCCTAACTCGAATTTCGAGGACGAAATTTTTGTTTATGTATTGAGATTTGTAACATCCCTAGGGCAACTAGACCCCTAGGAGTGGTTTTGTCTTGACTAGGTCATAACAAAACCCTAGGAAGACCGAGTGGACCTAGGAATGTAGGTGAGATTGCTATGGTATGCAAATAGTAGGTTTCCAAACATTAGGTTGGGATGATCATAGGTCTTCATCATGACTCCAAGACACCACCACAACCTCACAAATCTATTGGAACATCTATTAGAGCCCTAAGGGTCCATTGGAGTCAACCTAGGGTGGCCAAGTTGACCTAGGACCATCATAGGCCTAAATTGGGAAAGGTGCCCTAACTAAGGGCAATGTGCCCCTAATAACCCCAACCAACCCTACCAAGGTCTTCCTAGACCTAAAGTGGGGTCAATGGGTCACCAAAGATCCAATGGTGTCAACTCTAGAGCCTGAGTTGACCCAAGTCAACCCTAGCCCTAAAGTGGTCAAAGTGTCCTAACTAAGGGGCAAGTGACCTTCAGGGTGAAAATATAACCCTACACAACCATTCCTAGACCTTAAGGGAAGCCAAGGGGTCACCTTGGGGTCAACCCAAATGGTCATGTTGACCAAAGTCAACTCTAACCCTAATTTGGTCAAAGTGCCCTTCCTAAGGGTCAAGTTACTCACAACTTCCAATATAACCCTACCCCGCCCAACCTAAACCATAGGGGATTCCAATGGGTCACCAAGGACCCATTGGGGTAAACCCAAAAGGTCAAAAAGACCAAGGTCAACACTAGTCTACTTTAGGTCAACTTAGCCCAAATGGGCTAACCCAAGCTCAAGCCCTTTTTCATTTGATCTAATACTCTTAATTATGTGATTATATGATTTAGTGGGCTGCAAATAGCCTAAAGGGTTGACTAAGTCAGCCTTAGTGACTAGGAGAGAGAGAGAGCTCCACCTCACTCTTAATGAAGGAGACAGATAGAGGGAGGAAGAAGCCATTCATTGCTTAGGGAGGCCAAGGGCCACCTTTAATGGCTGGATTCAACTTCTGGAGAAGAGGAGGAGTTTCTTTCCATTTCCTGGCCACCCCAAGCTAGATTCACCCCCCACCACCATGGCCAAGAATGGTCTTTAATGGCCATAAATGGCCATTCAGCTCACACCCTTCCTCTTCCCTATTTGGTGGTTTTAAAAGCTTCACTGGACTCTGGGGAGTCGTTTACACATTTTACCTGAAGAAGACAAGGCGTCCCACTGTGTAGTTGTAGAAACCCGGCCGACAACACCACCACCATGGCAACCCAGAGATCGGCTTGTCTCCAGACCACCAATAAGGTCCACCTCCTCTCCTTACTCTATGGGTAGATCTTAGGTTTCAGCTAGAATAAAGATCGGTCTCAATTGAGCCCGATCTTATCTTCCGATTTCCTAGTTTTTCGGGAAAAGTCTTCTTGTCGGGATCACCGGAAAAGGACCCTGCAGCGGCTATGTCGGCGCTTGGCGAGAGACACCACCTCGACGGAGGTGGTGGTGGTCGGCCAGGGAGGTGGCCGAATGGCCGGGAATTAGGACGGGAAGTTGCTCCAGGTCGGGACGATCCTGACCGTCAGCTGGAGGTAGACGATGACTGGATGCCATCCTATTCTTCGCCAAGATTTGTGCGCTTGATTTAAATCTTAGGAATTATTTAATTTCATTTCATTTGATTCTTTCACAAAAATAGGTATTAATGTTTTTATTTATTAAAAATAACTAGAGGCTTGTACTGAGAAAATGGTCAACATAAAAATTGTAGATCTATGAGTCTACTTTAATTAAAAATTGATTTCAACCAATTTGGTTAAGTTTCTTGACCACAACATCAATTTTGGTGGGGTCTATACCTAGGGAGAGACAGAGGTTTAAAGGTGCTCCCCCACTTCCACAAGTCCAAATGATCTGAAATTTGGGCAGGCAGTTATTTTTAACTATATCCTGGTCATGTCCAAAAATGGGAATTTTTGGAGACAATTTTTCTATAGTTTTAGAAATTATTTAATAATCCTAGGGTAAATTAATTAGGTGACCTAATGATCTCCAAACCCTCCCAAATTTTGGTGAGTGGTCCTTAGGGTCATCAGGAGGCTCTGTATAAATTTTCACCCCATTTAGAAATGATTTAGTTGGCAAATGAGCAAACCCTAGCCTTGCCCAAAAAGGGGTATTTAGGTCAAAAGTGCACCTTTTGGGTTTGGGTGGCCAATCCACCTCAACAGAGGTTGAAATTTTGTCCACTGATTGGACATTACATTTAACACCCTCATATGGATTATGGGGTGGTTTAGGGTAGAATTGCCCTAGGACCCAAGTTCACACCCTAAGGTTGGACCTTGGGGATTTTAGAAGGGCATGGGGTCAAATTCCCTTGTATGGACTTGAAATTTGGTGTAGAGGATCCTATGGTAGCTAAAGTTCTATGGTGAAAATATTAGTGAATTTAGAGATAGTTAAACCCCTCAAAATCCTAAGCCTAGTTTAGGGCGCAACCTTTATACATGTACGATAGGCCATCAAAACTTAATGAAAAGTTGTGAAACATGAGTAGTGTAGTCATAGGGTTAATATGAGCCTCTTGTAATTTTATAAAAAAATTTTGGAACAATAATTTTAGTACCTCCTTTGTAATACATGGATTTCCCTCGATAGTCATTTAATTATTATGTTCTCACTGTTCATTGGAAATTTTAGAAAATTGGGTAGAGGGTGTTCTAGGTCATTATACTTATACTTGAATTTTATTTTAATTTTTAGATGTATATTTTCAGTACTTACTTCACAAGCTTATAAATATGCAATTATGTTCAAAAACAGATTTCGAGCTCCATGATTGTTAAAAAATTGTGAAAGTTATGCAAAAGTGTACTTAGGTCAATATTCTCATGAGAGAATATTTATCATAATTTTTAGATGAATATTTTCAGTAGTTGTTTCATTAATTACAATTACAATTACAATTACAGTTACTCAAAATTTTAAGTAGTTGTTTCATTATTGCTCAAAATTACAATTATAGTTCATTATTCACTGGAAAGTTTGGAAACTTGGTCAGGAGTGTTTTTAGGGCATATTAGTCATGCTTGAATTTTCTTATAATTTTTGGAAGCCTAATTTCAGCACTTGTTTCTTTAATTTTTAACTATGTGTTTATATTTGAAATTTTGGATCAGAGACCTAAACCTTGCAAAAAAAACTGGGAGACTTAAATTTACTCTCAATTAGCTGCCTAATATTTATCATAATTTTTTGAAGCATTTTTCTTGACTGTAAAGGCTACTTCATATTCCAAACTCGGGCATTTGGATTTTTAGGGAAAATAAATAAAAGGTCGGATAAATTAGGAAAATTACAAGTTTCTGGATTTAGGCTATAAATGTCATGATAGGCCTCCTATCTTAGGGTGTTTGGATGAGGATTTAGAGTACCTCCTATCATGCCCATCAAATAGCATATGGTGGTCTGCATTTAGTAAACTACGAAAATTTTGGTAACATGTGGAATGGTCGTGGGGAGATGAGATTGTTAGTTTTCTGATGTTTGTGAAGTGAATTGGAGTATATCATTGGAAGTTGGGATGAGTAGATTTTTGGGTTATCTAAGACTAGGTGGTGCTCGGGATCGACGAAATATCATCTTTCCTGTGGAAAAAGAGAGAGAGAGAGAGTCAAAACACACAAGGATTAGATCCAGAGTAACATTAAAAGGGATCTAGAATCAGGTATTAACCAATAATAGTAAGTGCCTTTCGTAAGGGAGCTTTTGGCTTCAGCACATCGTAGTTCCTAGTGCCCTCGAGAACCCTTCAAGGGGTATGTCTTGTGCAGTCCTAGGCTAACCTAAACTGTAGGCAAAATAAACAACAAGAGTAACTAGTATAACTAGGGATTCACTTTCACTCACCTCGATGTCGCGGGATGTTAGGTTGGCTCACTCGGGCAGTAGGCTTGGTGGATTTGGTTATGAGCAGGTTAGTCCAGAGAGCTTTGGCTCGATTGTTGGTTGAGCCAGACGGGTTAGCCCGGGAGCTTTGGCTCGGTGGTTGTTACATCAAGATTGCATGTGCATAAATTATAAGGTGGTGGGTCTTCGATATTGGAGGGTCGATGAACCAACGCCAATATGTTGACTCAGCAAGTGTGGTTTTTCACTTCACCAAATTAAGTCCGGTGGACTAGCCGGCAAAGAGTGCGCAGGAGCTTAGCTTATTGCACCAGCGTTGAGGTGTATGATAGGTCTGACTGGTAGTGCAATTACCGGTTCAGAGGTGGGAGAGGCCCAACCCACCACTTCCGTTTGCCACTATGGAGGTATCCTGGGAGGTTAGGCTCCAAAAAGGGGGAACAAAAGGTCTGTGTGCACAGAGTCGTGTAGGTGTGTTGCACTTACATGATTCACATCATAGCACACTTGCATGTCACAGGATAACTATTGCATTTAACCCTTGACACCTATTGTATAAACTGGTATGAGACTTTTTATATAATAGGCCATATCAAACGACCTCTTGGTTTATAAGCTCGCGTGAGCGTGCTTATAAGTTAAGGTTTAATTTGTGAATATATAAATAATGCTTGCTTAAAAACCGACACCCTATCGTATAAATGAGTATGAGACTTTTTATACGATAGGAGCCTTGCAAAAGATTCCTTAGCTTATGTGTTTACGTATAAGTTAAGGTTACTTATTCCTTGTTCAGTTTTTTATACTTTTATTACTACCACATATACTTATAGAACTGTTAGATTTGTTCCGCCGTCACCTACTTCTTGTTCATTCTCCACCCTCATTAACTCTCCATTCCTTCTCCCCGCTCGGTGCCTAGGAGCCATGGGGGAACGGGTAGAGGATGATAGGACTTAGTCATTTAGACTAACAGTTTTTGAACCACATCATTTTAGGGGACCGTGGAGCCCAGCATGGAGGAGCAGCCTTGGAGGTCGGCACGCTTGGAGATAGGACAGTCTAGCACCAGAGTTCAAACAGTTGGGACTGTGAGTCCCGATCGGTAGTAGTTAATTTAGTTTAGCTTCCGCGATGAGTGATATGTAGTGAGGATATTGATGTATCGGGCGTGAGCCCCATTTTTAGTACTTCTTTTATTATTATTACTGTAGACTCTCCCTTCGTGGAGATTATTCATTATATATGTAATCTCTGTGGACCTGTGTTAGAGTTTTTGTTTCATTAACTCTCTTGCTACTTTTTTTGTTATCGATTTGGCCGGCAAGATCAGCATTCTGTGATGACGGCCCTCCCGAGATTGAAGGTGTCACCGCAAAGCGGCGATTTTGGGCCTAATACCTCAAGGTTTTAAAAATATAAAAAAGGGGGTCTTACACCATTGACCCAACAAAGCAAGTTCCAATGAAGCTCATGAATCTTGATAAAGATGAGATTGCGCTTGTCTCTTTCGACAAGAAAGACAAGAATATCATCGCAAGTGCAGTCGATGATTCTATGCTATAAAATCTGATTCACTCCCAATCCGCCAAGGAAATGTGGGAGTCTCTCATCGTCTTGATGGAAGGTACTAAAGAAGAAAGGGATGACAGAAGATCCCTACTGAATCAGAAATATGAAGCATTCCGACAAGGTCTCAAGGATTCTATTGCTGACACATTTGAAAGCTTCTTCAAGATTGTCAATGGCCTAAGAGTCTACTGCGTGGTTTTCATAAATGGAGAACTGAATGACAAATTTCTGAGATCCCAAACTAAGGAATGAGACAATAAAGTCTGTGCAATCCGGGAGTTTGGAAAGCTGGTAGAGACTGACCCTAAGAATCTCTTTGGAAAGCTTATGTCCTATGAACTCCAAATAAATTCAAGAAAAGCTAAAGAAGAGAAAAGTCGGTCTTCATCCAAGGAGAAGTTTGTCGCTCTGAAGGCAGACATCTCAAGGAAGTGAAAAGCTACATATCCTGCCCCCGCACCGGAATAAAGTGAAGAAGAAGCTTTAGTTCTAAGTACCTCAGGCTCAGAGCTGTCAGAAGGACAGTTTTCTCTCCTTTCAATATAGTTCAAAAAGTTCTTGAACAAGAAGAAATAATGGAGAGGGAAAGATGCCTCATTGATGAGATAACGTCATGATGGTGATCGTCATAAGAAAGGCTCAAATAGCTAAGATAGGTATTACTCTAAACTGAACAAACATATTTCTTCTACATTGTTTGTTATTATTGCAATAAGCCAGGAGACGTAATATCTGATTGCCCTCACAAGAAGAAGGAGGGTGGAAGAAGAGAGGAGAAGAAATCTTCTTATAATAAGAAGAAGGCTGAAAGAAGCCTGGTGGCTATGAAGGCCAAGACCCTCAGTAACACAGACTTATCTGAGTCCAGTGATGATGTGGAAGCCTACTTTAGCCTCATGGCAAATACAGATGAAGAAGAAGAACCCCAGTTCACTAGGAAGGTAAAATCTCACACTCCTCTCTCGGAATCTGATGCTTCTGACCATGATCAGGAGGAATGTTTGTCTGATGATGAATCTAACTGCATGACTCAATACAAAGAGTTAATTAAGCTTACAACAAATGTTGAAGAGTTACAAGAACTCAAGCCAAGGAGAATAAATCTCTTAAGGCTGAGGAGAGCACTCTGAGGGAGGAAGTCGGAAAGATGAACTCACTCAGAGAAGAGGCCCATTTAGCAATCAACGTATACAAAAGGCTCTCGAGCACCTAAACCTGAAAGAGCAAATCATCAAGGAGTTGGAAAAACAACTTGCCGCTGAAAAGAAACTTGTTGAAAGTTTCTCCAAGACCAAGACAGTTCTTCCACTTATTTCTGAGTTATCTACTCAGGCTAAAGGAGCTGGCTTAGGCCATATGTCTGTCCCTAATAAATCTTCAAGGAGAAATAAAGCCTGAAGGAGAAATAAGACTGCCAAGAAATCTCTAGCCAAAGAGAAGGGGAAAGCTCCTCAATACCAAATTTCGTTTAGAAAAGTTATCTTTCCGACAAATAAGTTTGATATTGATTCGTCCTACGGTCACTTTGCTAGGCCTACTTATGTAGATCCCAAGTCTCAGTACCAAGGATGGACTCGTCCCCGGATCTTTGGTGAGAGTTTCTTCAAAGAACCTTATGAGGAGATCACTCTTCAGAGTTACAGCCCTTATAGTCATGGTCATAACATCAAGAAACCCCAAAAGGCCTCTTAAGGGGAAGAAGTCATATGAGTTTCATCACCACGAAGCTTCTACATCTAAGTCTGTTGCCCCTGCTAGACCACATCCTCAAAAATTCAAGCAGGAGAACTTTAGGAAAAGACATAACAGGTTTGACTGTTGGTGTTGTTGAAAAGTTGGTCAGTTTGCTATAAATTGCTTATTTAACCCCAGATATTATGTTGCTCCTCAAGTTAATGTGAGAAAGACCACTCACAATGTTAACACATGTAGGGGGAGTATGCTAACTAGAGACCAAGGACCCAAAAAAGTTTAGGTTCCTAAGGCAACTTGATTCTAATTTTGCATGAATGTCTAAAGGCCACCAAAAATCTTATCTATTATTTGGACAGTGGATGCTCTCGGCATATGACTTGTACGAGAAGCCTACTCCAGAATTATTCTCCAATCTTGAACGGGTCAAAGGTCATCTTTGGAGGTTCTAACAGAGGAATTATGAAAGGCTACAGAATGATTACCAATGGTAGTGTATCCTTTTTAGATGTGGCTTATGTTGAAGGATTGGAACGTAATCTGATAAGCATAAGCCAGCTCTGACAAAGGATACGTAGTATAATTTCATGCAGACAAGTATTTAATAAAATCGGTTGATAACTTAGAAACGATTCTATCAGGCACTCGTAGTAGAAACATATTTTGTTTAAATTTTATTTGCATAGACTCTTCTACATCAGTGTGCTTTTTCGCAAAAGATAGTGTGTCTCTTGGTGACCAATGACACAAGAGATTAACACATATAAATTACAAAACTATTAATAAATTATTTTCTCTTAATTTAGAATGTGATGCACCCAACGTCAAGTGAATTAAAGATAGACCTTTTCATGCATGTGTAAAAGGCAAGCAAACAAGGGCTACCTTTAAAAGAATTAGTGGCAAAGATTCTAATAGGTGTTTACACCTACTCCATATGGACTTGTTCGGTCCACTACAAATTAGAAGTTTGGGAAGTAAGGATTATACATTGGTTATTGTTGATGACTACTCTCACTTTACGTGGGTGTTCTTTTTAAAAGACTAGTAAGATACTTTTGATAACTTTATTAATTTTGTTAAGCAAGTCCAGAATGTATACAACTGTTCCATTATCAAAATCAGAAGTGACAATGAAACATAGTTCAAATCTCGATCCATGATAGAATTCTGTGAAACATTAGGTATCTTTCATGAGTTTTCCTCTCCTGGAACTCCTCAATAGAATGGAGTTATTGAGAGAAGAAATAGAACACTCATAGAGGCCTGCAGAACCATGTTGAGTGATGCCTCACTATCGGATATTTCTGGGCTGAAGCCATCAACACTGCATGCCACGTGCAAAATCGAGTACTCATAAACAAGAACCATAATAAAATACCTTACGAACTTATAAAGGGCAGAAAATCGACTATTTCATATTTTAAAATCTTTGGTAGTAAATACGTACTTAATAATGGGAAGTATCACACGACTAAATTTAGTGAAAAGAGCTTTGAAGGTATTTTTCATAGGCTATAGTAGGCATAGTTTGGCATATAGGATTTTCAATAAACTCTGGTTGTAGAAGAATCTATTAACGTTGTATTTGATGAGACGAGCTTGCTGCAATGCATCTCTTTTAGTGTGTTCATTAAAGATGCAGGTTCAAGGCTAAAGGAATTAAACTTGGATGATCCGACTGAAGAAAAAGATCAAAGATTCATCAAGATCACCACTCCAACCTCAATTGGAGAGGATGATCACCATGATGAAGATGTCATCCAAGTTGATGAAGTGACTCCAGTGATAGAGGAAGCACCAGATGCAAGAACTCTAGAGCTCAGACACTTGAAGGATAACCCAATTGATCAAATCATAGGAGATCCCCGGGATGGTCTTAGAACTCGTAGAGGTACAACTAATAAAAAACTATATTTAAGTTTCCTCTCGCATTTTGAACTAAATAAGTTTGAGGAAGCAAACTCAGACGCATCTTGGATAATGACAATGGAAGAAGAACTGAATCAATTCAAGCATTGCCATGTCTGGAAGCTTGTTCCAAGACCCAAAGACAAAAATGTTATCGGAATAAAGTGGGTCTACTGGAAAAAGCTGGATGAAGATGGAATAATTATAAGGAACAAAGCCGGACTCGTCGCCAAGGGGTACAGACAAGAAGAAAGAATTGACTTTGATCAGACATATGTTCCAGTGGCAAGGCTGGAGGCAATCAGGTTATTCCTAGCATATGCAGCACTTAAGGGCTTCACTATCTATCAGATGGACGTGAAGCCGGCCTTCCTTAATGGTGACATAAAAGAAGAAGTGTATGTGGAACAACCTCTAGGTTTCGTTGATTCTAACCATCCTGAGCATGTTTATCTTTTATTTAATGCTTTATATGGTTTGACACAAGCTTCTCGAGCTTGGTATGAGATGTTGTCTAGCTTTCTTCTTGATAACAAGTTCACGAGAGGAAAAATAGATAAGATATTATTTCTTAGGGAAATAAAAGGCAAGATTTTGCTAGTGCAAATCTTTGTTGATGACATCATATTTGGCTCTACTGACGACAATCTTGGCAAAAAGTTTTCCAAACTTATGCAAGGGATGTTTTAAATGAGCAGTATGGGTGAGTTGAAGTATTTATTAGGACTTCAAGTGAAATAATCTATAAGGACGCTAATTTGTTCAGCCATGTCCCTAGATAAGGTTGAGAAAGGGGAACCTTTTGAAGAAAGCAAGTACATCAGCATAATTGGATCCTTACTCTATCTTACTGCTAGTATATCGAACATAATGTTTTTAATATGTGTGTGTGCTAGATTTCAAGTGAACTCTAATGAATCTCACTACACTACTACAAAGCGGATTTTGAGATACCTTAAAGGTACACCAAATCTTGGCTTATGGTACCCAAGAAGTAATGATAGCGAACTAATTAGTTATTCAGATATAGATTTTGCTGGAAGCAAAGATGACAGGGAAAGCACTTCTGGGACCTGTTAATTCTAAGGAAGTAGGCTTATCTCCTGGAGCAGCAAGAAGCAGAATTGTGTCGCAATTTCAATAGCTGAGTCAGAGTATATCTCTGCAGGCAGCTGTTGTGCACAACTGCTTTGGATAAAGAACTAACTTGAAGATTACAATATAAAGTTCAACAACATTCTAATGTTTTGCAACTCCTCCAAAGCAATTGCAATAGCCAACAACCCAGTCTCTCACAGTAGGACAAAGGACATAGATCTGAGGTACCACATCATCAGGGAGCATGTGGAGCATGGAGACATTAACCTACAGTATGTTCCAACTGATAAGCTGGTTGCGGACTTTTTTACGAAGCCACTGAACGAGGACAAGTTCTCGTTCTTAAAAATAGAATTTGGCATGCTCAACAAAGAAGAATGAAGAAAAAGATCTCACAGGAAAAGTTTCAAGAATCGAGCTACTTCAAAAATTCAAGAAATTTCTAAGTCTGGACTTTATTTCTCGAGAAGGACAACTACTACTCGAATACTACAACTACTACTCGAGTACTACAGATTTCTACTCGAGAACAAGTTGAATCTCGAGAAATACTTTTCGAGATCTAAGTTGCTTCTCGAGAACTTCAAGTCCACTTCTCGAGAACTATACTACTTCTCGAGAACTTAAAGTCTTCTTCTCGAGAACTTTAGAGCAGCTTCTTGAGTAATACAGGTGACTACTCGAGAACTTCTTATCTTCTCTCGAGAAATGGCCTTTCTTTTGTGACGTCTGATGAAAATTTTTAGTTTGAAGTTCAATTTTTTGATATTCGCACCCGAATACTACTACCGCCATATTTTCAGGTATGTTATTATTTTTATTTCCTTAATCATCATAAATTAAGACTTATATAAATAGATTAAGTCTTGAAAATACAAATCACAAGAATCTCAAACCCTTCTCTCGAGAAAGACTCTTCATCTTCTCTATCGTCGTCGCTCTCTTTCGCTGCTTCAGAATTTCTCTCAGAAAAAAGGATTTTCATTAATCTTTCTCGATTATGGCCCCTTCGTCGAAGATTGGAATCAGGAGTGAACTCATTTCTACTGGCATAGCCGATTTGTCCGATGATTTCCGCAAAGTTCTATTTCTCTTGGAAGCCACCAGACTTTCTTTCATCTTGGAGCAGCAGTGCAAAATCTTACTTACAGATGTTGAAGAGTTTTTCCAGAATGCCAAACTAAAGAGGAATAGCAAGGTGTTGAAGACCAAAGTTCTTTGAATCAAGGTTAAGTTAACAACTCCTATTGTCTCTAAGCTACTTCGGGTGCCAGTCATTTATGTAGAATATGACCTCACCATTGAATATTACTATCGGACATGTGGATTTTATGGTGTCTCTACTGATGTGAACACCATTCGATGCCATAATCTAAATCCAGAGAGCAAGCTCCTTGTATACATACTTGGAAAAGTTATTCTGTGCAGAACAAGTTCTATCAGTTTCATTACACATGATTTCTTTGATATGATGACAACACTAATTTGCAAAAAGAAGTTTTAGTGGGGCATGCTGATGTTTGATAAACTCAAGGAAAGCATTCAAGCACCAAATTTTGGCAGGATTATCTCTCTTCTACTTCATACACTCAGGCCAAACGTATTTGATCTCTCCAAAGTTACTACTCTACATCATATGAAGAAAGTCTCCATCTCCTCAATTCAAAGATGGGAGCTCAAGCTTAAAAACCCTGCTCAAGATGCAAAAGCCCATGATCACCATGAGGATGAGGACATGACCCCATCTTCCCCTCTACATCAAGCAACTGGCACATCTGGTGCAATTACTGAGGGGGAGCCTGCTCTTACAGTCCAAGAGGCAAGTCATCCAGATCTTTAGATAGATGTTCCTCCATCTACTGCTACTCAGTACACCTCTACCATCCCAGATGACTCCAGTCTTCCAGATGTTGATCTGTCTGGTTAAGACATCCTTTTTGATGCTCAAGTCCAAGAATATGTCTTAACCACAGAAGATGACATCAATAGAATGAATGATGAACTTACTTCAAAAGAGCCTCCTTCCCCTCTACATCCACAAAAATCTCCCACTCTAGAACCTTCTCCATCAAAACATCATTCTGAGCAAGAATCCCCTCACCCTCAATCTCCTACAACAGATTACCTGATGAAGAAACTGTTATGATTCCTGATGAAGAAGCAACTCCTGAATAGGCTGAAGCACCTCTCAAGAACTTGAACTTCTCCCTTACTACTATTAGTGGTGAGTAAGGAGATGTCCTGATTCATACCATCAGAGTCTAGAGCTCAGTCATCATAGAAGAAATTCCTCCCTGGTCAGCTCCATTAGTAACTCGTCCTCCACCTCCTCAAGATGAAGCACTTTCTGAAGATACCATTCTTAGTAAAATTAACTTAATGCTAGCACAGAAAAGGACTTACTTTGAAGATTCTCTAAAAGTTGTCACTAACAAAGTCACTTCTCTTGAAAAAGAGATGAGCAGAAGATTTGCTAAAATCCAGAACAATACTGATGAACTTAAACACCTGTTCAAAATAGGTGGGAAAGCTCTATACCACACCATAACCATCATTGGTCAGGTAATGGATCAATAAGTAACTCTAGCAAATAATCAATCCAACTATAAAAGAAAGCTCAAGAACAAAACTTCAAGACATGCACCAAGGTTGGTCATTCAAAGAAGATGTTATAGCCACCCTATCAATAGAAGTCAGAAAGGGGGAGAATTTAGTAAAAGAATATCTTGAGAAATCTGATGGCATCATGAAAAATCTTTGGGAAGATAAGCTGAAAGAAATACATACCGATGTTCAGAATCAAATTGATGGTGTTAAGTTTAACACTTATGATACAGCTGTATGGATGCACAATCAAATATTTCCTGAATTCCAAGCTGACCAAAATGCAATTCCACGTCATATCAATCCCACTGCTCAGCATCCTGCTGCACCAATGCCAATAATGCCAACTTTTCTCCCAGACCAGAAGATCAAGAAGCTCTTCCTGCTGATTACTCCCAAGTCTGGTCAGAATCTAAAATGCCTCAATCTCCTCCTCCACAAGTCCCAGTTCACAAGAAAAGAAAGTATGGTGATGGTACCTCTGCTAGCAAGACCAATCCCAATCCTGAAGCAAAAAGAAGAAGAGCTCAAGAGTTTGCTGAAATCTTGAGCCAAACTTCCAAATCTTTAGTACTTGAGACTCTTAAGCTTGTGGTTGATTATAATGAAAACATGAATGATCATTACAGCTCATATGAATGGGATTTATATGAGAAATCTTTAATAAAGAGAAGGATTTATGACAGAGAGTATGGGAAGAACAGTCCTAAAGCTCATCCTAAGTGTGCCAAATATTATCCCAAGCCTTATAGCTACCTGAAGAGACAACAAGAAAAGAGAGAGAGACAACAACATCAGTAATGCTTGTAGAAATTGAAAGATGATCAATAGACTTCTTTATGAGATTTTGTTGAATTGGATCTTTCCTTTGACATTTTATATATATATAAATCTTTTAATTTTGATGATCTAATTTCTCCAATGAGTCACCTTTGTATAGAGTGTTCTAACATCTACAAATAGGGGGAAATTGTTGGGTATTGCATCCACAATAACTTAGATTTGTATGAAGTCACCTTTGAATTTAGATGAAATAAGTTTGTATTTGATGCTCTTTTCAAGTTGAGCGTTTGCAGGTTATAATTGTAAAGTGTAGACCAATGTGAGTCTCCAATGAGTCACCAAACACAGGACCATATAATGTAATCCCTCATTATGTGATCCATGGTGCTGAATCATGTGTAGACTCTCTATTGGGACACACTTCTTTTTTAAGTACTAAAGTAATGGAAGAAAGATTAGTTATTGTATACCTTGAAGAAAACATTTTTCAGAAAGTCAGAAATTTTTCTAAGTTCATTACTCGAGTAGTATATATTGTACTTGAGTAGTGTTGGAATGATTACTCGAGTCAGCTAAGTATAGTTCTCGAGTAACAAAAATCATTCTCGAGAAGGTTTAGTATAATATTCGAGTAAGCCATGGAGTACTCGAGTACTACTTATCTATGTCTCGAGTTTACTCAAAGATCATTCAAGAAATTTTCTAAGTATTGTACTCAAGTAACAGAAGCCAGTACTCGAGAGGGCCAAGCCTTGTCTCGAGAAGGCAGAGGACCAGTACTCGAGTAAGAAGAAATTAGGTTTCGAGAAGTAGTTTTGTTTTCGAGAAGTCATGATAGTTCTCGAGAAGTCTTCCTATAGTTCTCGAGTAATAGAAGTTAGTTCTCAAGAATCTAGAAGTCATCTCCTAAGTGTTCCTTAAAGACTTGTTCTCGAGAACTACACTTCCTCTTCTCGAGAAACAACCATTGTTATCGAGTAGTATATTTTTCACTCGAGAAATGCAGAGTTTTTCTGAAATTTTATCCAAGTCCAGACGGAAACGATTTCAAAATTAACCTTGATTCTTATTGGTCCACGTGTACAATCATTTATGATTATCACCATTAGGCTTTTCCTATAAAGGTCTTATCAATTTCGACTAACCCTAAGACATGAAATCAAGAATTTTGAATCGTCTTATTCATTCTAAATCGAGAAAGCCGCCGCTCTTCATCGACATTCATGCCGCCGAACTTCTCCGATCCAAGCAATTCAGAGCAAGAAGAGATCAACAGATCAAGGCATTCACTTCTATAGATCAATTTCTTGATCGTGTTGATCTTAAGATTTTCAAATCTAATGATGTTAACCCAGAATCCACGACTAGTTCGCATGGACTTCTCAAACCGGGCGGCCTGTTCTCCGAACCGCAACTCTCAGAATGTGGGTCTGTTTTCACCGAAGCCGTGCGGCCTTCTTCCAGGTCGCCGCTAGAGGGAACCCAGGGCAACCCGTCCAGAGGCCGAGCCTCGCAGCTCGGCAGAGGAAGACCGTCAGGCCACTCAGCCTTCTCCTTTCTTCTCTCTTTTCCTTGCTTCCCGTCACCCCTGCCCAGTTCTCATGTACCCCGGTCAGCCGGTAATTTTAGCTGGCCGGCCAGTTTGGGCAGACCCCCAAGCCAATAAATAGGGGGTGGGAGCACACCCAAAGCACGCTGACTCGAGTCCAGGAGCTCGCTTGTTAAGAGCCGCGGTCTCGAGCCTAGTGCCTTGCGGCTTGTTATCCGGTCGGCTTCTCTTTCCTTCTTTTTCTTCTCCCAAAGTGTAACCGCTTCTTTTTTAATAAAAGGAAAGCTCGTCGCAAGAGTGGCATTAAGGCCGCGCCGGGCAAAGTGTGGTGTCGCCGCTCCTTGTGGCTTGCCCCGATTTCTGCTCAAACCACTAGTAACCGAATACTCGATAGTCCCTGTTCCTCTTCTCCTCCTTTACCCAGTGCTCGAACCATTAGCTGATGGTGCTCGATTCCCTTGTCGCATTTCGTGCATCAACAAATGATTTCGGCTTGTCTTCTTCAATCCATTTCTGACAAAGATTTAAAGTTCAAGAATGAAGAAAGGCTGAAGATTATGATCTGAGAAGATTTTGTTTGTATATATTTTTCTTTACAACATCTTTAGTCTTGTAGGAGATTCTTCTCCGAGTTGTAGGAGTTTTATTCTTCGAGATTTGTGTAGGAGTGTTTTTACTCCGAGTTGTAGGTCCATTGCTCCGAGTTGTAGGATTGGTTTTCAATCCGAGATAATAGTGAAGTAGCTGAGTCTATCGTGTTGCTAGATCAGTGAGGTGGAGAGTGGATGTACCCAAGTTTAAGGAACTACTATATATCTTATGTCTCTATAGCTTGTTTGTTTATTTTCTGCACTCCACTCTTTCAAGTTTTTATTCCACAAAAATACGCATACCTCACCTATTCACCCCCTTCTAGGTGATTTAGGTAGACAACTAAAACATCATATTTCTCGAGAAGAAATAGATTTCTCGAGAAATCATTTGCTTTCTCGAGAAAATACATGGCTTTATCAAGAAAAGACTTAACGAAATTTCTATGAACTGCAAACCCGATTTCTCAAGAAGGATATGATTTCTCGAGAAAAGTACTTGGCGCAAATTTAGAACTGAAGACAGATTTCTCGAGAAGGATATGATTTCTCTTGAAATAAATTGCTTTCTTGAGAAATGGCCTTACCTTCTCGAGAACGAAAATTCTATGGACTAAAGTATTTATTTCTCGAGAAAGAACTTGATGTCTCAAGAAATATACTTGGCTTCTCGAGAAACACTTTTTATTTGTCGAGAAATGAACTTGGTTTCTAAAGAAATGTTTAGGGTTTTTCTCGAGAAATGACTGAGAGAGTTTTTGAGAATTTTCCGAGAAGTCTTAATCTTTCTCGAGAACAACTTTGCTTTCTCTAGAAATATACTAAATATTCTCGAGAAATACACTTCATTTCTCGAGAAATGGACTTGGAGATTTTTCAAGAAAAATTTTCTGTTCTACTTGTAGAAAACCAGCAATCCTTCCTTCCTTCCTTGCTTTAGTACTTAATAATGAAGTGCATCCCAATAGAGAGGTTACACATGAGTCAACACCATGGATCACACAATGATGGATTACATTGCATGGTCATGTGTTTAGTGACTTATTATAAACTGGCATTGGTCTACACTTGGCAAAAATGACCTGCAAGAACTCAACTCAGAAAAGCATCAAATACATACTTAATTCATCTTAGTTTAAGGGTGACTTCACACAAATCTAGGTTATTATGGATACAATACCCAACAATCCCCCCTTATTTATAGAAGTTAGAACCCTCTACACTAAGGTTAATTATATCAAGATAATCAAAGAATTAACAAAGAAATAAAATGTTATATGCCATGAGAGATAAGAGATAATATGATCATCAAAATTCAAAATTTTATATATATGTAGAATTTGTCCATAGGAATATCTAAGTCCACAAAATTCTATTAAACTGACAATCATAAAATTATTTGAACTTGTTGTTGGTGCTGTTTTTCCTTCTTCTCTTATTGTATCTTCTGATAACTAAAGGGCTTGGGATAGTACTTTGAAGGTCGAGGAGGAGCAGTAGAATTATTACGGCCATATTCACGATCATAAATCCTTCTTTTTGTCAAAGATTTTTCATATAGCTCCCACTCCTCGTGACTGTATTAATCATCTTTATTTTCATTATATTCTACAATAAGCTTCGGAGTGTCCAGAATAAGAGACTTAAAAGTTTGACTCCAAACTTCAGTAAATTCTTGTTATTTCCTTTTAGCAACACATTGACTGGGAATAAATCTGCTGGTAGAAGCACCATCACCATATTTACATTTCTTTGGGACTAGCATTTCAGGAGTTAGATCTTGAGGAAACTCTTGTTGATCAGAAGTCCAAATTTGAGAATAATCTTCAGGAGGAGCTTCATACTGTTCAGGTCCAAGAGAAAAGATAGACTTGCAGACATTTGGATAAAGATGAGGAGGTGGAGCAACATTTGGGTCAACATGAAAATCTGGAAAGATTTGTGATGGATATTTTCTATAGTTTTAAATATATTCCAAACTAATATCCCAAATAGGCAAGTGTACCTATCGAAATATAGTATAGAAATGTCGTATTCGACTCGGGGCCTGTTGAGTACTTGTACTCACAAGAAAAGCTATTATCTTATCGGACAGAAAAGTTAGTTTTTGTTTTTAAATGGAAAAAGAAGCGTTATACTAAGGAAGAGAAATACGATTTGGGGAAGCTAGCACTTGATCTAGAATCCCCTTGGACTAAAAAAAATCTTCTTGAAAAATAAAGTAATGCGAGCTCTTATCTACTCACTCGACCGTGGAGGTTCCTAAAGTATAGTTGCGTCTCTCTCGAGCTCATGCTTATAACTAACCTTAGGTTGATCGATTAAGACCTCTCGGCCAGTCGAAACCCCTAAGCTTGTTTTAGGCGGTGAACCCCTCTATTGGATTTGACTCCAATCCGGAAGATTTACGTCATCCTCTCTCGAGGAGTGCATTCAACTCCTTTTATCTTTGAGTGATCTCCTCATATCTGCAACCTCTCGGTCATTTAGGATACGGATCTTAGATCGAAGATCATATACACGTAATATGAATTCGATGAAATAGAAATCAAAGATAAATCGTAGCGATGAAGATTAAGAACAAGATATTCAAGAAAAAAAGAAAGTTTATTTTATTCCAAGCATCATCATAATCAAGTGCTAAATGAAATAAATCAACTCATCATAATTATAGAATTACAAGATAAGAAATGGAGAGACATGATTAAAAGGAAAGGCAAATTTGAATTGAAACTTACAAAATGTAAAATTAGACTAAGAAATGAAAAGTACATCAAAATAAAACAGCTAACTATATTACTCCTACTCCTAAAATTCTCTCCTTGGACATCTGAAGCAGTCTGGAATTTATAAAAAAAAAGTTTTTGGATGGTCACGCCCTAGGTGACGCCGGTGACCAAGGGCGTGTAAGGCTCAGAACCGTCATCTTGAAACCCTGGGAACGTTGGAGGAGAAATCGACAAAATCTGTTAACTGACGGGTCATGCCCATAGGTCACGCCCGTGACCTAGGGCGTGTCAAGGTTGTTTCTGGAAAACGACGGGAAGTTGAAACGGCGGGAAGTAATTCTGGCGTTTCTAAAGTGGTCACGCCCGTGACCTAGGGCGTGTCGGACTGGGTCAGCAAAACGGTTGGAAACGGCACAATCTGGGATTAATTTGATAGTTTCGGGTAGGTCACGCCCTAGGTCACGCCCGTGACAGGGGGCCGTGTACTTGAGAAATGTTACAGAATTATCCCGGGAAGATTTCTGGAGAAAATTATTTTTTGAATTAGACACGCCCGTGTTCCCGCCCTAGACACGCTTGTGTCTCAAGCGCGTGTACTTTTGAAACTCTCCAGATTTGTAGAGTATGTCGTCCTCTTTCTGTTGACTGGTTGCACGTCCCGTAACTCTTCCTGGTTTGAAAGTTATGACCATTTGAAGTTCAGTTATCCGTGACCAAAAATGGTCATTTTCTCCGTTTCAACTCCTGATCAGTCCAGCAAACTCCAAATGGCTATTTGCAGCTCATATTGACCTGAAATATGAAAATAAAATTATTAGAACCATAATTACTAAAATATAATTATAATCTTATTATTAATTAAATAAAAACTATATAAAAAGATCTATAATTAGTGACTTATCAAATACCCCCATACTTATCCGTTTGCTAGTCCCGAGCAAACAACTTCCTATAGAGAGTTGAAAAATTTTAAATGCTAGAAAAGAAAATTGAGCCTAAGGAGTAAAATGCGAAGTCTTATGCCTATGCTTGTAGTTATTTTTGTAGAAAGACTTACTCATCATACAAATTAGGTTTTTATTTTTCTTAAAATGCGTTTCCACTATTATTTTTACTTTTAAAATGAAAATCCGGCAAATCATAAAATTTTATTTAGGGAGAGTGTAGCGTGTTTACTAAGATAACATTGCATGAACGAAGATTAAGATACCCTCCAAAAAAATCCATCAATGTCGATGGCCATAGGCTTGCACTTTCACACTCTCGCCACGGCACTAGTCTGACACATAAGCGCAAATCAATAGGACTTAACTAGGTTGAAATATAGGCTTAGGTTTTTGGTGAGGATGGTCAAAGATAAAAAACGGTGGCTAGGCAGGCACACCAAAACCTAGAGAGAGCTTGCACAAAAATAAATTCTCATGGCTTTAAGGAACGTAGCCAATTCATAAATTCCTTTGTTTTTTTTCATCATGTTGAAGTTTTTTCAATTTCCTCTCTTTTTTTAATGTTTTTTTCTTTTTTTTCTTTTTGAGAGGATGAGAAATAAATCAACTCTTTTTTAGTTTTTAATTAACCACCGAAAAAAATGGCTCCTAATCACTCCCAAAACATTTCTACATTTGTTCTTTCAAGCTCGGGTTTAGGTGTGTAATTAGGATGCTTTTTAGGCTTTGTTAAAGTATTTGGTGGAGCTAAAACAAAAGATAGGATAAGAGGCTCAAATTGGCTTAGCAAAGGTAAAACGTTTGGTATGGATGCAAAAGCTCAAACTTGCCAAAAGAAGTGCCTAAATCATATTTATGCTATGAGTCTAACTTATGCAAAGTCTTGAGAATAGTTAGATGGCAAGTTCTAGACATCGAGAAAGAATACCTCTTTCTTGATCCGCGAAATATCTCTCTAAAAAACTTCTACTTTCTCACCTAAAGTATTTTAGATTTTATCGGTTTTCATAATTAAAGTAAAATAAAATATTTCCACGAATTTAGAAAAATGAAACTTTAATTGTATGCTGAATATTTAAATCTACATAAAATTCTACTTACACATGCACTTAACTAGAAACACAACATGACCAACAGTTTTACTCCAAAATTCAAAATTAATTAAAACATTAAAATTCTCTAAACACTATAAAAAAATTGAATTACTAGGAATTTTGCATGTGAATAAATATAGAAATAATGACTTCTCTAATTAAGAATTAAACCTAATTTTTTTTCGTTTTTTTAAATAATAAAAAAAACAAAATTTTGTTTTTAATTTATAAAGATTTTTATATATATATTTTTTGGATATTTTAAATAAAAACAAAAACTAAGAATCCACCCCCATACTTAAAAATAAACATTGTCCCCAATGTTTATAATTCAAGTGCGAGGGGGAAAAAATTTAAAATTTTTTAGAAGAAAAGAAAATAAATGCGTACAAATATAAGATAAGCAAAGGGTGTCTCCCAAGAGCGCTTTTCTTTTTCCCGTCTTGAAGCTAGACGGTATTAGTTAGGAAAAACGGAAATAAAATTTTAAGTGTAAGGGCAACTCCCTTAATTCCCGCTTGGGTGAATACGCCGAAGACGCTCGCCAAGCTACTCCTCCGCTTTCTTCTTGATTTTTCTTATTGGAATGGTGGTCTTGAGGATGTAAATTCAAATCACTTATACATACCTGAGGTGATGTGAATTTTTGCAGATGAGCGGCAAAGTGATCGTTAACGATATTGGATTGCAACGGCTCATTGTCTACATGCAAATCATTAGAGTAAGAAAAATAAAAAAGAAACGTGTTAGAAACAATTTCACACGGAGGAGGGTCGTGTGAAAGAAATTGATCAAGCTCCGGTTGTTTATTTTCTAAAATTAATTTTTATTCCGTAGTTTGAGTTAAAATTAAATCATCGGATGCATCAAGTTCATAAATTTTTGCTCCTAAAGAATCATAAATTGTGTTTGAAAATTCATTAATAAGAGAAAAATTGGGAGTAGTAGGAGGAGAAACATGTTCTTCTTGTACTTCTCCCAGTGCGTCTATATACTTAACAAATTCTTTAAATAAAATTTCATTTTCTTCTTCGGAATAAGAAGTTAAAGGAGAACATGAAGAGTCATGTTCCTTATTAGAATTACTTTTCGAAGAACTAGAAAAATCAGCAAGAGCAATAAAATTCGCTTCCAAATTTTGGGGAGAAGAATCACATGGAAATGGAGAACAATCCCCAAAATTAGGAGAGAAAGCTTGCGGTGCTGAAAAAGAAGAACAAGAAGTCGGATCTAAATAAAACTCCTCATTACTCGGGAATCTTTCCGGGTGATCATGCCGAAAAGCAACATCCGAGGAAGAAGAAAAATTATTAAAATCAGAAAAATTGTTCTCATTGAAGCTTGAAAAAGTATTTTCATGAAAATTATTTTCACCAAAATTTGAAAAATTAACTTCATTAGAATTGGAAAAATTATTGGAAAAGTTATTTTCGTGAAAATTCGATAAAGGGTTCTCATTAAAGTAGGGATAATTATTTTCATAATTATAGTGAAAATTATAGGAAAAATTTTGATGATAAAAATAATAACATTTCTCACTTCGCTGAGGGGCACCGCAAAAATTACATAAAATTTGGCGCTTCCTTGCGGCTTGCAAAAGATTAATTTTGTGCGTAAGCTCAGCAATTTTAATAGCCAATTGAGAAATCAACATTTTTTTTAAGAAAGAAAATAAAACAACCATTTCCTAATAAAAATGAATTTGAAAAAGAAAAGGAAGAGTAGAAAAGGAGGTGGAGAAAGAGAATGATAAAAGTAATAAAATTTGCGCTTTCAAAATATCAACAAAAAGTCCCCGGCAACGGCGCCAAAAACTTGATGGATATTTTCTATAGTTTTAAATATATTCCAAACTAATATCCCAAATAGGCAAGTGTACCTATCGAAATATAGTATAGAAATGTCGTATTCGACTCGGGGCCTGTTGAGTACTTGTACTCACAAGAAAAGCTATTATCTTATCGGACAGAAAAGTTGGTTTTTGTTTTTAAACGGAAAATGAAGCGTTATACAAAGGAAGAGAAATACGATTTGGGGAAGCTAGCACTTGATCTAGAATCCCCTTGGACTAAAAAAAATCTTCTTGAAAAATAAAGTAATGCGAGCTCTTATCTACTCACTCGACCGTGGAGGTTCCTAAAGTATAGTAGCGTCTCTCTCGAACTCATGCTTATAACTAACCTTAGGTTGATCGATTAAGACCTCTCGGCCAGTCGAAACCCCTAAGATTGCTTTAGGCGGTGAACCCCTCTATTGGATTTGACTCCAATCCGGAAGATTTACGTCATCCTCTCTCGAGGAGTGCATTCAACTCCTTTTATCTTTGAGTGATCTCCTCGTATCTGCAACCTCTCAATCATTTAGGATACGGATCTTAGATCGAAGATCATATACGCGTAATATGAATTCGATGAAATAGAAATCAAAGATAAATTGTAGCGATGAAGATTAAGAACAAGATATTCAAGAAAAAAAGAAAGTTTATTTTATTCCAAGCATCATCATAATCAAGTGCTAAATGAAATAAATCAACTCATCATAATTAGAGAATTACAAGATAAGAAAAAGAGAGACATGATTAAAAGGAAAGGCAAATTTGAATTGAAACTTACAAAATGTAAAATCAGACTAAGAAATGAAAAGTACAGCAAAATAAAATAGCTAACTATAAGACTCCTACTCCTAAAATTCTCTCCTTGGACATCTGAAGTAGTCTGGAATTTATAAAAAAAGTCTTTGGATGGTCACGCCCTAGGTCACGCCCGTGACCTAGGGCGTGTCAGGCCCGGAACCGTCGTCTTGGAACCCCGGGAACGTTGGAGGAGAAACCGCCAAAATCTGTTAACTAACGGGTCAAGCCCATAGGTCACGCCCGTGACCTAGGGCGTGTCAAGGCTGTTTCTTGAAAATGGCGGGAAGCTGAAATGGCGGGAAGTAATTCTGGCGTTTCAGAAGTGGTCACGCCCTAGTTCACGCCCGTGACCTAGGGCGTGTCAGACTGGGTCAGCAAAATGGTTGGAAACGGCGCAATCTGGGATTAATTTGGCAGTTTCGGGTAGGTCACGCCCTAGGTCACGCCCGTGATAGGGGGGCGTGTACTTGAGAAATGTAACAGAATTGTCCCGGGAAGATTTCTGGAGAAAATTATATTTTTGAACTAGACACGCCCATGTCTCAAGGGCATGTACTTTTGAAACTCTCCTGATTTGTAGAGGATGTCGTCCTCTTTCCGTTGACTGGTTGCACGTCCCGTAACTCTTCTTGGTTTGAAAGTTATGACCATTTGAAGTTCAGCTATCCGTGACCA
Source organism: Platanthera zijinensis (assembly GCA_039513925.1). Classification (NCBI taxonomy): domain Eukaryota; kingdom Viridiplantae; phylum Streptophyta; class Magnoliopsida; order Asparagales; family Orchidaceae; genus Platanthera; species Platanthera zijinensis. Next base: position 140,180,229 of record CM077090.1, read on the forward strand.
AAAATGGTCATTTTCTCCGTTTTAACTCCTGATCAGTCCAGCAAGCTCCAAATTGCTATTTGCTGCTCATATTGACTTGAAATATGAAAATAAAATTATTAGAACCATAATTACTAAAATATAATTATAATCTTATTATTAATTAAATAAAAACTATATAAAAAGATCTATAATTAGTGACTTGTCAATTTGGTTGTGCATCCACACAGCAGTTTCAAAAGTGTAGATGTTTACACCCTTAATCTGCTTTTCTACACTTGTATTAATCTCTTTAAGTTGAAGATCCCACTGATTTTTCATCTCTTTAACTTTCTTAACTAGATTTTCTTTTACTTTATCCTCCCCATTTCTAACTTCTACAGTTAGAGTTTCCATGACATCTTCTTTGAATTTTCCAACTTTTCACAAGTTTTGAAGTTTTGTTGTTCAGTCTTCTTCAACAAATGGATCTAATTGTTAGCCATAGTGACTGCTTGATTCATAACATCACCAACACAAATGATAGTGTGGTCTAGAGCCTTGCCACAAATATTTAGCAGTCTTTTGAATTCATCTGTATTATGTTGAATTTCAACAAACCCTCTGCTCATCTCTTTCTTAAGAGCAGTACTTTATCTATTACTTCTTTGAGAGACTTGTCAATGTACTCTCATTGCTTAGTCAACATAGATTGAATCTTTCCTAACAGGGTATCATCAGGAATGATTTTAGCTGGAGGAGGTGGTGTAGGTAGAGCTGGAGCTATCCAAATAGGTATTTCTTTAATAACAACTAAACTTTTGCCTCTTTGGGAAGAAGTCATAATATCTCCTTCCGCTCCAAGAATAATAGGCAGAGAGAAGTCAAAACTCTTTAGTGGAGGTTCTGTAGGTTCTTGGATAACCTCTACCTCATTAGAGAGTGTAACCTCATTCTCCTTCTTAATATGTTCCATGGACAGAGAATCTTCTAGAGTTTCTTCGGGAGGATTTTCCCGATCAGAGGAAGAATTTACATTCATACCTGAGCCACCATCATGCATAGATGTGCTCTGCTCATCATTAGACTAAGCATGAATTTCTTCTTCCACTACCACATCATCATCAACAACTTGCTCTGTAACCTGAGCTGCAGGAACATTTGACTAACCCTCTATTTCTGGTACCTCAGCTTATTGAACTTCTTCATGAACTGAAGGATCAGGTTCCCCCTAACAGCTGCACTAGATGTGCCAACTGTATTAGTATGAGGAGGAGATGGGGTCCTGTCCTCATCATCTACTATCTTGGGAACTGCTGGAGCCTAGCATGGCCATTGAATTCTGATTTCCCATCTGTTGATGGATGTGACAGTGACATTCTTTAGGTGGTGATTTGACACACCTTTAGACAAATCAAAGATTTTAGGATGCACTTGATTCAGATAAAGAGAAATAATTTATGCAAAGTTTGGTGCCTTCATACTTTCCTTAATCTTATCAAAAAGCATGTGTCCCCATTGGAATTTTTTGCGACACACTACAATAGTTAACATGCAGAAGAAATCAGAGGAAATATATCAAATAGAACCTGTTTTCAGAGTAGAACCTTTCCTAGAATGTTGGCTAGCAGTTTGCTCTCGTCATTAATATAGTTTCTTCGAATAGAAGTAGTGGATTGGGAGAGACCTCAAAAGAATAGAGCCCTAGAATAATCTAGTTCTTTCAGGTAGTCTTCTTCATCTATGGAGGGAAATCTCAGAAACTCTGTTAGAGAGGATGACCTGATTTTAATTTTCATATCTCTGACTAAATTTTCAACAACTTCGCACTTTGCTTAAGTTTCGCATTTCTAAAGAACTCTTCTACTTCTGAAATCAGGACTTTGCAAGGATGCTCAAGAATAAAGGTGAGGCCCGTGGATTGAAGAAGTATAATAACATTCTTGAAATCATCCGAAATGTCTGCAATACAAGTGCGAATAAACTCATTGCTGATGCCTACCTTTGCAGTAGGAGACATCGATGGAGAATAATAAGAAATTTTTGATTGTTCGGAGAAGAATCGATGGAGTTTGCATGAAGAATGGCAGAGGCTTACGACGGAACTGAAACGTCTTTCTCGGGAGTGGGCTTTCTCGAATTCGTGGATTTGGATATTTTATGGACTTATCTATATATATAATTGAGAATTTTGAAAAATTGCAAAAAGCGTACTTGGGAATGGCGGTTCAAATTCTTCTCAAAAGATAAGTAAACAGATTTTTCTAGAGGAAGTCTGTTTCTCGAGAAATACAGTAGTTCACGAGAAATCCACTTTAAGTTCTCGAGAAATCTAGTAAGCTTTCTGAGAAATCCATTCAGTTTCCTGAGAAATCTTATATTTCTCGAGAAGTAAGTTTTCCGTGAAATCTGATATTTCTCTAAAAGTATGCTTCTTTTTCAAAAAAACAGGCAGTTTTCGAGAAATATAAGTAGTTTTTCGAGAAATCCATTTCTGAGCTTGAGATTTTTCTGAGTAAGAATTCACTTGAAATCTTCTGAGTGGCTGATGCTGAATCTTCACTTGAGTTCAAATATGAACATTTCAGGATTCCATATTGAGCATACCAAGTTCTGTATTAAAGAAGGAGAACTTGGCCTCATCCAGCGGCTTCGTGAAAATATCTGCAACCTTCTTGTCCGTTGGGACATAGCGGAGGGATATGTCTTGTGTAAACCCAGGAATCCGCAACATGTTCAGCTAGGCTTCTTGCTCCTGTATTGTCGGACTCAAGCTCTCAGTCCGCCCAGGCCGCCCATGGTTTGCTCTCAGATCTTGTAAGTTTTCCGCGAGCTCCGAGATCAGGTCGCTGAGGTCACGCAGGTCGCTCAGGTCGCTATTCTTCTGGCAGGATTGCGCTCGATGCGACCAAGGGAGGTTTCCAGCTCGCAAGCCCAGTCCTCCGGTCTCGCGTGGACTGCTTGTTTTCCCTTTTTTTTGATTCCAGTCACCGCTACCCGGTTCTTTTGTACCCCGGGAAGCCGGTTATTTTAGACCTGCCCGTTTGGGCAGGCCCCCATCCTATAAATAAGGGGAAGTGGTGCACTCAAAGCACGCTGACTCGAGCCCAAGAGCTTAATTACTAAAGGCTGCGGACTCGAATCTATGGCTTTGCGATCTCCAGCTTGCTTTACGCATCGTTTCCTTTTCCCCTCCTTTTAACCGCTTATTTGCAATCAAAATCAAGCCCATCGCAGGAGTGGCATTCAGGCCGCGACAGGCGAAGTCTTGTGTTGCCGTGGTTCACTGCTCTTCTGCTTTTCTGTCCCTTTTCTAGTTCGCAAAGTAGACTACTGCTCGCAGTTTGCTTTTTCTTCTTCCCCCAGTGCTCGAACAGTTAGCTGGTGGTGCTCGTTTTCCATTTTGGAATTTCCGTGCATCAACAGTTAACAAGCAGCCTTCAGATCCGAGCAGCTTTTTGAAACCCGTGGATAGAAATGTTAGACCGCCGAGCTCGCCGCTAAGACTGCTCTAGCTCGCCAGACAACTCGTTGTGGGAAGCGTTGGAACAGTCTCGCTGGGAGGCCGAGTTATCTCGAAGAGAGACTGACCAGCGGCTCGATACAATCAACCAAGACCTGTTAGTGCTGACTCAGCGGCTTGTTCCCCAGGTCGCAGAAGAAATTGCTGAGACTCCTATCCGCCAGACTCCGGTTCGCCGGACCCTAGCTCGTCAAACCCCTCTTCAGCAGTCACCTGTGACCGCTCCTCCGTCTCTCCATCAAGCAAAGCCCGCAGCTCCCCTGCGACCTCAGGCTGATCAGTTCGCTCCCCTGATGGATTTCTTCAGGGAAGCAACAAGAGGGACTCCGGCTCGGCGGCTAGATTTTGTTGATTGGCAGTCTGCGGAGCCCGCAGAGCCTCGCCTTCCAGTCCTCCCTTATGCTGATTCTGAGACCCCCTCTCCCTTCGTTGATCGAATCCGATGGGAGTCAACGGCAAACAATTTCAGAGAGCCCCGTCTCCCTTTCTATTCAGGGGAGACTGATCCGGTTTCCCACCTTCAGGCATTTGAAGGGGCGGTTGACTTGAAGAGCCTCTCTGATGCCTTGAAATGCAAGCTCCTTGTGACCACTCTCAATGGTCAAGCAAGAGAATGGTTCTATGAGTTGCCCTCGGGCACAATTTCCTCCTTCGCTGAGCTTCGTAGCGAGCTCCTTCTGAGGTTTGCTACCTCAAAGAAAAGAAAGGATGGGCCGACATCCCTTTTCGACATCAAGCAGAGAGACAACGAATTAGTTGCAAGGTTTGTTGATCGGTTTCAAAAGGAAATCCAAGGGGTAAGGAATGTGAACCTTGATTATTATAAAGTTGCCTTGATTCACAGCCTCCGGGAGGTCCCATTGAAGTTCAAAGTAACAACAAAGGCGCAATCAACTTATCAGGAGATAATAGCGATAGCTAATCGCTTCATTGAAGGAGAGAATTCAAACCCTACCTATGTCTCATCCCTGACAGCTAAAGCTGGAGGAAGGGATGCCTCCAACTCCTCTTTCAACAACTAGTATCATAGCAAGCCTCCTCGGCCTGAATTCCAGCCTCCCTCTCAGGGGGGGCGTAACCTTCGTCACAAGAAACCCTTCATTGGCCATCGATAGCTTCGTGATCAGAGACTGCCATTGGCCACCATTCCCGTCCAACCCCTTCAAGCTCTTCCCATCCTTCAGAGTGTTTTGCCAGCCTCAAATCCCCATGAGAGCAGCTCCGTGGAGGAGTTTGCAGATCTGGGGCTCGTCTTCGAAGAGGTCATCCAGATAATTTAGTAGAAGGCAGAAGAGAAGAGGCGAGGGCCTCAGAGAGACTGGAAGCCCATAAACAACTCTCAGTACTGTTATTTTCACAAGGAAAAGGGCCATCTGACCGAAGATTGCAAGGCCCTCCGGCAGCTGGTTGAGAGGCTGCTTGCAGAAGGCAAGATCAAAGATCTGAGCAGGAAGAGTGACTCTTTGAAACCTTCCACCTCCAAGGGCAAGGAGGTGGCTGAGGTTCAGTTGGAGTGCATACAGATAGAAGATGAGGGCCGTCTGGGGCTAATTGATATTCCAAGTGAATGCATTGATATTGTCGATGAAGGAGTCTTGGGAAGACTTTTTTGCATTCATGGCGGAGCAGGAGCTGAGTTTACCTGGAAGTCTTCTCTGTCAAGACTTTTCTGAACAGAGATTGTATCTACTTCTTCCTCTGCCCCTCCCTGAGAAACTGTAACCTTTAGTCCTGCAGATCTTCCCGCAACCGCAAATCCTTTTGATGATGCCATTATGGTCCAATCAGCCATCGGAGATTTCATAGTCGATAGAATTCTTATTGACACTGGCAGCTCCGTGAATCTCCTCTTAAAGACCACCTTTGAAGCCCAAAGAACTGGAAAACCTCTGCTTTCCACCGAGGGGCCGCTCTACGGATTCTCAGGTGAGAAGAAAGAAGTTGAGGGAAATGTCACACTCCCGGTGAGGCTTGGAGGGGTGACTAAGGAGATTTAGTTCATAGTTGTAGACGCTCCAAGCAGCTACCATGCAATTTTTGGAAGACCATTGCTGAACAAGTATCGAGCCATCATTTCAACATATCATCTAGCCATCAAGTTATGCAAGGATGGTCGTCAATGCAGGGTCAGGAGTGACCCAAGGCAAGCTCGGGAGTGTTACCTCCGTACAGTCAACATTACTAAAATTGCCCCCCCCCCAGCTTTTCCAGCAGAAGCAGAAGTCCCCCTTCCATCAGAAGCTACTGTGGATAGTGAAAGCGCTCACCTGGAACCTGCCCAGGTGATGCAGGGAGTCCCCATTGCGGAAGGGGAAGAAAGATAGCTCTCCATCAGCTCCGAGTTACCAGAAGATCAAAATGTAGAGTTGATATCTTGCCTGCTAAAGAATCTGGATGTCTTCGCTTGGTCAGCGGAAAATATTCCAGGAGTGGATCCTAACGTGGCTTGCCATCATCTCAAAATCGACCCAGCTACCAAGCCAGTTCAACAGAAGAAAAGAGATGTTGCAGTCAAGCTTGCAGAGCCAATCAGAGAGGAGGTTGTCAAACTCCTCAAGTCGCGCTTTATACAAGAAATTCAATATCCTGAGTGGATCTCAAACGTTGTAATGGTTAAAAAACCAGGGGGGAAGTGGCGTATGTGTGTAGACTTCACCCGTTTAAATAAAGCATGCCCAAAAGATTTCTACCCCTTGCCTCAGATAGATTTATTAGTTGATTCTGCGGTAAGGTATCCATTTATGAGCTTTTTTGATACGTTCTCTGGTTATCACCAAATAAGAATGCATAAACCCGATATCCCTCGCACGTCATTCATTACTAATGACGGTTGTTACTGTTATCTCGTGATGCCCTTTGGGCTTAAAAATGCTGGCACAACTTATCAACGCATGATGGATCGTGTGTTTAGAGAGCAAAAAGGTAAAAACCTTGAAGTGTACGTGGATGACCTTTTGATTAAGAGTAGGTCTCTTCCACAGCACTTGCTAGATCTAGCAGAGACTTTTTCCACTCTGCGGAAGCATAGAATTAAGCTTAACCCATTAAAGTGTGTTTTTGGGGCAAGTAAGGGGAAATTCCTCGGCCATCTCCTTACTCCAGAGGGCCTTGCCCCTAATCTTGATAAGATTAAAGCCATCCTTGATATGGCCCCTCCCCGTTCTCCAAAAGAGGTTCAGCAGTTGGGGGGGAGGTTGGCAGGACTCGGGAGATTTATCTCTCGAGTTGGAGATAAAATTGCGCCATTCTTCAAAACTCTTCGGGGAGCATCAAAGTTCACATGGACAGAAGAGTGTTCTTTGGCCTTTGAACAGTTGAAAAAGCAGCTAACTTCGACACCCTTACTCCAAAGCCCCCGAGGTGGGGAGATGTTATTCTTATACCTGGGGGTTGGTCCCGAGGCAGTTAGTTCTTTCCTTGTCCGAGAAGAGAACAGGAGGCAGTTCCCAGTTTACTATTTCAGTCACATTCTGAAAGATGAAGAAGCAAGGTACCCAATCCTTTAGAAGCTGGCTTTGGCGTTGATTATGTCTGCTCGCACACTCTGTCCCTATTTCCAGGCACATTCAATTCAAGTAGTCACTAATCAACCTTTTAAGAGTGTGCTAGAGAAGCCAGAGCATTCAGGTAGGCTAGCTAAGTGGGCAATCGAGCTGAGTGAGTTTGAAATTTCCTATGTGCCCAGGACAGCTATCAAGGCACAGGTGCTTGCAGACTTCCAGATTGATACGGCAGAATTTAACTCAGATCAGGCAGTAAGGTATCCTTTAGCTTGGACCATCTATATTGATGGTGCTTCAGGCAGAAGCTCTTCTGTAGCAGGGGTAGTTCTGATAAACCCGAATGGCATAAAGCTTGAGCAAGCCGTCAAGTTCTACTTTTCAGTAACTAACAATCAAGCGGAGTATGAAGCTTTATTGGCCGGCTTGAGGCTCGCAAGAGAGCTAGGAATCGATCATGTTCATGTAAATACTGACTCAATGGTAATGGCTTCACAAGTTCTTTGTAACTTCGAGACCAGGGAGCCAGTGTTGAAGAAGTATCTTTCACTGGTAAAAATTGAGGTTGGTAGGTTTAAAAGTTTCACTATTGAGCACATCCCGAGGATAGAGAATGAGGAGGCCGATGTTCTTTCCAAGTACGGGCTATCGTAAGGAGGAACAACTTCTGAACTTTTCCACCCAGCAGTGGAGGAGGAAGAGTTAATGAAAATTAATCAGCATTCATCTTGGATGGATCCGTTCATTCACTACTTATCAACCGGCGATCTGCATCAGTCAGTCAAAGATAAGAAGAAATTCAAGTTAAAAGCAGCGTATTATTACTTGATATCCGGTATTCTCTACAGAAAAACCTTCTTGTCTACAATGGCAAGATGTGTTTCAAAAGAGGAAGTTCCTACTGTTCTTCAGGAAGTGCACTTTTGCGAGTGTGGAAGTCACTCGGGGACAAGAACCTTAGAGAAAAGGATCCTGCGGTAGGGTTACTTCTGGCCCACAATGAAAAAAGATTCTGAGACCTATGTAAGAAAATGTGTTCAGTGCCAGAAGTTCGCTCCTCTTCCGCATCAACCTCCTAATTCTCTCAGATCAATTGCAACTCCTTGGACCTTTGTCGTTTGGGGAATTGATCTTATTGGCCCATTTCCCATGGCTAGTGGGCAGCAACGTTTCATTATTTTTATGATCGACTACTTCAGTAAGTGGATCGAAGCTAAAGCGCTGGCAAAGACAACAACTCAGGTCTTAAGGAATTTTATTTGGGGCAAGATAGTCTGCCGGCACGGTATCCCTATGGCAATAATCATAGATAATGGACCGCAATTTAATAATACAGAGATAATAGATTTTTGCATGCAGATTGGAACAGAACTGCGCTTTGCATCAGTTAATCATCATAGAAGTAACGGTCAGGTAGAAGCAGCCAATAAGGAAATCCTCAGCCTGCTTAAGAAGAAAGTTCAAAATCTCAAGGGCAGTTGGGTTGATCAACTTCCTTCAGTTCTCTGGATCATGAGAACAACGCCTTCATCTGCAACAGGGGAAACCCCATTCAAGCTTTCTCATGGGTCCGAAGCGCTTATTCCTGTTGAGTTTGAAGTTCTGTCGCCCAGAGTGCAGCTTGCAAGGCGAGGTATGGAGGATTGGCTTGATTTGAACAACGAGGAGATAGGTTCAGCTTGGAGTATGTTGATGAGGTTAGAGACAAGGCTGCCATCAGGCAAGAGGAAGTTAAAAGGAGAATGGTCCACTACTTTGATAAGAATGTAAGAATCAAACACTTTCAAGTGGGAGATCTGGTTCTTAAAAATATCGATGCTGCTGCAAGAGCCGGCTCAGTTGGGAAGCTTAATCCAAATTGGGCTGGGCCATTCATTATTAAGGAAGCACTTGATAATGGAGCCTACCGGTTGCAAATATTTGAAGGAGAAGATTTGTCGCACACGTGGAGTGGAGATAACCTAAAGTGGTTCTATTCCTGAACTTCTTTTTCTTTTCTTCTTATGTAAACCTTTTCAGAGGCTCATCATTAATAAAAACTCCTTGTTAACACTTCATCAAGTGTCCTTTTTGTTTTAAGTGTTGACAGTTAATATATTCAGCAAGGACAACTCTAAACGGTTCTATCTCTGAACTCTCTTTTCTATCTTATGCAAATTTCTCAAAAATTGATATTTATCAAAGTATTCATACTAACACTTCTTCAAGTGTCCACTTTCTTTTGGCTCCCCAAGAACCTCCAACAGTTGCCTAATACCAGGAGATATCGCCGAGTTCAGCTGAAACCTCCCTTAGAACCGCCACTATCAGCGTAACACCACAAAGACCACGTGTTGCGGGGAGATATCGCACCGTGTAGTGGGAGCTTGCCGGTTCTAGTGCGGTAGTACACTGGATTTCGGATCCCGACTAGTACCTAACCCCACTTCTGCATTATGGAGGAGCAGGGTGGTGGTCAGCTCTACTATGTCATCTAAGGGATATTGTTACAGCCTAGATGATCGCGTGTGGAAAGCAATGCCGCTCCGGCCGCACCTACCCCCAGATCATCTTAAGGTTGTAACCCTCGAACACTCCTTGGTACCCTCAAGCAGTGCCTGTAGGAGACCCACAGTCTTGTCGATCTCAGAGGAAAGCAATGTCGCTCCGGCCGCACCTGCCCAAAAGATCGACTTAGACTGTACTCCAGGCAAGAGGGCAGTGGATTGTATTATTAAGGCTACAGATCTTGAGATCCTGTGAGGAAAGCAATGCCGCTCCGGCCGCACCTACCCACCTGGTAATGACCTATAGGTCATTTCTGTTATTATTGATTTAAGTGCGGACTTCGGTTTTCTAGTTCGCCTAGTCCGCAGGATTCAATTCAGTTCATATAACTCAATGATTAATTATCTGAAAAGATTCGACTATAAATATCAGCGGACGGTAATCCCAGTCCGCCAAAGTTCGCATATAAACATTTTTTGTGTCATAGTATTGCGGCTTTCATAATCTTGGTTCTCTCAAAACTGGCAAAGGTTGTTCTGCAAGACGCAGACTGCTGTCCGAGCTCGTCAGAGTCCGCTTCATTTTTTCCCTTCGTTAAGAAAGCACGTTGATTCTGCTCATGTTGTAGCGAGCTATGAGTAAGTGATTTAAGAAAGAGTTTAAAACATGCTACAAAGCTATATAACGCGAATTGATATAAGGAGTGCGACCTCTTACAAGCAAGAAAAAAGAAGAACATCTCAGAAGACATCAAAAATATCCTTTTCTATTAATTCAAAAATTATATACACATGTTCCGGCGGACTCGCGCAGAGTCCGCACCTCCCCCTTTATATTAAAAACCAAAAAATTACATTATCTCCTATCTAGTCCTTTGTTTCTTCTCTGCAGGCTTCTCCGGGCTTAATCCATCCACATCCACCACAGGCGAGTAGCCGCCCGAGTCGCTGCAATTGCTGTCGCTGGAATGAGAAGCGGCCGAGGGTTTTGTTCGCGCGTTGCTCTCATCAGAGCCGGAGCTGTCGGACAGATCCGACTGACTTCCCTGCTGCTGACTAGAGGCAACATCTTCAGGAGCTACCTCACCAACGAACTCCTCCTCGTAATCTTCAACGACCTCTTTTCCCTTAGTAGCTTGCTCGAACTAAGCAACCTTGTCCTTCAGCTCTGGAAACAGCTTAAGGAAGGGAATAGAATCCACCCCTGCTTTCACATACCCATCATTGATGATGCGTTCAATTGCGACTTCAACGCTTTCCTTGACGAAAGGTAACATGGCTTTCTGGAAGTCGGGGTTGGTTACCTCATATGCGGTCTGCAGAAGAAATCAAAACGTCAGTCCGCAACAAATATGCGACAAAGATAAACGACGATTAACTGGCACTTACAGCTTTGTCCTCTTTATACTGATTAATCTTTGCGCCTAGTCGCTTATTTCTGTGTTTCAGCGAGTTGTTTCCTTTATTATGTGGCGCATCTTCCCTAAGCAGCTCGCGCGTAAGCCTGCCCATGAAGTGGTTGGTGACAGCGCAGTTCGCACTGGCCTAGGCGGCAAGCAGAGGAAGGTCGTCAAGGGCCACACTTTGTAGGTCGCGAAGGTTTTTCTTCCCGTAAAGAGCGGAGATGGCGACATGGGCATGGCGAGATGGGCGCGGACTCCTCCAGGAGGGGAGAGCTGTCGAAAGGCGAACGTATTTCTTCTTCTCATGCCAACGGATCATTGGGTTGCCCCTTAGATCCTTTTGCTTCTCGCCGAAGCCCGCAATGTTAAAGCTATCGCTGAAAGAATAACCTGCGGCGGGATCCCCGTCCTCCTTCCTTTTCTTTGCAATCTCTTTTCTTCTTTCTCCCTGTGTAGGGGTCTGTCCAGCTGGCACATAGGGCAAATTTGCGGGCACTGCCAAGGTCGCTGCAATAAGAAAAGTTAGCCAAAGTTCCAGGTCGTTGCGGATACAAATGAAAGCCGTGGGACTTACTCTCCTGGAGGCTTACAGTGTCAAGTCCGGGCAACTACGGAATGTAATAGTCAACGTCGAGCCTTGCTCCAGCAAGAAACCCGACGATGGCGGCCTCGGCATAACTCAGCCGCACGCTTTTGAAGTCGGAGTCTGATCGCAGCTGCGGGTTAGTGTGGAGAAACCCCAGGTCGCCCTCAAAAATGAGGTACCTGGAGGTCCAGTTGTGGATCATATTCGGCAAGCCCACAACCTTCATCCCCCTGCAGTAGAAGTACACGATACCCTTATACTCATGATCTCCTTTTGGAGTTACGGAGCGGACAGAAAAGATCTTTCTAAAGATCTTCAAGGAAAACTCGATCTTTTCAGATCGCAGGTAGGCGAGATAGCTGCAGATGGCGATCATGTTGTTCGGCGTGAGTTGGCCTGGAACCACTATGTAGTGCTCAAAGATCTCCGCGATCTCCCAAAACAGGGGGAATTTGAACCGCAATCGAAATGGTCGATGGGCACTACGAGCTGGGTAGCCGTGGAGAAGTTCAACCGCTCTTGTGGCTCGGGAAGCCGCGCGAGCACCGGCGAGCCCGCCATGTGCACATCCAGAAAAGCTTCCAGATCAGCTTCGGTCAGTCGGCTTCTTTTGTGCTCGGTAGCATGGAAGGCGACTGCGGCATAAGTACGCGCGGATACCATCTTTTCAGACCGCAGGGCTTCAGCTTTGACTGTTTCCTATCCAAAGAGAAAATGAAGACCCTTTTTATAGAAAAATCATTTGACATGACAGCAGTCTATCCGCCCAGATCGATTGCTCAGTCCGTGCAGCCTGCTTCTTCCCTTGTTTCTCTGCAATTTCAGACAAATCCTCAAGGCTTTGCGAATTAAAATGAAGTCCGCTTAGCCCCCACATTTCTAGTTTTCCTGCAAGTTATCTACAAGTAATCGCGAACTTACAGGCAGTCCGCAAGGACCTCAATTTTTCAGTAAAAGAAATGAGCGAACATAAAACCAGCCCGCATAATTCGCATTCATCACCACAGGATTGTTCAAGTTTAAAGGAATAATAATAATATCATACACCAAGGGAAAGTCGCATCACAGCACAAATGAAACAGAGAAGTTTCAAAGGACACCTATACAATACGCACAGTTCAAATTAAATGTTCTACTCAGCGGCTTCTGCGGTCTCCCTGAGCAGATCGCTCTTAATCCACCCCAACATGGGCCTCCTAGTCGCTTCCTTGCAAGATTTCCCTATATAGTTGCTGAACCAGATGGTGCATGCTATTGAATGTGCGATGCATGCGAGCAGTATCCCTGACTATCCGGTTAAATGGGATTGCCGGGACACCTGCTGATTTTGGATCTGCGGCCACCGCGGGTTTCCCGATTGTCGCTGGTGTAACGACCCCATCCGTTAAATGACGTATAGTAGAAGGTCCGGTCGGGGCCCCACACTATATGCCACAAACAGACGGTGAGGTCACAGGATAATACCAAAGCAAATACGAATCCTAACTCAGAGCATTCTAGCGGAAGCTTTAAGTTACAACTTTGAATCCGGAATGTCCAAATATATAAAACCACCTTTATATATCAAACCATGGAATGTACAACAAATACAAGAGTTTGGCCTTAAGGCCTTACAGTTCCTCTTTACATACAACATGTTTTACAAACCTCGGCGCGCAGGCCGGCCATACATGAGTACAAGAGAAAACAAAACAAAGCCATTCGCTTAGCCTTCAAGGGCTAGCCGCAGCAGCAGCAGCAACAGCAGTAGGGCTTCAGCCCATCATTTACCACTTGGCTCTCCAGCACCTGCACGGGAACAATCCACCCAACCGGTGGCAAACAATGCAACGGTCAGCTTTCAGCTGACCCAATTATAACAATCCTACCCCTTTCTCGGGGCATGAGCATTCTTTCCCTGCAAGCATGGCATCATCAAATAGCAACTATGTGCGCGCAGGCACATTCAAGCCATCACAACTATCGGCCACACGGCCCGACAGTCCGTGCACTCAGGGCACATTCTCGGTGTACCGGAATACCATGGTCAACACCACCGTCTACACGGTATTTGAGCATTCTAGTCTTTCCGGCGCGCGGGCCTAAGACTCTCATTAGGCGCTCCAACAAAACCTATAACCAGGCTTCCAAGTCGGACGGACCTAACGCAGGTACGGATCAGCCACCCCCCATTGCTCAAGTCACCGTGCCACCTCGAATACGGAAGTATCCATGGCTATTTATAGGCGCGGGTCGGTTTCACCTTTACTGTTCGGCAATCTGCCTTTTCATCGAGTTGCAGCCCAATGGCTCAACCACTCACAAAGTGGCAACACACGGCCACAAGAGTTGCATCCAACCCTCTTCATTTCCTGGACATCGTCCAGTACTTCCTGCCGCACCAAGCAACAGGTAGGAACAAGGCATCACAAGCCATAATCACGGAGCCTTCTCCGATATGCAAACAAGCATCACCAATCCAGACCACGTCCAGATGGGCTTCACACAGCATGCCTAGAGACGTACTCCAATTCCGGCCTCTAACAAGGGGGACTTCACATATCTACCCCAAGGGACACCACAACCCACCGCACACTCGCGGGGAAGGGTTTTCCCTATGCAATGCAGAAAAAAAGGACTTCACATGTCCAAGAAGGGAGATCGTTACCCTTGTCGATCTCTTCGGAGCCATCGAAAACGAGCCGGTTAGAAAGAACCGCAGCAGCCTTGCCTTCACAACGCCGGCTTCGGATCACGAATCAGACCACGGGAGCTCCGCCGGTGGCTTGCTCTCCTCCTCCTTCTTCTTCCTCCTCTCTCTTTCTCTCTTCCTTAAGCACATGGAGAATGAATCTTCATCCTTCCTTCACGGAGTTAATCCATCCAGGAAACAACCTGAGCCCTTGGATCAAAAGAGAGAATCTGAACGGCCACGATCTGCCCAAAAAACTCTATTTTTGCCTGACACGGCCTGTGACACGCCCGTGTCACAGGCCGTGTACCCTTAAGCGGCACACGCTGTTTGAACCGACTGAACAACACGGGCATCGACACGCCCGTGTCGAACCTGACACGCCCGTGTCATTCTTGAGACACGCCCGTGTCTCCTATTACACGGTACTCACCGATTTCCAAAACCAGTACACGGGTCGGAACACGGCAGCTGACACGCCCGTGTCCAGCCTGACACGCCCGTGTTCGAGGCCGTGTTCAAGGCCGTGTTCGGCTCGGACTCGAATAGGCCAATTTCGAAAAATAATTCGAACACGCCCTGGGACACGCCCGTGTCGAAGGCCGTGTCCCAGGCTCGACGATCGTCGACTCTCAAACGTCGACTAGCCTGAACACGCCCTGGGACACGCCCGTGTCCCAGGCCGTGTACCCCCGACACGCCCTGGGACACGCCCGTGTCCCAGGCCATGTAAAATTTCCTTTACCTCAAAACTCATTTTGAGTCTTTTGGGTCTTTTTGGGGTGTTACAATCCTCCCCCCCTTAACAAAATTTCGTCCCGAAATTTGCACGGTAAGGAAACAAGAACCAGCAAAGCTATAACTATGTTATAACAAAAAGTACACGGTCAACAGTTTATACAAATAACTCGGGAAACTCAGCTCGCATGGTCTGCTCTCGCTCCCATGTTAGCTCTTCACGGCCACAATTGTCCCATCGGACCTTGACCATCCCGATCACTTTGTTCCGCAACTGTTTCTCGGCTCGATCCTCGATCCGAATGGGCCTAACCCTCGTCGTTAGCCCATACTCGACCGGTACCCGATCATTCTCCACTACTTGAGCTGGATCCTTCAACGCCTTATGAAGGACTGAGATGTGAAACACATCATGTAATCCACCCAAGTCTGCTGAAAGTGCTAGTCGATAAGCAGCTTCCCCAACTCGCTCCACCACCTCAAATGGACCAAGATACCTCGGACTTAGCTTTTTCAAACGCCGAATCCTGGACATGCCTTTGAAGGGTTTGATCTTCAAATATACCCAATCACCCACCGCGAACTCCACGTTCCGGTGCTTGGCATTGTAGTACTTTGCTTGACGATCTTGGGCTATCAATAGCCTCTCCCGAATAGAGCGTATGAGCGAAGTAGCTTCTTCGACTTCCTTTTTCCCACTCAGCTTAGATTCACCTGCTTCTGCCCAAGCTAACGGTGTACGGCATTTCCGACCATATAAAGCTTCAAATGGTGCCATACCAATACTCGCTTAGTAGCTATTATTATAGGCAAATTCGACAAGGAATATATAATCTTCCCATCTCTTACCAAAGTCTAGGGCGCACATGCGGAGCATATCCTCCATCGTCCTGTTGGTTCGTTCAGTCTGGCCATCCGTTTGGGGATGAAAGGCCGTACTAAACGCTAACTTTGTACCCAACATTTGATGAACGAGCCGCCAATCATTCGATGTGAACCGCCCATCACGGTCACTAACGATGCTCCGGGGAACACCGTGCAGTCGAACAACCTGCTCCACATAAAGCTTGGCCAATGTTTCCACTGAATTGTCTCTTCTGTTTGGAAGGAAGTGCGCCACTTTTGTCAACCGGTCCACAATCACCCAGATTGAATCATGACCGCGTTGAGATCTCGGCAACCCATGCACGAAATCCATCGAAATATCATCGAACTTCCACTCCGGAATAGGTAACGACTTCAGGAAACCGCCAGGCTTCTGGCATTCTGCTTTCACTAACGCACAGGTAGTGCATTCAGCCACATAACGTGCGACATCTTTCTTTAGTCCGGGCCACCAGAATAACTTTTTCAGATCTCTGTACATCTTTGTGCTCCCTGGGTGAACTGAGTACTTTGCAAAGTGAGCTTCGTACATCAACTCTTCCCTCAATTTACCCACACTCGGGACGCACACTCGACCATTTCTTCTTAACAAACCGTTGTCCCACGAGAATTGGTCATCCGACCCATCTTTTGCATAGCGCTGGAGGCTTTCATCAAGCTCCGTTGCTCGCCGAACTCGGTCCGCAAGGTCATATTGCACCTCCGTCCAGTTCAAACATGCATCGGTTGACGCACCCTTGTCAACACAAGATATCTCCATTGCTTCCAATTCCTGGATCAAACGCTGATCATGCCTCTGCAACCAGCTTGCCCGTACCGGAGTCTTTCGACTCAAAGCATCAGCGACCACATTTCCCTTCCCGGGGGTATAGTGAATCTCGAAGGTGTAGTCCCCAAGGAACTCCATCCATCTTCGTTGTCGCATATTCAGATCCTTCTGATCCACCAAATACTTTAGGCTCTTGTGATCCGTATAGATATCCACTTTCATGCCATATAGATAGTGCCGCCACAACTTGAGCGCAAAGATTACCGCCGCCAACTCCAAATCATGGACGGGGTAATTCCGCTCATGCACTTTCAACTGACGCGAGCCATAAGCAATCACTTTACCAAACTGCAGAAGGACGTAGCCTAAGCCGCTCCCTAATGCATCACTATAGATCTCATACCCATCGGTACCACATGGCGATGTCAACACAGGCGCCGTGGTCAAACGACTCTTCAAGTCTTCAAAAGCTCGCGCGCACTCCGGCGTCCAAATGAACTTTTGATCTTTTCTCGTCAGCGTGGTCAGAGGTAAAGCAATCCGTGAGAAGTTTTCCACAAACCGTCTATAGTAGCCCGCAAGTCCAAGGAAGCTCCTGACCTCGGCCACTGAAGACATCACTGGCCAATCTCGGATGGCACTTATCTTCAACGGATCCACCGCGATACCCTCTCCGCTTACCACATGGCCTAAAAAGGCTACTGAAGAGAGCCAGAACTCACACTTTGAGAACTTGGCAAAAAGCTTATTCCTCCGCAGGGTATGCAAGACCAACCGCAAATGGTTTGCGTGATCCTCTTCCGACTGAGAGTATACCAAGATGTCATCGATAAACACAATAACAAACAAATCCAAATACTCTCGGAACGTTCGATGCATTAGGTCCATAAATACCGAAGGCGCATTACATAGGCCAAACGGCATTACCGTGAACTCATAATGCCCGTAGCGTGTTCCAAACGCCATCTTGGGAATGTCACCTTCCCTAATCCTTAGCTGATAATATCCCGATTTCAAATCCAATTTGGAATAGACCGTTGATCCCGCCAGCTGATCAAAGAGGTCATCAATCCGCGGAATCGGATATTTGTTTTTCTCCGTCAGCTTATTCAACTCGCGGTAGTCAATACACAACCGTAAGCTACCGTCTTTCTTTTTCACAAAGAGAACAGGCGCGCTCCAAGGTGACATACTTGGGCGTATATATCCCTGCTCCAACAACTCTTGCAATTGGACTTTCAACTCAGCCATCTCTTTTGGCGCGACGCGATATGGAGAGCGGGCCACAGGTTTCGCACCTGGCACCAACTCAATAGAGAAGTCAATCTCCCGCTGGGGTGGTAACCCAGGAAGATCTTTAGGAAACACATCGGCAAACTCTGACACAACTGGCACTTCACCGACACTGGCCTTTAGCTCAACAGCCTGAATTAGCGTGAAGAATAACTCCGCGCCCTTCCGAACAGCATTGACGACTTGGAGTGCAGA
Organism: Platanthera zijinensis; assembly: GCA_039513925.1. Lineage (NCBI taxonomy): Eukaryota > Viridiplantae > Streptophyta > Magnoliopsida > Asparagales > Orchidaceae > Platanthera > Platanthera zijinensis. The sequence continues at coordinate 140,198,236 of CM077090.1, forward strand.
CAACAGAGTCCCGCCAACTCCTCGCATACCAGCGAACTTCGTCACAAGTCCGGTATTCTGGCCCAGTGTAATCTCTTTGGAGTTGCAATCAATAAAGGTACGCTGCTCCGAGAGCCAGTCCATACCAAAGATCACATCAAACTCCGACAACGGTAGCACAGCTGCACTCAAACCGAAATCCCGACTTCCTATTTGCACATCCACATCGCAAGCCCTATCCGCAAGCATCACACAGCCATTCGGCAATAGCACCCTTGTACTATCCACCGTCACATGACTTGGTACCCCAATGCGAGATACGAAATCCTCAGACAGAAAAGAATGCGAAGCACCCGTATCAAACAGGGCTCTCGCTAAATTATTCCGAATCAGGACAAAGCCTGCATCACACACAACATGCACAAGCTATACATAACCAAAACCAAAAGCACCAGCAAGTAAACTAAATCAACTCGTACCTGTGACGACGTCACTTTGCTTAATCGCTTCCTGTTGGCCAAGTTGATAGATTCGGGGCTGTGCCTGAGAAGCAGAGGAATCCACCACCGCTTTGCCCTTCTCAGCATAAGACGCACCCGTCTTCTTTTCCCCTTTGGGCTGAACCACCCGACAGTCACGGGCTATATGCCCCACCCGGCCACAGTTATAGCATGTACGAGAATCCGGCCTTGATGTCGCTCCCGACACAACGGTCGTAGTCACTTGCCCAGATGGCTTGGACCTCTTGCCCCCTTTCTTCTGGTAAAACGACTTGCTCGGGCGAGGTGCTTGAAACTCTGGCTTCGACACAACCAAGCCCTTATTCCCTTGCACTCGCCTCATGTCCTTCTCCAACGCGCACGCAGTATCAACCAACGCCTGAAACCCTTGGCTCACAGAACTCAAAAGCAGGAATCGCAACTCATCCCGCAATCCTTCATAGAACCGATTCGTTTTCCTTTGGTCATCCGCGAAGATTGTTCTCGCATATCGTCCCAACCTGGTAAACTCGTGCAAGTAGACATCCACACTATCTTCCCCTTGCTTTAACCGTTGGAACTCATTTTCCATAGCAATGTGTTGCGCCGCTGGGACATGTTTCGCCAGAAATATCCGAGAGAACTCCTCAATCGACACTTGCGTTAATTGCCTGCCCGCCAAATGGTGTAACTCAACCTCGTCCCACCACAACCGCGCCTCCCCTTCAAGCATGAAGGTGGCCAAGGTGACCTTAAGAGTTTCCTCCGCCCTGATCGCTGTCATTATCCTCTTGACACGCGATAACCAATCTTCCGCCTACGTTGGGGATCCCATTCCCGCAAACGTAGGAGGACTGAAGCTCATGAATTGCTTCAACTGTCGGTCAGCTGCTCGTGGATCTACAGCCTCAACCGGCTCGGGTATTACATCAACACGAACTGGCACTACTGCCGGCTGCGCTTGCCCGGTCGGCTGAATCATGGCAAATAGCGCCTCAGCAACTAAGCGAACAGTTTCCGCAGATGGAGGAGGTGTTGGCACCTCAGCTGGTGCCGCACTCTCATCAGAGCGCTGGGGCTCAGACTGCCCAGCACCACTACGTGTCACCTATAGGTGGACAAGACACACATTAGCGAACGTATGCAAGCAAAACAACACAGAAAGGAACGCGCAGATTCCTCAAACAAGATTTTGTACATTCCTTAGTGGACATTCCAGAGTTCATTAGCGTTACAGCAGGTCGCACAAACACGTGCTCGCCACCCCACAAAAGAATTCGACCACGAATTCGAAAGAGGAAGACCGACAAAAGCTGATACCAAAATGTAACGACCCCATCCGTTAAATGACGTATAGTAGAAGGTCCGGCCGGGGCCCCACACTATATGCCACAAACAGACGGTGAGGTCACAGGATAATACCAAAGCAAATACGAATCCTAACTCAGAGCATTCTAGCGGAAGCTTTAAGTTACAACTTTGAATCCGGAATGTCCAAATATATAAAACCACCTTTATATATCAAACCATGGAATGTACAACAAATACAAGAGTTTGGCCTTAAGGCCTTACAGTTCCTCTTTACATACAACATGTTTTACAAACCTCGGCGCGCAGGCCGGCCATACATGAGTACAAGAGAAAACAAAACAAAGCCATTCGCTTAGCCTTCAAGGGCTAGCCGCAGCAGCAGCAGCAACAGCAGTAGGGCTTCAGCCCATCATTTACCACTTGGCTCTCCAGCACCTGCACGGGAACAATCCACCCAACCGGTGGCAAACAATGCAACGGTCAGCTTTCAGCTGACCCAATTATAACAATCCTACCCCTTTCTCGGGGCATGAGCATTCTTTCCCTGCAAGCATGGCATCATCAAATAGCAACTATGTGCGCGCAGGCACATTCAAGCCATCACAACTATCGGCCACACGGCCCGACAGTCCGTGCACTCAGGGCACATTCTCGGTGTACCGGAATACCAGGGTCAACACCACCGTCTACACGGTATTTGAGCATTCTAGTCTTTCCGGCGCGCGGGCCTAAGACTCTCATTAGGCGCTCCAACAAAACCTATAACCAGGCTTCCAAGTCGGACAGACCTAACGCAGGTACGGATCAGCCACCCCCCGTTGCTCAAGTTGCCGTGCCACCTCGAATACGGAAGTATCCATGGCTATTTATAGGCGCGGGTCGGTTTCACCTTTCCTGTTCGGCAATCTGCCTTTTCATCGAGTTGCAGCCCAACGGCTCAACCACTCACAAAGTGGCAACACACGGCCACAAGAGTTGCATCCAACCCTCTTCATTTCCTGGACATCGTCCAGTACTTCCTGCCGCACCAAGCAACAGGTAGGAACAAGGCATCACAAGCCATAATCACGGAGCCTTCTCCGATATGCAAACAAGCATCACCAATCCAGACCACGTCCAGATGGGCTTCACACAGCATGCCTAGAGCCGTACTCCAATTCCGGCCTCTAACAAGGGGGAATTCACATATCTACCCCAAGGGACACCACAACCCACCGCACACTCGCGGGGAAGGGTTTTCCCTATGCAATGCAGAAAAGAAGGACTTCACATGTCCAAGAAGGGAGATCGTTACCCTTGTCGATCTCTTCGGAGCCATCGAAAACGAGCCGGTTAGAAAGAACCGCAGCAGCCTTGCCTTCACAACGCCGGCTTCGAATCACGAATCGGACCACGGGAGCTCCGCCGGTGGCTTGCTCTCCTCCTCCTTCTTCTTCCTCCTCTCTCTTTCTCTCTTCCTTAAGCACATGGAGAATGAATCTTCATCCTTCCTTCACGGAGTTAATCCAGCCAGGAAACAACCTGAGCCCTTGGATCAAAAGAGAGAATCTGAACGGCCACGATCTGCCCAAAAAACTCTATTTTTGCCTGACACAGCCTGTGACACGCCCGTGTCACAGGCCGTGTACCCTTAAGCGGCACACGCTGTTTGAACCGACTGAACAACACGGGCATCGACACGCCCGTGTCGAACCTGACACGCCCGTGTCATTCTTGAGACACGCCCGTGTCTCCTGTTACACGGTACTCACCGATTTCCAAAACCAGTACACGGGTCGGAACACGGCAGCTGACACGCCCGTGTCCAGCCTGACACGCCCGTGTTCGAGGCCGTGTTCAAGGCCGTGTTCGGCTCGGACTCGAATAGGCCAATTTCGAAAAATAATTCGAACACGCCCTGGGACACGCCCGTGTCGAAGGCCGTGTCCCAGGCTCGACGATCGTCGACTCTCAAACGTCGACTAGCCTGAACACGCCCTGGGACACGCCCGTGTCCCAGGCCGTGTACCCCCGACACGCCCTGGGACACGCCCGTGTCCCAGGCCGTGTAAAATTTCCTGTACCTCAAAACTCATTTTGAGTCTTTTGGGTCTTTTTGGGGTGTTACAGCTGGGGCTGACGCCTCTCCTGCAGTAGGTTGAAAAGACGTTTGCGGCCTCAACCCAGCAACATTGCCCACTTGCTTCTTCCCTTCTCTCACCAAAGCCAAATATCGGCTCCTATAATGGCAGGCGTCTCCGCTTAGCCGCTGCTTCTCTTTCTTTAGACCCTCAATGGTGGAAGAAAGGCTCGCGACCTGGTTCTCCAAGATCTTTTCTCGCTCCTTACCTTTCTTTAGCTCAACTCGAATTTCGTTTAGTTCCTCCTCGTACTTCCTCGCTAATAACGCATATGTCTCTTGGCCAGACTGCTCCCCTTGCACGGACTCAGCACCAGACCGCATCAAAGCCTGCGCGGGCACCTCTACAGGAGAGGACGCGATCTCACCGACCTCGATAGAATCGGGTGTTGACTTCTGTACTGCAACAAAGGAAGTAAAACTCGATTTAGTTTCCAGGTCGCAATAAGCGTAAAAGGTAAAAAAGTTAAGTCACTTTTTGAAATAATGGCAGCAATCTGGCGACTATCGAAAGTAGGCCGCCTCACGCGCTCTGGATCAAAAGAGCCCAGGTGGTGCCTCCATTCCCGACGAGCATTCGCCCTTGTCTCGGCCAGCGATCTGCTTGAGGCAACTATGTCGCCGGTCTCTGTAATGATCTTAATCGACCGCGATTTCCGGGGAGGTGATTTGTAGAGCCACTAGCTCTGGAAACGCCTAGGCGCCGGGCGCAACTTACCTGACTGCATCAGTTCGGCAGCGGTCTGCAAATCCTCAGCCTGCTTATTCGCAGCAAGCTTCGCCGAGACCCCCTCAATCTTTTCCTTCATTACTGCGAGCTGATCCTTCATTTTTTCTCTTTCTTCGGCTGGAAGGAAGGAGGAAGGGTCAGCAGGCTTCTCTCCCATGTTCTCAGCACCAGGCTGCAGCACCTCCAACAGGGAACGATTCATCTTCGCGAGCTACTCGTTGTCAATAGAGTCAAGTATCTCGGTGGTTGATAAGCTGAGCATTGAGGGGGGTCACCTTCTGCGGGCATAGCATCCGGGGTGACGAAATCGTTGTCCGGAAATTCCTTCTCTCCCAGCTTATGCTGCAAGCTCGCAGCTCCAGTCTGCTTAGAGATATTCTTTTCTTTCCTAACCCGCAGCTTCTTCTCTACTCGGTCCACAGAAGAACTCTTGTCTCTCTTCCTCTTTTTCTTTTCAGGCATCTTATCCAAGTCTATAACGATATGCTGTGATTCGCAAACTGAGGTTGGTGCGACAATCAACGCAAGAGAGGGGACCTTTTCCTCATCTTGCTTCTCGGCAGAATCTTTAGCCGCGGCTTCGGCGGACTCTTTAGCTCGCTCCTCAGTTACCTCTTCTACCCTCTCCTCCACCTGCTTGTTAGCTGGAAGTTTCTCCTCGATATTCGGCTGCAGGACCTTCGGCGATGAAACTTCCTTGTTCGAGTCTATCCGCAACATAATAGTTCCGGAGGCAGAACAGTGCACCTCCATACTTGAAGAGCTCGCAGGGTTCTGATCAGAGACGGATGGCGGATTCAGTTTCTTATTCGAGCTCCCTGTCGGTAGATTCTGAGCAGCAGGAGAAGTCGCGGTCTTCTTATGCTCGATGTCGCGGGCTGGGTCTGTCTTCTTCTTCCGACCTGAACTCTATCCTTGATGGCGGGCAGGTATATCGTTCCGGTGACTCGCCTTCTTAGGTCGGGAACTCGCCTTGGGTTTCTCAGTCGAGGTGGTGAGGCTGCCGAAGAAGGATCCTAATCTTGCCATGCCGGACTGGAAAGTTGAGACCGCAAGAGGTGAGTAACGACCCATCGCGCAGTCAATTCTGACAGAGGACAGGACTTCCAGCGGTATTTATAGCACAATTAGCATTTACGATAGTTGCGGGCTCGGCGGTTAAGGAAACATTTTCAGAATTTTCAAAAACTCGAAAATGTGCGGGGATTATGTTAACCCCAGAATCCGCAACATGTTCAGCTAGGCTTCTTGCTCCTGTCTTGCTGGACTCAAGCTCTCAGTCCGCCCAGGCCGCCCATGGTTTGCTCTCAGATCTTGCCAGTTTTCCGCGAGCTCCGAGATCAGGTCGCTGAGGTCGCGCAGGTTGCTCAGGTCGCGATTCTACTGGCAGGATTGCGCTCGATGCGACCAATGGAGGTTTTCAGCTCGCAAGACCAGTCCGCCGGTCTCGAGCGGACTGCTTGTTTTCCCTTTTTTTGATTCCAGTCATCGCTGCCCGGTTCTTTTGTACCCCGGGCAGCCGGTTATTTTAGCCTTGCCCGTTTGGGCAGGCCCCCAGCCTATAAATAGGGGGAAGTGGTACACTCAAAGCAAGCTGACTCGAGCCCAGGAACCTACTTACTAAAGGCTGCAGACTCGAATATCTGGCTTTGCGATCTCCAGCTTGCTTTCCGCATCGTTTCCTTTTCCCCTCCTTGTAACCACTTATTTGCAATCAAAATCAAGCCCATCGCAGGAGTGGCATTCAGGCCACGGTGGGCGAAGTCTGGTGTTGTCGTGGTTCACGGCTCTTCTGCTTTCCTGTCCCTTTTCTAGTCCGCAAAGTAGACTACTCCTCGCAGTTTGATTTTTCTTCTTCCCCCAGTTCTCGAACAGTTAGCTCGGTGTGCTCATTTTCCCCTTGGCATTTTCGTGCATCAACATCCTGGTTTTCCACATGCTCCCGGATGAAATGGTAGCGTACCTCGATGTGCTTGGTCTGGCTATTGGAAACTGGATTGTTTGCGATAGCAATTGCGCTGGATGAGTCGCAATACATCAGAATTTCTCTAAACTTCACATTATAATCTTCAAGTTGATTTCTGATCCATAGATGATGTGCGCAATAACTACCTGCAGAGATGTACTCTGACTCGACAGTAGACGTTGCCGCACAATTCTACTTCTTACTGTTTCAGGAAATAAGCCGTCTTTCGAGGAATTGGCTTGTACCGTAAGTGCTTTTTCTATCATCCCTGTAACCTACAAAATCAGCATCTGAAAAGGCAATTAGTTCAACATCATTACTTATTGGGTTCCATAAGCCAAGATTGGGTGTACCTTTAAGGTATCTTAAAATATCTGCTTTGCAGCGACATAAAGAGATTCCTTAGTGTTCACCTGATATCTAGCGCTGACACATGTTGAAAACATTATATCTGGTCTACTGGCAGTCAGGTAGAGCAAGGATCAAATTATGCTTTTGTACTTGGTTTCATCAAAAGGTTTCCCTTTCTCATCCTTGTCCAGAGACACAGTTGGACCCATTGGAGTCCTAATAGAGGATGTGCTCTCTATTCCGAATTTCTTAAGAAGCTTCTTGGTGAATTTTGTCTGAGAGATAAAAATTCCATCTTTAGATTTCTTTACCTGAAGTCCTAAGAAATACTTCAGCTCTCCCATACTGCTGATTTCAAAATTCCCTTACATAAGTTTGGAAAACTTCTTGCAAAGGTTGTCTTTAGAAGAGCCAAATATGATGTAATCGACATAGATTTGCACTAGCAAAACCTTCCTTTAACTTCCCTAAGAAATAATGTATTGTCTATCTTTCCCCTTGTGAACTTGTTCTCAAGAAAAAAAGCTAGACAACGTCTCATACCAAGCTCGGGGAGCATGCTATAACCCATGTAATGCTTTATTTAAAAAGGAAATATAGTTAGGGATTTTAGAATTGACAAAACCTTAGGGTTGTGCTACGTATACTTCCTCTTTCAGATCCCCGTTGAGGAATGCTAACTTCACATTCATTTGGTAGACGGTGAAGCCATTGAGGGAATCATACGCAAGAAACAACTCGATCGCTTCGAGCCGTGCCCCTGGAGAAAATGTCTTGTCAAAGTCGATCCCCTCTTCTTGTCTATAACCCGTGGCTACAATCTTGGCTTTGTTCTTGATAATAACTCAGTGTTCGTCGAAATTGTTTCTGAATATCCACTTGGTTCCAATCACGTTCTGTCCCTTTGTCTTAGAAACTAGCTCCAAGACTTTACATCATTCAAACTGATGGAGCTCCTATTGCATTGCCATGATCTAAGAGTCATCTTTGTTCATTTCCTCGAACTTCTTTGGTTCAACCTGAGAAAGAAAGCTGAGATGCAAAATTTCTTTAGTTGTACCTCTTCTGAGTCTAACACCGTCACCTGGCTCTCTAATGATCAGATCAGTTGGGTGATTTCTCAGGTGTCTGAGCCCTAGATTCCTTACTCTCCCTCCAGCAAGCTCTGTGATATCCTGTGCCGCCCTTGTAGGTTGAGGCAATTCTTCCTCTATGGGTTCTTTATCTAATAAGCCTGGATATACGAGCTTGAATGAGCTTGGATCTTATTCCTTGACAGCTTCATCCAAGCTTAGCTCCTTGAACCTGGTACCTGCATCTACACCAATAACACAAGACGAGCTGCTAAGAAACATACTATTTGTTAACCCCAGAATCCGCAACATCTCCAGCTGGGCATCTTATCCTTCCCTCGCTGAACTTAAGTACTCAGTTCGCCCAGCTCGCCAGGGGGCATGGTCCGTCACCTAGGCGGACTCCAGAAATCCGTCCGCTCAGATCGCCCTCAGTTCACAGCCCTGCTAGATCGGCGAATCAGGCTCAGACCGGCAGGCTCCGAGTCAGGCCGCCCAGGCCGCTCAGGTCGCAGCTAGTCTAAAAGTCACGCGCTCAGTGCGACCAAGGGGGGTCTCCAGCTCGCTGGCCCAGTCCACCTGTCCCGCGCGGACTGCTTGTTCCTTCTCCTTTTTTGTTTCCCGTCACCGCTGCCCGGCTCTTTTGTACCCCGGGCAGCCGGTTATTTTAGCCCTGCCCGCTTGGGCAGGCCCCCAGCCTATAAATAGGGGGAAGTGGTGCACTCAAAGCACGCTGACTCGAGCCCAGGAGCCCACTTGTTAAAGGCTGCGGACTTGAATCTCTGGCTTTGCGACCTCCGGCTTGCTTTCCCCATTGCTTTCTTTTTCTTTTCTTGTAACCGCATCTTGGCAATAAAAAGTAAGCCCGTCGCAGGAGTGGTATTTAGGCCGCGACGGGTGAAGTCTGGTGTTGCCGTGCTCTACGGCTCTGTTGCCTTTCCGTTCCTTTTCTAGTCCGCCAAGTAGATTGCTGCTCGCAGTTTGTTTTTCCGTTTCTCTTCCCCAAGTGCTCGAACGGTTAGCTGGTGGTGCCCGAGTCCGTCGCTTTTCGAGCATCAACAACGGGAGCAGCCCTTTGGAAGAGCTTGCAGATCTAGGCATCGACTTTGAAGAGGTTGCCCAAGTAATCCAGAAGAAAGTTGAAGAAAAGAGACAAGGGCCTCAGAGAGATTGGAAGCCCAGAGACAACTCTCAGTTCTGTAATTTTCACAAGGAGAAAGGTCATCTGACTAAAGACTGCAAGGCTCTTCAGAAGCTAGTTGAGAGGTTGCTCACCGAGGGTAAGCTCGAGGACCTGGGCAGGAAGAATGATTCTTCAAGGCCTTCCACCTCCAAGGGCAAGGAGGTGGCTGAAGTTCACCAGGAGTGCATAGAGATAAGGGATGAGGGCCATCTGGGGTTCATTGACATCCAAAATGAGTGTATTGATGTTGTGGACGAGGGGGCCTTGGGAAGACTCTTTTTCATCCATGGCGGAGCAGGGGCTGAATCTACCCGGAAGTCCTCTTTGTCAAGGCTTTCGCGAACTGAGGTTGCTTCTACTTCTTCTGCCCCACCTTCTGAAGTCGTCACCTTTGGCTCTGCGGACCTTCCTGCAACCGCCAACCCCTTCGATAATGCCATCGTGGTCCAGGCAGCCATCGGAAACTTCACGGTCGATAGAATCCTCATCGACACCGGCAGCTCCGTGAATCTCCTCTTTAAGTCCACTTTCGAAGCCCTGAGGACTGGAAAGACTCTGCTTTCCACCGAAGGGCCGCTCTATGGCTTCTCAGGAGAAAGGAAGGAAGTTGAAGGAAGTGTCACACTCACGGTGACGCTCGGAGGGGTGACCAAAGAAATCCAGTTCATAGTGGTAGATGCTCCGAGCAGCTATCATGCCATCTTTGGAAGACCGTTGCTAAACAAATATCGCGCCATCATTTCAACATACCATCTAGCCATCAAGTTCTGCAAGGATGGCCGCCAGTGTAGGGTCAGGAGCGACCCGAGGCAGGCTCGAGAGTGTTACCTCCGAACAGTCAACATGACTGAGGTTTCCCCCCCAGCTTTTCCAGCAGCAGCAGAAGCCACTCCTTCAAAAGATGCTGAGAATAGAGAAGGCGCTCACCTGGAACCTGCCCAGGTGACACAAGAAGTCCCCATCGCAGAAGGAGAAGGAAGAAAGCTCTCTATCAACTCCGAATTGCCAGAAGATCAAAAGGCGGAGTTGATATCTTGCCTATTGGAGAATCTGGATGTCTTCGCTTGGTCAGCGGAGGACATGCCAGGGGTGGATCCCGACGTGGCTTGCCATCATCTCAATGTCGATCCAGCCGCCAAGCCCGTCCAGCAGAAAAAGAGGGATGTAGCTGTCAAGCTAGCAGAGCCCATCAGAGAGGAGGTTGCTAAACTCCTCAAAGCGCGCTTCATTCAAGAGATTCAGTATCCCGAGTGGGTCTCCAATGTTGTAATGGTTAAGAAACCTGGGGGAAAGTGGCGTATGTGTGTAGATTTCACCCGTTTGAATAAAGCGTGCCCGAAAGATTTCTACCCCTTGCCTCGGATAGATTTATTAGTTGATTCTGCGGTAGGGTATCCGTTTATGAGTTTTTTAGACGCATTCTCTGGTTATCACCAAATAAGAATGCATAAACCTGATATCCCTTGCACATCGTTCATCACTAATGACGGTTGCTATTGTTATCTTGTGATGCCCTTTGGGCTTAAAAATGCTGGCGCAACCTATCAACGCATGATGGACCAAGTGTTTAAAGAACAAAAAAGTAGAAACCTCGAGGTGTATGTGGATGACCTTCTGATTAAGAGTAGGTCTCTTCCGCAGCACCTGGTAGATCTTGTAGAGACCTTTTCTACTCTACGAAGGCGCAAAATAAAGCTTAACCCGTTAAAATGCGTCTTTGGGGCAAGTAAAGGGAAATTTCTCGGCCATCTCCTTACTCCCGAGGGTCTAGCCCCCAATCCTGATAAGGTTAAAGCCATCCTTGGTATGACCCCTCCCCGTTCACCCAAAGAGGTTCAGCAGTTAGGGGGGAGGTTGGCAGGACTCGGGAGGTTCATCTCTCGAGTTGGAGATAAAAGTGCACCATTCTTTAAGACTCTTCGGGGAGCGTCCAAGTTTCAATGGACAGAAGAGTGTTCCTTGGCTTTTGAGCAATTAAAAAAGCAACTAACCTCAACTCCTTTACTCAAAAGCCCTCGAGCAGGGGAGGCGTTATTCCTATACCTAGGGGTTGGTCCCGAGGCAGTTAGTTCAGTTCTGATTCGCGAAGAAAGCAGGAGGCAGTTCCCTGTTTACTATGTCAGTCACATCCTGAAGGATGCAGAGGCAAGGTATCCCATCCTAGAGAAGCTAGCTTTAGCATTAGTTATGTCTGCCCGCAGACTCCGTCCGTATTTCCAGGTTCATTCAATTCAGGTAGTTACTGATCAACCTTTGAAGAATGTGTTAGAAAAACCAGAGCATTCAGGCAGGCTACCTAAATGGGCAATCGAGCTGAGCGAGTTTGAAATTTCCTATGTGCCCAGAACAGCTATCAAGGCACAGGTGCTTGCAGATTTCATGATTGATACAACAGAATCCAGCTCGGACCAAGCAGCAAGGTCCCCTTTATCTTGGGCCATTTATGTGGATGGAGCTTCTGGTAGAAACTCCTCGGGTGCAGGAGTAGTTCTTGTTAACCCGGAATCCGCGACTAGTTCTCCAGGTTTTCAAGTCCGGGCGGCTTGTTCATTCTAGCCGCTGTTATCAGCTAGCCGGCTTACCGTCAGACAAGCCGGGCGGCCTCTACATCGGACAGCCTCCAGCTCCAGTCCAGCCGTCATCTAGGGGTCGGCCTATCCTATCCCAAGGGGCGCGACCTATGTCCCAGGTCCTCGTCAGAAGAGGTCCAGATCAGCCCCCGCGCCCAGTGACCTATGTCCGCGCGGCCTGTCTCTTGGTTTTTCTTCTTCCTCTCGATTCCCATCACCGCTGCCCGATTCTCTTGTACCCCGGGCAGCTGGTAATTTTAGCCCTGCCCGTTTGGGCAGGCCCCCAAGCCTATAAATAGGGGGCGGGAGTACACCCAAAGCACGCTGACTCGAGTCCAAAAGCTCGCTTGTTAAGAGCTGCGGCCTCGATTCTAGTCCTTTGCGGTCTATTGTCCGGCCGGCTTCCTCCTTTCTTTCTTCTTCGCTAAGTGTAACCGCCTATTTTCTTATAAAAGGAAAGCCCGCCGCAGGAGAGGCATTCAGGCCGCGGCGGGCGAACTCTGGTGTTGCCGCTGGTAGCGGCCCTTTCTCTCTTTTCTCTGCCCGGTTTTATCCGCCATTCCTAGCCGCTAGTAACCGACTGGCCGACAGTCTTTTCCCCATTTCCTTCCCCAGTGCTCGAACGGTTAGCTGGTGGTGCTCGTCTTCCCCGTCGATTTTCGTGCATCAACAGTTAACACGCGACCTTCAGATCTCGGTTAGTCGCTGAAGTTCAGCGGCCATACAATGTCAGACCGGCAGCCCGTTCAGAACAACCTCAGCCCCAGCGAAGTTCTGCTCTTGGAAGCTCTTCTGCAGTCCCGCCGGGAAGAAAATCAAACCCGCCAAGAGATGATCCGGCAGCTCGCCGCGATCAATTATAATCTAGCCGCAATCAATAAGCGGTTAGACTTGTAGTCCGCAATCATTCCGGTTACGCCAGCCAACCAGACCCCAGCGGACAGCAAGCAGGTCGATCCGCCGGCCTACTCGCCTACCTTCCCGGGCTATTCGCCGAGCTATTCGACCTCCTACCCGGCCTGGCCGCCCGAGTATTCGGCAACTCGGCCTCCAGTTTCGAAGAAGCCCCGTGTTTCGGAAAAAGGACAAAAAAGTTCGTCAGACCTCCCCCAGATCGAACAACGGGAGGAAGAGCCAAGTCACAAGAAACCCGCTCGAGCAGCGCGCGGGCAAGTCAGGTGCATGGATCAATATTGCGAATATCATAAGGAAAGAGGTCATCTAACAGAAGATTGTAGAGCTCTCAAATTAATTGTGAAAATGCAGAAATCAAAGGAATCCCGTAGCATGATCTAAAAAAGATATCTCATTCATAGGCTGGCAGACGCGTCAACATCAACGACAAAAGCGATCTTAAATCAATCCCTTAACCCAATATGTTTTTCTGTCTTTTGTTTCTTCTCATTATGCTCTATTAAGAAGGATTATGACTCATTGTTATATTTTGTTTCAGAGATTCTATATCGGTACTCTCACCTAGCAAGTCATCATTCTTATGGGTTTGCAACCCAAAAAGTTAAAAGATCACTGAATCAAGAGATATCGCCGAGTCTAGCTACATCCCCCTTTAGAGCCGTTGTCATTAGCGTAACACCACGAGGACCACGTGTTGCGGGGAGATTTCGCACCGTGTAGTGGGAGCTTACCGGCCTTGATGCGGTGGAGTTCTAGATTGCGGATCCCGGCTAGTACCTAACCCCACTTCTGCATTATGGAGGAGCGGAGTGGTGGTCAGCTCTACCACGCCACGTAAGGGATATCGTTGCAACTATGATGCGTCTGTGCGGGAAGCAATACACGCATGCCCCGCAGATCGTCTTAGCATGCGACCCTCGAATACTCTTTGATACTCTCAAGCAGTGCCTGCAGGAGACCCACAGTCTTGTCGATCTCTGAGGAAAGCAATGTGACTCCGGCCGCACCTGCCCGGAAGATCGACTTGAACTGTACTCCAGGCAAGAGAGCAGTGTATTCTTTTCTTCAAGCAGAAGCCTAGTCGGCGGTCAGAATTCAGACCGTGCGGTTATCATATCCTGGCTAAAGAGAGTATCCGCCCGGGTAATTTGATATTATAAGGCTGAATAGAAGTTATCCAACAGCAAGTTGCGGATATTATTATTCTTACCGCTCGGTTATCTCTGTGACCAATTGGTTTTCTTAAATTGGTCTCATATTTGAAGTTGCCAATATTTATTCTTACCGCGCGGATATCGTTATTAATCGGGCGAGTTATTTGGCTATCTTCAGCTCGATACAGCAGACATCATTATTAATCATGCGAGTTTGTTGGTTTTATTCAGTTCACTATAGCGGATATCAGTATTATTCGTGCGAGTTATGCATAAATCACTTATCAGATATATTCGCGCGAGTTATTCTTATCTCCGCATCCATTCTGCTTGGAAATTGCAAAGTGTATTATCCGCGCGGCTTACAAAGATCATGCCGCCGGATCAAAGGAGTATCATAGCATATCAACTTTTCCAGTTATCCTATCCGCTCAGTCCGCCGGCTTATGGTATTCATTCAAATCAATTCGCGGCTTGCAATGTAAAGAAGTCGCAATATGTTTATCTCTATCGCTAAGTAGTTTTCCCTATTGGAAGCCAGTTTCGTATTAAAGCTCGGACAGGCTGCCACATCCGGCTTGGTTTTTACAATATCAGTCCGGTTTATCTCCTTAGCCGAGCGGCTTGTCGATCGCCATTTGAACTGTCTTATCTTCTTGGCAAATAGTCTCCTAACCGCCCGGCTTATTGCTCTATATACGCTCAAGGATGATCGGATTATTATAATTTCGCAGACTAGTATATCTGGTTAATGGTATTCTACTTGAGTTAAACCGCAGCAAGTTAGTTATTATTCGGTGAAGTCATAAATAAGATTTCTCAAGTCGGAAACAAGTAAGAATGATTAAACCGCATATTCAAACAAGCAAGTAAAATTACAATAGATTCTCACAAAAGGTAAAACGTTTTCATTTCTAATGACAAGTATAAGGGGTAGACCGCGCGGTTTACAAAATCTTACCGGCGGTCTCAAAAAATGTAAAAACTTTTACAAGTAAACTATTCTAGCTATTCGGCCTCTATCTTTTGGACGCAGGAGTACCGGAGTCCGGTTCACCGTCAATATCGATCTCAGAAGGCGAGTAATCGCCACTGTCCGACGAGGATGAACGCGAACTGCCAGTGCCCCTGGTCTCCGACGAGCTGGCATCAACCCGCGCGGTCTCAGATGCTTGACCGCCGGTCTTTGAAGAAGCACTCTCGCTCCTGCTGTCCTCCCTTTCCTCTTCTGCCTCGCCCTCTCCGCCAATCTTCTCCTTGCCTTTCAGTGCGCGATAAACCGCAGCCACCCTTTTCTTCAAGGGTGGATACAGGTCGGCGCAGGTGAAGTCGGTGAATCCCGGGGCGAGGCCGCCCTGATCTCGAAGGCGTTTCAGCGCTCCGTCGATCCCCTGGACAAGCTGGGGAAAGACCGCGTCTTGAAAGGCTGAGTTCGCTGGATCGTACACTTTCTGCAAAGGAAAGAAAAAGGTTAGTTCGGGCGGCTTGCTGAATTAAGCCGCAAAAATCAGGTAATGTCTTACCGCATGCGACTCCTTCAGCCGTGCGATTTCTTCATCTTTCTCGGCGAGTTGCCGCTGCAGGTCGCCTTCAATTGTAACTAACCGCCTATGGGCTAGGCCCATATAGTGGTTGGCTACAAAGCTTCTCGCGCCGACCTGCGCGGCAAACCGCGAGAAGTCTTCTGCAGGTATCTTCTCCAGCGCTTTCAAGTTGCGCCTGCCATACAAAGCCGCGCCAGCCACAGAGGCATGGCGGCTTACAGTTTCCTTCCCCCAGTTCGGGAGGGCGGTGGAAACCTTTACCGACTCCCCGTCGGCACTCCACTGCATGGTGGGGTTGCCGTGGAGATCTTTCAAGCGGCTACCCATACCATGCAGTATGAAGCCGCTGGAGGAGTCCGACTCTTCCTCCTCCGCAGCCCGCTCCGGCCTGGCCCTCTTCGCCCTTTTCTCCCTTTGTGTGAGGGTTAGGCCGCCTGGAGTGAGCGGCTTGTTCAGCGGGACCGTGACAGCAGCTGCAAGGCGAAGTTTTAAAAAGTCAGTTGGTAAGCCGCGCGGCTAGCATAGCAGTTCGGCCGAGTGATACTTACTGTCCTCCGCATGAACGTCCTCCAAAGTCGGGAGCAGCGGGAGGTAGTGGGTGACGTCGAGCCGCTCCCCCTTGAAGAAGTTGAAGATCTCCTTCTCCACGCCGTCCAGTCCGCTGCTGCCAAAAGCGGCTTCGTCGCGAACTTGCGGATGGACCGGCAGGAGTCCGAGGTTACCCTCGAAGATAAGGTATCTTTCTGACCAATTCGCGATTTTATTCGCCAGGTTTACAACTTTCAGGCCGCGGCAGCCGAAGTAGAGATGGCCTCTGAAGATCTTCGTTCCCGAATCCGGGATAGACCGCACAGAGAAGCATTCTCTGAACAGCCTTATCGAGAACCGAACTCGCTCCGACCTCAGGTAAGAGAAGAAGCTGTAAATCGCCGCTATCGAGTTCGGGGGCAGCTGCCCCGGCACTACTCCGTAGTGGTCGAAGACCGCTACGGCTTCCATCAGTACCGGGAACCGAAAGCCGCAGTCGAAGTGGTCGACAGGGATTGCGATTTGGTTGGCGGTGGAGGAGTTAATCCGCTCGTGAGGAAGCGGAAGCCGCGCGAGCAGCGGGCTATCTTTCATGTACTTCTCCACAAAGCTATCTAGCTCGGCTTGGGTAAGCCGGCCTTCCTTGTGGTCTGCGGAGTGAAACGCAGAAGCCGCATCGGTCCTAACGGCTGGAGCTTTATCAGACCGCATCGCCTTTGCTTTAGCTCGCATTCTGAACTCCTGTGCCGAAGTCTCCGGGATCATCTCAATTTATAGATTTCCTATGCAGCTACAGTAGTGGTTGTCAAATCGCGGTTAGATATCAGGCCGCACGGCTCAACCTGCAAGGTAAAGTATTCTAACCGCATCCTAGTTCGGCAGGTCGAGCGACTAAAATTCCAGTACTTTGCAAAATTTCCAAAGAAGAAAAGACAGCGACTAGAAGTAATCAAACTGCACAAAGCCGCATGCAATTCGGAGTAATATACAATCAAACATACAACAATTGTCCACAGGAATCAAACCGTCCGGCATCACGAGTTGATGCTTATTACAAAGCCAAATAAAAGTTCTCTTAATTATCTCTCTCCACTCTCTGGAGCCTCTCGCCCAACCCGCGCGACTTGATCGCCGGCCTGTACCAGCTGGACATACACTTGACTAACGAGGTTGTGGATATTGTGCAGAGTCCGGTGAACTCGCGAGGTATCACGCTCTACGCGGGTAAATGGAACCAGCGACAGAGCGCGATCTCCCGGGTCGCCAGAAGCAGCGACCTGCCTAACCGCCGCGACTACTGGTGAGTACGAAGTCTCTCCGGAAGCCGGGCGATTTGGTTGTTGCTGCTGTTCAGCAGTCGTCCCAGCAGGTCGCAAGCCTCTGCCGGCCTCCTCTGGTCGATCCTTATCCCTTTCCTCGTCAAGTCGAGCGGTGTCCGCCCTTTCCCTTTCGATCCGGCCGAGCATCAGCACTAAAGCCTGCAGATCTAGTTTCTCTTTTTTCTCCTGCTCCAGGTGGGCCATCGCCTCAAGAGTTCTTTGTTCAGCGGCCTCAAGCGTAGTCCGCATCGCTGTCTTCTCCTCCTCCCAGCTGGCCAGGGACTCCTGCATCCTTTTGTCAGCGGTCTCCAGTGCAGTCCGCTTCGCCGCTTTCTCCATGTCCGCGCTGGCCAGTGCCTCCTGCACCCTTTTGTTAGCGGTCTCCTGCGTAATCCGCATCGCCGCTCTCTCCAACTCCAAGCTGACCAAGGCTTCCTGCGTCCTTTTTTCAGCGGCCTCCAACTTAGACCGCATCATTCCTCTCTCCTGCTCCAAGTCCTCCAGTACTTCTTGAGTTCTCTTTTCAGCGGCCTCCAGCATAGACCGCTGATTTTCTTCCTGAAGCCGCCACTCTTCTTCCTTGGCTCGAAGGGCCTCGGCATGCTCCCTTATCCTAGCCTGCAAGACGGCGACCTCCTCTTGGAATTCGGCCGCCCTCTGGTCACGGACACTTGGAGGTAGCGGCGGAATCAGTGGAGGTAAGAAAGTCGTCAGACCGCCCGGCTTGATGTCGGTTTCATGAGCACCTGCAGCAAATAAACAGGCGGTTAGATTCAGTGACATGACCGGCATCTGGTAGAAGATCTCGTTAGAACGAGACCGCAGCTCGTGGTTATCTCTCCTTCGAAAGCCGCAGTATCAAGTCTAGCCGCTGGTCGCCTAAACCTTTCTGAATCTATTCGCTTTAGCTTTTCTTTCCATAGCCGCGCGGTCTCCTTAGCTTTGCTTTTCAGCTCAGCCGTGGTCAGGAAGAAGCTCGCCGGCGGATTGAAAATTGTATCCGCTCCCTTCTTCCGTGACCGCGGCTTGTAGAATTTTACAATGCGCTTAACTTCTTCCTGTTTACCTTGCAGGGGAGGAAATGCAGTCGCCACCTGCTTCCCGGCGATTAGCTTCCTCATCTCCTCTATCTTCTCTTTAAGCTTTAATTTTTCAGCTCCTTCTGAAACCGCAGGAGTCGGTTCGCCGAGCTTCTCTCCGGTAACTTCGACATCGATGTCGGCGGTCTCCTCAGAAGCCGGCAGGGTTGACAACAGCTTGTCCTGCTGCTGGAAGGTCTCCATGCCTTTCAGGATGTCGCTCAAGGATTCGCTGGCCACCGGCGAGCTGTCCGTTTTGTCCGGCTTAGAAGATGGAGTCAATGGACTTTCGGGCGCTTCTTTCTCCCGCGGCTTATGCTGGAGGCTGGCCGCTCCGGTCTTCACAGAAACATTGCGGTTATCAACCCGCATCTTCCTCGCCTTCTTCTCCATCCTTTCCTCAAGGGTCTCGGCCTTTTTCTTACGTCGCTTCAAGTGGCCGACTATTGTCTCTGTCCGTTTCCTCTTCTCAGTCAGAGACCGCTCGGCTTCCACTGGCTTCTTCGACTCGTCCTCTTCAATAATGATCAAGTCAGCAGATGTGGGCAACTCGCGCGGCTTGGAAGAGTCGACACTCTTCTCCTCCGTACCGGCGATCTTCAAAAGAGGTTCACCCGATGGCGAGTAGGTAATGTCGAAGGATTTGGTGGCACCAGCTTCCGGAAGAGCAGATTTGGAAACCGCTTCAACTTTTGTCGCGGCCTGCGAGGATTCTGCAACGACTTCCATCGGTTTCTTTCCAGAATCAGAAGCCGCCGGTGCGATCGGCTTCTCGGTTTTCTTCTCAGGCGGTTGGTCGGAATGATCCGCTTTTCTGCTCCTCTTTTTCGATCCAGACGACTTCTTTTCGCGATCTAGCATCGAGGACATGACGTCCATCTTGTAGAAGTCTCTGTCGGCTTGGAGGATTCTGACCGCAAGTGGCGAGTAGTGACCCGTGGCTTGGCAGAAATCTTGAAGAAATGGCAGGACCCTCGGCATTTTATAGACGCAGAAGCATTAATGGCAGTCGCGGTCTCCGGCTTAGTTCTACATTTTCGAAGTTTTTTATAAAACTTAAAAATGTGCGGGGATTATGTTAACCCGGAATCCGCGACTAGTTCTCCAGGTTTTCAAGTCCGGGCGGCTTGTTCATTCTAGCCGCCGTTATCAGCTAGCCGGCTTACCGTCAGACAAGCCGGGCGGCCTCTACATCGGACAGCCTCCAGCTCCAGTCCAGCCGTCATCTAGGGGTCGGCCTATCCTATCCCAAGGGGCGCGACCTATGTCCCAGGTCCTCGTCAGAAGAGGTCCAGATCAGCCCCCGCGCCCAGTGACCTATGTCCGCGCGGCCTGTCTCTTGGTTTTTCTTCTTCCTCTCGATTCCCATCACCGCTGCCCGATTCTCTTGTACCCCGGGCAGCTGGTAATTTTAGCCCTGCCCGTTTGGGCAGGCCCCCAAGCCTATAAATAGGGGGCGGGAGTACACCCAAAGCACGCTGACTCGAGTCCAAAAGCTCGCTTGTTAAGAGCTGCGGCCTCGATTCTAGTCCTTTGCGGTCTATTGTCCGGCCGGCTTCCTCCTTTCTTTCTTCTTCGCTAAGTGTAACCGCCTATTTTCTTATAAAAGGAAAGCCCGCCGCAGGAGAGGCATTCAGGCCGCGGCGGGCGAACTCTGGTGTTGCCGCTGGTAGCGGCCCTTTCTCTCTTTTCTCTGCCCGGTTTTATCCGCCATTCCTAGCCGCTAGTAACCGACTGGCCGACAGTCTTTTCCCCATTTCCTTCCCCAGTGCTCGAACGGTTAGCTGGTGGTGCTCGTCTTCCCCGTCGATTTTCGTGCATCAACAGTTCTGATAAACCCGAATGGTGTCAAACTTGAGCAGGCCATCAAGTTCTATTTTCCAATAACTAACAATCAGGCGGAATATGAAGCTTTATTAGCCGGCTTGAGGCTTGCACGAGAGCTTGGAATTGATCACGTCCATATCAAGACTGATTCACTGGTAATGGCTTCACAAGTTCTTGGCAACTTCGAGACCAGGGAGCCAGTGTTGAAAAGGTATCTTATGTTGGTAAAGGTTGAGGTTGGCAGATTCAAAAGTTTTACTATTGAGCACATTCCAAGAACAGAGAATGAGGAGGCCGACGTTCTCGCAAAATACGGGCTCTCGTCAGGAGGGACAACTTCTGAACTTTTCCGCCCAGCGGTGGAGGAAGAAGGGCTAATGCAAATCGATCAGTGTCCCTCTTGGATGGATCCGCTCATTCTCTACCTGTCAACCGGGAATCTACATCAGTCAGTCAAAGATAAGAAGAAATTCAGGTTGAAGGCAGCACACTATTACTTGATATCCGACATTCTCTACAGGAAAACCTTTTTATCCACAATGGCAAGATGTGTTTCAGAAAGTGAGGTTCCCACCATTCTCCGAGAAGTGCATTCTGGCGAGTGCGGAAGTCATTCGGGAGCAAGAACATTAGAAAGAAGGATCCTGCGGCAAGGTTACTTCTGGCCTTCAATGAAGAAGGACTCTGAGGCCTATGCGAGAAAATGTGTTCAATGCCAGAAATTCGCCCCTCTTCAGCATCAAGCAGCTCAATCTCTCAGGTCGATTATAACCCCTTGGCCCTTTGCTGTCTGGGGAATGGATCTCATTGGCCCTTTTCCCATGGCGAGTGGGCAGCGGCGTTTTATTATAGTTATGATCGACTACTTCAGTAAGTGGATTGAGGCTAAAGCATTGTCAAAGACAACAACCCAGGTCGTGAGGAATTTTATTTGGGGAGAGATAGTCTGCCGACATGGAATCCCTATGGCAATAATCACCGATAATGGACCACAGTTCAATAATGCGGAAATGATAGACTTTTGCAGACAGATCGGAACAGAGCTGCGCTTCGCATCGGTGCATCATCCCAGAAGCAATGGTCAAGTAGAAGCAGCTAATAAGCGAATCCTCAACCTGCTTAAGAAAAAGGTTCAAAATCTCAAAGGCAGTTGGGCTGATCAACTTCCCTCAGTCCTTTGGACCCTGAGAACAACACCTTCATCTGCAACAGGAGAAACCCCGTTCAAGCTTTCTCACGGGTCCGAGGCATTGATTCCTGTTGAGTTTGAAGTTCTGTCGCCTAGGGTACTGCTTGCCAGGCAGGGCATGGAGGATTGGCTTGAGTTGAACAGCGAGGAGATGAGGTTCAGTTTGGAGCATATCGAAGAGGTCAGAGACAAGGCTGCTATCAGGCAGGAGGAAGTAAAAAGAAGAATGGCCCGTTACTTCGATAAGAACGTAAGGATCAAACACTTTCAAGTGGGAGATCTGGTTCTTAAAAAGGTCGATGTTGCTGCAAGAGCCAACTCAGTTGGGAAGCTTAATCCTAGCTGGGCAGGACCATTCATTATCAAGGAAGCACTTCAAAATGGGGCCTACCGGTTACAAACGTTTGAAGGTGAAGACATGCCGCACACATGGAGCGGAGATGACCTAAAGCGGTTCTTTTCCTGAACTTCTTTTCCTTTCTTCCGGTGTAAACTCTTTAAGAGGTTCACTATTAATAAAAATTCCTTGCCAACACTTTTATCAAGTATCTTTGTGTTTCAAGCGTTGACAGTTAAATATATGGAGCAAGGGTAACTCTAAACGATTCTCTCTGAACTCTCTATTTTATGGTTATACGAATCTCTCAAAATTGATACTCGCCTAAATACTCATACTAACACTTTTTCGAATGCCTCTTCTTTCTTACCTCCTCGAGCAACTCCCGGCAGTTGCTTGATGCCAGGAGATATCGCTGTGTCCAGCAAAAACCTCCCCTAGAACCGTTGGTGTCAGCATAACACCACGACGACCACGTGTTGCGGGGAGATTTCGCACCGTGTAGTGGGAGCCTACCAACTCTAGTGCGGTAGGATACTGGATTTCGGATCCCGGCTAGTACCTAACCCCACTTCTGCATTATGGAGGAGCGAAGTGGAGGTCAGCTCTACCACGCCACTTAAGGGATATTGTTACAACCCGGATGATCGCACGGGGAAAGCAATGCCGCTCCGGCCGCACCTACCCCCAGATCATCTTAGGGTTGTGACTCTCGAACACTCCTTGGTACCCTCAAGCAGTGCCTGCAGAAGACCCACAGTCTTGTCGATCTCAAAGGAAAGCAATGCCGCTCCGGCCGTACCTGCCCGAGAGATCGACTTAGACTGTACTTCAGGCAAGAGGGCAGTGAATTGAGTTATTAAGTCTGCAGACTCCGAGGTCCAGTGGGGAAAGCAATGCCGCTCCGGCCGCACCTACCCACTTGGCCTCCGGACTGCGGCTTTCTTCTTCACAGGGGTTGTCATTATTGATGGAGTGCGGACTGTAGTTGCCTTATCCGCTCAGTCCGCCGTCACCTGGGTTGATTCTGTAATTCATAACCTTGTGAGGAAAGCAATGCCGCTCCGGCCTCACCTACCCGCTTGGTTGTGAATTACAAGTCATTTCTGATATTGTTCATTGATGAAGTGCGGACTCCAGTTGCCTTATCCGCTCAGTCCGCCGTCCCTTGGCTGATTCGGTAATTCGTAATCTTGTGAGGAAAGCAATGCTGCTCCGATCGCTCCTACCCGCTTATTATGAATTACATGTCACTTCTGATGTTACTGACTATAGCAGTGCGGACGTTGGTTTTCTAATTCGCCTGGTCCGCAGAATTTGTTCGATGCATACAATGTACTTGGAAGAAATTCAAGCGCGAATATCTGCGGATGGTGACCCTAGTCCGTCCGGTTCGCTTATTCATGATATTTGGGTTAGCAGATTATGGTTTTTTCGTTATCTTAGTTCTCGCAAAATCTGGCAAAAGTTCTGTGAAATGCGGATTGAGAACTGAACTCATCCAAGTCCGCATCAATCGTCTCTTTCCCAAGGAATACATTCTGTTCATATTATAACAAGATTGTGGTAGTGAAATTTCAGCTAGCAAAGATATAAGTACGACCTCTAAAGTATCAGCAAGAAACAAGCAGAAAATCTCAGAAGATATCAAAAGTATCCTTTTTTATATATATTCATTCAAAAATTACATGTCCTGGCGGACTCGCGTAAAGTCCGCCCCTCCCCCCTTACATTAAAGAAAACCAAAAAATTACAATATATATATCCCTATTCTATCCTCTGTTTCTTGTCCGCAGGCTTCTCAGGGCTTGACCCATCCACATCCACTATAGGCGAGTAGCCGCCTGAGTCACTGTTGCTACTGTCGTCAGAGTGAGAAGCGGCTGAGGGTTCTGTTCGCGAGCTACTCTCACCAGAGCTGGAGTTAGCGGACTGATCCGATTGACCTCCTTGCTGTTGGCTTGAGGCCACTTCCTCGTCAGCAGACTCCTCCTCGTCATCTTCGGCAACTGCTTTTCCCTTATCAGCTTGCTCGAACTCGGCAACTTTATCCTTTAGCTCCGGGAAGAGCTTCAGGAAGGGAATAGAGTCTACCCCAGCCTTCGCGTACCCATCGCTGATAACGCGCTCAAGCGCGACCTCGACGCTTTCTCTTACAAAAGGAAACATGGCCTTTTGAAAGTCTGGGTTGGTTACCTCATAAGCGATCTGCAAAAGATTTCAAAAAATCAGTCCGCGGAAGATAAGCAAGATTAATGGCGATTAACTAAGCACTTACGGTCTTGTCTTCTTTATATTGATTAACTTTTGCACCAAGTCGCTTATTCCTCTCTTTCAGCGAATCGCTTTCCTTCCTGTGCCGCGCATTGTCCCTAAGCAGCTCGCGCGTAAGCCTGCCTAAGAAATGATTGGTGACGGCAGCGTTCGCACTGGCCTGCGCAGCGAGAAGGGGGAGGTCATCAGGGGCCACACCTTGCAGATCGCGGAGGTTCTGCTTCCCGTACAAAGCGGACAGGGCGACGTGGGCATGGCGAGACGGGAGCGGGCTCCTCCAAGAGGGAAGAGCCGTTGATAGGCGGACATACTTTTTCTTTTCATGCCAGTGGATCATGGGGTTGCCCCTCAGATCCTTCTGCTTCTCGCCGAAGCCCGCAATGTCGAAGCTGCCATCAGAAGAATAACCCGCGGCGGGGTCTCCGTCTTCCCTCCTCTTTTTTGCGATTTCTTTTCTCCTTTCCCCTTGCGTAGGAGTCTGTCCGGCTGGCGCAACGGGCAGATTTGCGGGCACCGCCAAGGTCGCTGCAAGAGAGAAAGTTAGCTAAAATTCCTAAGTTGTTGCGGGTACAAACGAGGGTCGCAAGACTTACTCTCTTGGCGGCTAACAGTATATAGCCCAGGCAGCAGCGGGATGTAATAGTCAACATCCAGCCTCGCTCCGTCAAGGAACTTGATGATGGCGGTCTCGGCATCGTTCAGCCGCACGCTCTTGAAGTCAGCGTCTACGCGCAGCTGCGGACTGGTATGAAGGAACCCCAGGTCGCCTTCGAAGATGAGATACCTAGAGGTCCAGTTGTGGATCTTATTCGGCAAGCCCACAACTTTCATTCCCCTACAGTAGAAGTAGATGATGCCTTTGTACTCAGGGTCTCCCGTCGGGGTAATAGAGCGAACAGAGAAAATCTTCCTGAAAACCTTCAAGGAAAATTCAATCCTCTCAGCCCGCAGATAGGCAATGAAACTACAGATCGCAACCATACTGTTCGGGGCAAGCTGGCCCGGAACCACCCCATAATGCTCGAAGATCTCCGCGACCTCCCAGAGCAGGGAAAATTTGAACCCACAGTCAAAATGGTCTATTGGAATTGCGAGCTGGGTAGCGGTTGAAAAATTCAGTCGTTCGTGGTGCTCGGGGAGCCGTGCGAGCACGGGCGAGTCCGCCATATGAACTCCCAAGAACGATTCCAGATCGGCTTCGGTTAGTCTACTCCTTTTATGATCAGCAGCGTGGAAGGCGGCTGCGGCTTCAGTGCGTGCGGATACCATGTTTTCAGGCCGCAAGTCTTCAGCTCCCACTGCTTTCTACACAAACAAAGAATGACAACCCTATTTATATAAAAATCGTCTGACATGACAGCCGTCTATCCGCTCAGATCGGAAAGCCAGTCCGCTCAGCTCGCCTCTTCCCTGTTTTCCCTGCAATATCAGATATTTCTCAAGGCTTTGCGGATTCAAAGCCAGTCCGCTCAGCTCGCCTCTTCCCTGTTTTCCCTGCACTATCAGATATTTTTCAAGGCTTTGCGGATTCAAAGCCAGTCCGCTCAGCTCGCCTCTTCCCTGTTTTCCCTGCAATATCAGATATTTTTCAAAGGCTTTGCGGATTCAAAGCCAATCCGCTCAGCTCGCCTCTTCTCTATTCTCCCTGTAAATAATTGCGAATTCACAGGAAGCCCCACAGGGATCGCAATTTTCTAGTAAACAAGATAAGCAGACATAAAACACCAGTCCGTATAACTTACATTTCACAACAGGATTATCCGAAAAGATAATAGTATGCAACAAGCAGAGTGATATCACAACACAGATACAATCACACAACGAAGAGTTTCAGCAACAATATTATACAGCAGCTTAAAAAAATAATAATAGAAAGCAAATATTCAGGCCTTAGCGTCTTCCGCGGTCTCTCTGAGCAGGTCGCACCTCCTCCTCCATTCCAACATGTGCAGCCAGGTCACTTCCTCGCAGGATCTCGCAGTAGAGTTGGGAAACCAGATGGTGCATGTTATTAAAGGTGCGGTGCATATGAGCCATGTCTTTGGCTACCCGCGGAAATGGAATCATTTGAACTGCCAGGGTTGGATCTGCGACCACCGCGGGCTGCCCGCTTGCCGCAGGGGCCGATCCCTCCCCCACAGCAGGCTGAGGCGCTTGCGATCTCACCCCAGCGGCTTCACTTACTTGCTTCTTTCCTTCCCTCGCCAAGGCCAAATATTTGCCCCTATAATGGCGGACATCTCCGCTCAGACGATTTTTCTCCTTGTTCGCACTTTCCAATGCGGCTGAAAGGCTGGCGACCTCGCTTTCCAGGATTTTTTCCCGCGCTCTGCTTTTCTTTAGTGCAGTCCGAAGCTCGCATAACTCTTCCTCATTATTCTTCGCTAACAATACAGTGTCTTCTTTAGCAGGCAGCTCCTCCTGTGCGAATCCATCAGCAGTCCGCGCCGCGGCCTCCGTCACATTTGGTGGCATAGGCACGATCTCGCCGACCTCGACAGAATCGGGCGTGGACTTCTGAACTGCAACAAAGAAAGTTAAGACGCCTCAGTATCCAGGCCGCAATGGCTCCAGAAGAAAAAAGAGAAAAGGGAAAAGGTTTTTTATCCACTTTTTGTTATCTTCGCGGCGATCTGACGACTATCAAGGATAGGTCGCCTCACGCGCTCCGGATCAAAAGCCTCTAGGCGACGCCTCCATTCACGGCGGACTAGTGCTCTTGTCTCGGCCAGCGATCTGCTCGAGGTAACTATGTCATCAGTTTCTGTAAGGATCTTGACTGGCCGCGACTTTCGAGGAGGGGATTTGTACAACCAAGAGCTCTGAAACCGCTTGGTCGCCGGCTGCAACTTACCAGATCGCATCAGCTCGGCAGCAATCTGAAGATCCTCAGTCCGCTTATCCACCACGAGCTTCTCCGAGGCCGCTTCAACCTTCGCCTTCATTATTGCGAGTTGATCCTCATTTTTCTTCCTCTCTTCAGCTGGAAAAAAAGAAGAAGGGTCGTCAAGATTTTCTCCTCCAGTTACGGTATCGGGCTGCAGCACCTCCAGTAGAGAGCGATTTATACTCGCAAGCTGATCATTATCTATAGAGTCGAGTATCTCAGTGGTTGATAAGCTGAGCGTGGAAGGGGGATCACCTTCTGCGAGCAGAGGATCGGGAGTGACGAGATCGTCTTGGACTTCTTTTTCTCGCGGCCTATGCTGCAAGCTCGCAGCTCCAGTCCGCTTGGAGATATTTTTCTCTTTCCTAACTTTCAACTTCTTCTCTACCCGCTCGGCGGCATTACCATCTCTTTTCCTCTTCTTCTTCTCCTCAGGAGTCTTCTCTAAATCGACGACAACCGGCTTGGGTTCGGGAACTGAGTTTGGAGCGACAACTTGCTTTTCGATGGAACTGTTGGTCGCGTTTTCAGCGGACTCCTTATCTCGCTCCTCGGCAACCTTCTCTCCCCTTTCCACTATCGTCTCACCAGCAGGAAGCTTCTCCTCGGTCCTTTGCTGCTGGACTTTCGGCGATGAAACTTCCTTTTCCGTTTCTATCCGCAACATGATGGTCCCCGAAGGAGAGCGATGCACCTCCATGCTGGAGGAGTTCGCAGGGTTTTGGTCAGAAACGGAAGGCGGATTCGGTTTCTCCCGTAGAGGACTTGGGGGAGCACTCGCAGTCTTCACAGTATCGCGGACTGGATCTTGCTTCACCTGGTCTGAACTCTCCCCCTGGTGGCGGGCAGGCGCATCTTTTCGGTGGCTCGATTTCTTAGGCCGAGAACTCGCTTTCGGCTTCTCAATTGGAGCAGCCATGCTGCCAAAGAAGGACCCTAGCCTCGCCATGCCGGACTGGAAAGTCGAGACCGCAAGTGGTGAGTAGCGACCCGTCGCGCAGACAGTTCTGACAGAAGACAGCGCTTCCGGCAGTATTTATAGCACAAATAGCATTAATGATAGTTGCGGACTCAGCGGTTAAAGAAACATTTTCGGAATTTTCCAAAACTCAAAAATGTACGGGGATTATGTTAACCCCAGAATCCGCAACATTTCCAGCTAGGCATCTTACCCTTCCCTCGCTGAACTTAAGTACTCAGTTCGCCCAGCTCGCTAGTGGGCATGGTCCGTCACCTAGGCGGACTCCAGAAATCCGTCTGCTCAGATCGCCCTCAGTTCACAGCCCTGCTAGATAGGCGAATCAGGCTCAGACCGGCAGGCTCCGAGTCGGGCCGCCCAGGCTGCTCAGGTCGCGGCTAGTCTAAAAGTCACGCGCTCAGCGCGACCAAGGGGGGTCTCCAGCTCGCTGGCCCAGTCCGCCTGTCCCGCGCGGACTGCTTGTTCCTTCTCCTTTTTTGTTTCCCGTCACCGCTGCCCGGCTCTTTTGTACCCCGGGCAGCCGGTTATTTTAGCCCTGCCCGCTTGGGCAGGCCCCCAGCCTATAAATAGGGGGAAGTGGTGCACTCAAAGCACGCTGACTCGAGCCCAGGAGCCCACTTGTTAAAGGCTGCGGACTCGAATCTCTGGCTTTGCGACCTCCGGCTTGCTTTCCCCCATTGCTTTCTTTTTCTTTTCTTGTAACCGCATCTTGGTAATAAAAAGTAAGCCCGTCGCAGGAGTGGTATTTAGGCCGCGACGGGTGAAGTCTGGTGTTGCCGTGCTCTACGGCTCTATTGCCTTGCCTTTCCGTTCCTTTTCTAGTCCGCCAAGTAGATTGCTGCTCGCAGTTTGTTTTTCCTTTCTCTTCCCCAAGTGCTCGAACGGTTAGCTGGTGGTGCCCGAGTCCGTCGCTGAACTTAAGTACTCAGTTCGCCCAGCTCGCCAGTGGGCATGGTCCGTCACCTAGGCGGACTCCAGAAATCCGTCTGCTCAGATCGCCCTCAGTTCACAACCCTGCTAGATCGGCGAATCAGGCTCAGACCGGCAGGCTCCGAGTCGGGCCGCCCAGGCCGCTCAGGTCGCGGCTAGTCTAAAAGTCACGCGCTCAGCGCGACCAAGGGGGGTCTCCAGCTCGCTGGCCCAGTCCGCCTGTCCCGCGCGGACTGCTTGTTCCTTCTCCTTTTTTGTTTCCCGTCACCGCTGCCCGGCTCTTTTGTACCCCGGGCAGCCGGTTATTTTAGCCCTGCCCGCTTGGGCAGGCCCCCAGCCTATAAATAGGGGGAAGTGGTGCACTCAAAGCACGTTGACTCGAGCCCAGGAGCCCACTTGTTAAAGGCTGCGGACTCGAATCTCTGGCTTTGCGACCTCCGGCTTGCTTTCCCCCATTGCTTTCTTTTTCTTTTCTTGTAACCGCATCTTGGTAATAAAAAGTAAGCCCGTCGCAGGAGTGGTATTTAGGCCGCGACGGGTGAAGTCTGGTGTTGCCGTGCTCTACGGCTCTGTTGCCTTTCCGTTCCTTTTCTAGTCCGCCAAGTAGATTGCTGCTCGCAGTTTGTTTTTCCTTTCTCTTCCCCAAGTGCTCGAACGGTTAGCTGGTGGTGCCCGAGTCCGTCGCTTTTCGAGCATCAACACCTCAGACTTCTAGGCCCCTAGGATGGTTTTGTCATGACTAGGTCATGATAAAACCTTGGGAAGAAAAAAAGGGTTTGGGTGAACATGGGACTTAGGGTGTGAACCCCCTGGTCTACAAATAGCAGAACTTCAACACTAACTAAGGGTTGACCCTAGGGCTTCACCATGACTCCATGACCCCACCACAACATCTTTAACCCATTAAAGTGTCTATTAGAGCCATAGAGACCCGTTGGAGTCAACAAAAGAGGCCAAGTTAACAATGGTCCACCTTAAGCCTAAGAAAGTCAACTTAGCTCAATTTTGGTCAGATGACCACCTAAGTGTTAAATGACCTCATTCTTAGTCTCTTTGCAACATGGGGGACCCAATGGCTCCAAAAGCCCCATGCCTAAGTCACCCAAGTGGCTAATTTTTACAAACTCAACCTATTGCTCAATTTGGTCAATTTGGGCTAACCTAGCCCAATCCAAGTAAGCTTAGCCCAAACTAGTCTGGCCCATTGGTCTAGGAGATAGAGAGACACCTTTGGGGTCCACCAGTTTCATAGATTGGTGACTATGAGAGAGAGAATGAGAGTTTCTCAAATTTGGATGAGAGGGAAATTGAGAGCTTAATGGCCATCATGGCCATGAAGGCTCCATAACCCCTCACTTTTATGGGGATTTTACTCCTCTGAGGGAGAGGAGAAGTTTTTAGGAGGTGGTCGGCCATTAGGGTGGCTCAACCCCCTCTATTTGGCAGAAACTAAAAAATCCCCATTATGGCCATTAATGGAGTTTTTCAAAATTGAGGAGTTACAAGCCTCCTCGCCTCAATGCCCCTCTTTAAGGACCTTCACCAAAGCCAGGGAAATCATTTCCCCCGATCCTTTCTCAATTCCATTCAGGTTGGTGTACAAGTTGCAGAAGAGCAAAAGCTCGGTGGTCGAAAATGGTGAGAAGGCAAAGCACACGCATTCAGGTCGCTAACCAGGTCCTCCTCTACTCCTTCTTCATGGGTTAGATCTTAGCAATTGTTAGAGCAAAGAATCAGGCTCAATTTATACATATCGGGTGGAATTTCTACACTCTGGTTTGCTACAATCCGCCGTCTTCGGCAGCCAAACCACCTCCGGCCGATAGCCCTCACCTCAATAGAGGTGGGGGCGGCGGTGGTTGGCCGGGGAGGTGGTCGAAGGACCGGAAATTGGGGCTGGAGTTGTCCCAAGGTCAGGCGTATCTATTCTATTGGCTGGAGGAAGAAGAAATCCAGAAGCCGTCTGATCCTGCTTTAAGATCCGTTCGGATCTAAATATATTAAAATTGTTATATGTATATTTCTGTCACATAATTTCACCTGTTTTGGAATTTAAATTAAAAATACTTAGAGGAATTTTATGAAAAACTCATCAACATGAATCTTGTAGCTCTATGGGTCTAGTTTAGTTTAAAATTGATTTGAACTAATTTTTAATTTAGGTCAGACCACATCACTCATTTCTGTGAGGTCTATAATTAGGGTTGATCAGAGATTGTTTGTGGTGCCCCCATCAATACTGACCTCTAAATGACTTGAAATTTGGAGCATGAGCCATTCATATCTAGATCTAAAACATATCTAAAAATGGAAATTTTATGAAATTTGTTTCTAAAGTTTTGGAAATCATTTCATTTTTTCATGTAAGGTTTAATTAAAGGTTCTAATGACCTACAAATCCTCCCAAATTTTGGTGAGTAGTCATTGGGGTCAATATAGGACTTTGCATAAAATTTCATCCCATTTAAAGATGATTTTGTATGTAATTTAGTAGACCCTAGCCTAGGCCTAAAAGGGTTATTTAGGTCAAAGAGTCCCTAGTGGGTATTGAGTGACCAAATCACCTCAATAGAGGTTGAAACAAGGGCCACTGATTTGATGTGACATTAAAAACCCTCACACGGAGTTTGTGGTGGAATAGGGTGGATTTGCCCTAGGACCCTAGTTCAAACCCTAAAGTTGAACTTTGGGGATTTGTGAAGGACATGGTGTGATATGTCCTTATATGGACATGGTGTATAGTCCATGAGATCTTAGGGTGGTGAAATGCCCTTCGAAGGAATTTGGTGGTATTTGGACCCATGCACCCCACATTAATCACTTGGAAATTATTTAGGTCTATACACCTTATGGAATAAATAAGGTGTCCTATGACTTGGGATCTTCATGAGATTTTGGAAGGCGTAATTTTATAGTATTATTAACCTCTGAAATTTATTATAGGATATTTAGATAACAGTAACTCATACTTGTAGATATAACCTTCACCTTGCCCTTTTTGATAATATTGAAGTAACTATGGTTTAGTTGTCTTATAATGAAATGAAATTGTGGTAATGTTAATCAAATACAATTTGTATGCACTGATAAATTATTTAGAATATTTGGGCATTTCCTCTTAGTACTTCTTGTGTAAAGAGAACTAGTGCACATTATTTTGATGAATAGATAATAAATACTATATCAGGTTGAAAAATTATGTTACTTGGCCAGAGAGCTTTTTAGGGCATAATAAAGCTTTGAAAATTATTACATGTTGATTTGATGAGTTTACAAGAATGTTTCTTCACAAAGTGCACTATCATGGATTTATTTGAGGTATTTTTTCTATATAGCTCGCTAACCTTGGAACTGCATGAAACTTAGTCAGTAATGTTTTATGATCATAATAAGACTATGGTAATTTTTGTATAATTTATGGAATATGAATTGTGGTACTCCCGTAATTATCTCTAATTATTTGAATTATCTTGAATTAATTATTTAGAGGTTAATACATTTATGAAAAATTGTGAAATTAGGTATTCTTTGTTATTTTGGCATCATATAGTGTTCATAATTTTTTGGTGGCCATAACTTCATGAAATCAAGTATTTCATGTTCAAAATTACCCATTGCCTAATATTTGGGAAAATTAAATAAATGCCAAATTAATTAGAAAAATTACAAGTTTTGGGATTTAGGCTAAATATATAATGATAGACCACCAATAATTATCTTAGGGCTTTTGTATGAAAATTTAGAGTACCTCTCTCTGATCATGTACATCTTCTAGCTTAGATTGGTGTATATATAATAAAACTGAAGAAATGGTAATAGCATGTGGAATGGACATAGGGAGTTGGGGTTAATAGTTTATCTATTTTGGTGAAGTGAAAATGAGTTCATCTTTAGGAGTCATGATGTGGAAGTATTGGGTTGAAGGGTGTTAAATGGTGCTCGGGATCGACGAAACATCGTCCTTCATATGGAGTGAGAGAGAGAGAGTTAAATACACTAGGGTTACATTAAGCATAACTACAAATGGGGTTGGCTATAGGTAGATACCAATAATAATAAGTACCTTGCGAAAGGGAGCTTTGGGCTTCAGCCCATCGTAGTTCCTAGTGCCCTCGAGAGCCCTTCACAGGGAATGCATTGGGTAGTCCAAGGCAAACGTAATCCGTAAGAATAAATGGAAAACAAGAATAATTAGAAGTAATCTAGGATTACACTTACAATCACGCTCCCCAATGTTATGGGTGTTAGGTTGGTTCTCACGAGCGGTATGATCGATGGTTTTGGTGATGGGCAGGTTAGCTCGGCGAGCCGATGGATCGGTAGATATTTATTACGGACCGCTTAGTCCAGGAAGCTTTGGCTTGGGGGGGGGGGGGGATACATTAATGTTGCATGTGCATAAAATCTAATGTTGTGGGTCTTTGGTATTGGAGGGTCGTCACACCGACACCAATACATTGACTCGACAAGTGTGATTTAGCACTTTGCCAAATAAATTTTGGTGCGCCAGCCGGCTAGAGTACGTAGGAGCTCCTCTTAGTGCACCAGCATTGAGGCATGCAATAGGTCTGATAGGTAGTGATGATACCGGTTTAGAGGTGGGCGAGGCCCAACCCACCTCTTCCGTTTGGCACTACTGACGTATCCTGAGAGGTTAGGCTCCAGAAAGGGGGAATTAAAGGTCTATGTTCACAGAGTCGGGTGCGTGTGTTGCACTTGCATGTTCTTATCATAGCATACATGAATGACATAGCATAATCATTACATATAACCCTTGACAAAAGTTTTATAAATTGGTATGAGACACTTTATATAATAGGCCTTGCAAAACGACCCCTTGGTCTATAGGTTTGTATGGGCATTCTTATAGGTCATGGTTACTTTCTTAGTTTACCTTCTTATATTTTACTTGCTCACCTTGTTCATGTGTATATTCATATTGCTTACCTACTATTTGCTTACTTGTACGTGCTGTGATTTTATGCTCATGATAGTCTAGTTCTATCGTCACCTGCTAACTTTTATTACTCTCCACCTTAAATACCTTCCTTTTCCTTCTCCCCGCTCAGTGCCTAGGAGCCAATGGAGGAACAGTGGGGGATGATAGGACTTAGTATTTTAGACTAACGTTCATTGACCAAATAATTTTAGGGGATCGTGGAGCCGAACCTAGAGATGCAGCCCTATAGGTCGGTGCGCCTTGAGATAGGACTAACTAGCATGGGAGTTCAGGCAGTAGGGACAGTGAGTATCGATCATTAGTAGTTACTATAGATTTGCTTTTGAGTTGAGTGAAATGTAGAGAGGATCATGATGTATCGGGCTGGAGCCCTCTTATTAGTACTTTGATTTATCATTGTTGTGGACTCTCCCTTCGTGGAGATTTTTTTTATGTAATGTGATTTCTGGTGGACCAGTATTTGAGTTTTACTTTTCTCTTTATACATATTCTTCTCTTCTATGATCGGTATTGTCGGCAGAATAATTATTTTATAGTGATGACCTTCCCGGGTGTGTTGGTGTCACCGCAAAGCGATGGTTCTAGGCATAAGACCCTGTTGGTTTAAGAGAGAAAAAATGGTGTCATAAACATATAACTCGAGTACCTCAGGCAAAAGGGAGCTTTGGGCTTTAGCCCATAGTGTTCATAGTACCCTTAAGAGCCCTTCATAGGGAATGCCTTGGGCAGTCCAAGGTTAACGTAATCTGTAAGACTAAATGGAAAATAAGAGTGATAGTACGTTTTATAGTCTAAGCTATAGTGGTATTTTCTGACTTTTTATACACAAATCATGTCTTGTATGTTTGTTGCCCTCTTTTTGTATATATTATTTCCTCTAATGTTTTATTCTCTTTTTTCAGGTTTTCATAGCTTTCGGCGAAAAATGACCTGACACGCCACCCCTGACACACCCTCCATAGGCGTGTCACAGGGCGTATAACCTGATCCCGAGGAAGTTTGCTGCCAGAACCAAAATATCGAGAAAAACCGCTAACACGCCCCCTAATAAGCCCTCCCTTGGCATGTCACCGTCATCTTAATGCCTGTTGCCGCATTTAAAGATTTTTCATTGCTGCAAGTCAATAGTACTGACACGCCCCCTACATGTTCGTATCTTTGGGTGTGTACCACCTTATTTCGACATCTGATGGATTTCCGACCAATGATTGAGCCATGACGTGCCCTACACGCCCCTCTACATGGGGGTGGCCAAGGGCATGTGCACCGATGTATAGAAGAAATCATCATTCCCGCCAAAATCCAGAGCCTAAGGTCAACTCTGTACGTGACATGCCCCCCTTACTCACCCTCCCTAGGCATGATAGGGGGCGTGACCAACCAGTGAGAAATTATATAAATTCAGTGGTTCCCCCTTGTGTCCAGAAGTGTTTTTTGGGTTAAGAGGGGAGGTGTTGCCGTTTTTTATTAGCATTTTTCATGCTCTCTCTCCCTCTCTCTCTTTTTATGCTTTTCTTATCCCTATCTTAGTGTACTCTTTTGATATCATTTTTGTAATTTCTTTAGTAGCTTAATGTAATGCTAGCTTAGGATTTTTAGTTCAAAGCACTTGCAGTCTTTATTTCAAGTTGTAACTTTCTTTTTGTATTAATAAAAAGTGCTCTTTTTATCTTTGTGTCCAAAATGTTCTTCTACTCATCTCTCCTCCTCCACTTCTCCATGATTAAATAATCCTCCTTGCACTCGATCTTGATTATCTAAGGTTCAAGTTGATTAAGTTATGATGCTTTGAATTAAATTTTTTTTTAAGGTTTAGGCTTTCGATTTACTCTTGATTTTTCATGTTTGGAGTTATATCATCGATATATAATTTCCATCTTTGTTATCACTCTTAGCTAGCCGAGAGTATCGTGGTTTGAAGTGAACACTTAAGAGTAAAGAGAGTTGCACGCACCCCTTGAGAGAGGAAGACGTTAAATCTCCAAGATTAGATTGAAATCCAATAGTGGGGTTCACCGCGTAAAGCGAGCTTTAGGCCTCCGATTTTGACGAGAGTTTAGTCGGACCTTCCTAAACCAAGCTAGGCAGGACTTCGAGAGAAGTGTGTTCAAGCTTTGGGAACCTCCACGGTCAAGGTCCTTTACCTTATTAAGTTAGGGTTTTTATCGCATTTTTAGTAAACTCTTGCCGAGGTGATTCTCGATCGAGTGCTTTTCCATTTCATCATTTCAATCTTTCGTTATAATAATTTTAGTAGCTCTTAATTTTTCTGCAAGTAGTTCTCTTTTAGCGCAATATTTCTTTTCTTAATAGCAATTAACTTTTTCTTAACCCTAAAACCTTCCTTCGATAAGATAATAGTTTTCGTGTGAGTAAGATTATTCGACTATTCTCGGATTTCAATATGACACGTGTGTCCCCGAGCTACAGTTCGATAGGTATACTTGCCTAGTTTGATTGCTAGTTCGGCTCTCTTTTCTATAGCACGAAAAGCGATCACCAAGTTTTTGGCGCCGTTGTCGGGGAGCAAATTTTGTTGATACTTTGAAAACACAAACCTATTACTTTTATAGTTTCTCTTTTTCTTGCCTCTTTTCTTAAAAATTTAAAATTACAAAAAAAAATTAACGCTCTTAATAAAAACCCGCATCAGAATTTTTCTACACCACCTAACTCTCTCGAAATGGGAAAAATGGCTTTAAATGCCACTATCTTGTCTAGTACCTTGCGAACCCTTCATTGGGTAGCCATTGGGAAGTTCGGGAGTTAAAACATAAAAAAAATCTATTAAAAAAAATTAGCTTCTCCTTTTTGTAGGTTATTTATTTCTCTTTCTTTATCTTCTCTTCTTCTAGTGCATGACCCGCGGGAATCCGTCGATTATTTTGGACATGGACTATGAAATTGAGCATACTCTTTGGAGAAAATCGCGATTTCAAGGCCATACTCTCAAAATACCCATTGAGGATTCCGAGTCATTCTCTACTTTAAGAATGGAAGAACCCAACGTGGAGGAAGCCGTGCATAGGCCTATGTACTATTATGCATGACTGAATCTAGAGAGAAAATAATCAAGCATCATTCGCCCTGTGATAGCTAATAATAATTTTGAACTAAAGCCTAGCATAATTCAAATGTTGCAGTAGTATGTGCAATATGACGGACTTCAAGATGAAGATCCGAACGCGCATATAGCATGCTTTCTTGAGATTTGTGACACCTTCAAGATCAATGTTGTTACAAATGATGCTATTAGGATAAGAATATTTCCTTTCTCCCTAAGAACCAAAGCTAAACAGTGGATGATGACTCTGCCATGAGGGAGCATCACCACTTGGGATCAACTAACTGAAAAATTTCTAACTAAGTATTTTCCGCCAGCTAAAATTGCAAAACTTCGGAACAATATTCATGCCTTTGGAAAAATAGACTCTAAAACCTTATATGAAACCTGGGAAAGATTTAACGAACTCTTAAGACGATGCCCCCATCATACGCTGCCTTATGGTTACAAGTGCAGGCGTTTTATATCGGGCTAACTCAAAACACAAAGCAAATTATAGACTCAGCTTCTGGGGGTACCTTGAACCACAAAATCCTGAAAGCATCTCTTGAGCTTTTTGAGGACATGACCATGAACATATATCAGTGGAATGTGTCTAGGTCCCTCCAAAACAAACCTGCAGGTATCTTTTATGTAGAGAACGTCTCTCAGCTAGCTGTGCAAGTGGAAATTTTAAGTAAAAAAATTACAGAGATGACTGCTGCCTCTGCCCCTCTTGTACGGGAATCTGTAACTCCTGCTGCCGAATAATTAGATTATGTTAATAATATGCCTTAAAATGCTTTTAATAATATTTCTGCTGCGAATTTTCTGCTGCAAAAGCAATGGCAAGCTCTTCCTACTTCCTTTCTAATAGTGAAAATAAATTTTCTGATTTTTGTCCTCCCTCTACTCTTCCAATGGAATTCTACAAGAAGTCGCCATGGTCACTAGCCCCACCCCTTTTAATTTTCAAAATAAAAAATTCTATGAAGACATAGTTTTTGAAATAGAGAGAATTTCTAAAACCTCATATGAAGAACCCCCTAACCTAGAATTAAATGAACTACCTGAACATCTTAGGTATGTTTTCTTAGAAAAGGACTCCAAACTGCCCGTGATAATTTCAGCCTACTTGACTGACGTGTAGAATGATAAACTCCTTCTAGTTTTACGTAAGCATCACCGAGCTATTGCCTGGCAGATTTCTGATATCAAGGGAATAAGCCCATCCTTTTGCACTCACAAAATCTTAATAGAAGATAATTCACATAACTACCTACAACTTAAACGTCCTATAAACCCGAACATGAAATAAGTCATAAAGGACGAGGTTATGAAACTATTAGACGCAGGAATTATCTATCCTATATCTTATAGTAATTATTTAGACTTGTTTAGGTAGTGCCGAAAAAGGGAGGGATAACTGTAGTTGTAAATGAAAATAATGATTTAATCAAAATACAAAAGGTGACGAGGTGGCGAATGTGTATTGACTATCGTAAGTTAAATGACGCCACCCGCAAGGACCACTTTCCCTTATCGTTCATCGATCAACTTTTAGAGCTATTATCCTTCCATAACTTTTATTGTTTTCTCGATGGCCTCTCTGGGTATTTTCAATTCCCCATCTCTCCTGTGGATAAGGAGAAAACTACGTTTACTTGTCCCTTCAGCACCTTTGCCTACTAAAGAATGTCGTTTGGATTGTGCAATGCGCCAACTACATTCCAGTGATGTATGATCGCTATCTTCGACAAGTACGTAGAAAGCATTATGGTAGTGTTCATGGATGATTTCTCTGTGTTCGACGATGCCTTTGATAGTTGTTTAGAAAACTTAGAAAACGTCTTAGAAAGATGCGAAGAAACTAACCTTGCCCTAAATTGGGAAAAATGCCATTTTATGGTAAGGGAAGGGTTAGTTTTGGGTCATAAGATCTCTGCGAGAGGAATTGAAGTAGATATTGCTAAGATAGAAGTTATTGAGAAGCTTCCGCCGCCGACGAAGGTCAAAGCTATAAGAAGTTTTTTCGGACATGCTGGTTTCTATCGTTGATTCATAAAAGACTTCTCCAAAATCACCAAACCTCTTACTCAACTCTTAGAATAAGAAGCCACCTTTATTTTTGATGACCTATGTCTGTGTGCCTTTGAATTAATAAAAGATAAATTAATTAACGCCCATATTATGAAAGCTTCGGTGAGGGACCTTCTCTTTTAAATTATGTGTGATGCAAGTAGTTTCGCGGTGGGAGTCGTACTAAAAAATGAATTTATAAAAACTTCCACCCCATCGATTATGCAAGTAAAACACTTACTTCGGCACAAGAGAATTATACCACGACCGAGAAGGAGCAGCTCCTAGTTGTTGTGTTCGCTTTTGATAAATTCTGTTCATATATTACGCTTTCCAAAATTTTTGATTTTACGGACCACTCGGCCCTCAAATATTTTCTTGTTAAGACGGATGCAAACCTGCACCTGATTCGCTGGGTCTTACTCGTCCAGGAGTTTGACTTAGAAATCCGTGATAAGCGAGGAGCCGAGAATTTGGTCGCCGACCATCTTTCACGATTAGATAATTCGCTGGGTCTTACCCGTAGAATTTGAACACCGTACTTTTTGGGACTTAAGGTTTTTAAATTTCGTTCCCACTCTGCCGGCCATTTTAGAAAATTTCAACTTAACGAACTCGATTAGTGGCGCTCTTATGCATATGAAAACAACAAAATTTATAAAGAGCGGACGAAACGTTTTTACGATTGTTAACCTAGAAATCGACGATCCTTCCTAAGATAGCCAACTTGCTAGTCATGGCCCGCTCCAGGAGTTCGCAACAAGTCCAAGGGTTGGCAGACAGACTTTTTTGTCCACTCAGTCTACGCTGCTAGGGCGGTCTCCCCGATCTGACCGCCCAGGTCGCGCAGTAGCCGCTCGTTCTATAGGGCTGCGTACTGCTTCCTCATTTCGCCCATGTAGGTTGTGCGGTTTGATCAACTAACCTCGCAAATTCTGTCCTCCAGTAGGTGAACTACCCAGCTTTGGCAGACTCCAATCTCCATCCGAACATATTCACCTTGTCTCAAGAGAGACGACCTGCCTCAAGGCTGTCCACCATCAGCAGCAGCGAAAACCCTCTAGAAAGAATGGCGACATGCCCCCTCCAGCCAGCAACAGCTGGATCCTCTTTGGCAGCATGTGCGGCCAACCAGGTCTCTAAGCCTAGGCCGCCCAGCCTGGCTGGCAAGCCTTTCCAACAGGAGGCGGACATCCCCGCTCACAGTTCGCGGACTCTATCTCAGTCCGCCAAAGGAGTGCGGATTCTCCAGCTCTCCAGCAACCCACAACGTTCAGTGCACACATCCCGTTCACCGCGGGGTGGGCTGACTCGTCATGTAGTCCAACCATCCATTCCGCATACATTGATGAACCCCAGCTCCAAATTTTCATCAGCAGGCGACCTGCTCCTATTCCTGCAACAGAGGCGGAATCATCGCGCAGTCTTCCACTCAGCTTCCAGCACCCACATCTTCCCAGCAGCGAGTGGATAATTTCTCCGCTCGATAGCCGATTAGACTCATCCTCTCCACAGCGAGCTAGGTGGAATCCTTTGGTAATCCGCCAGCTAGTCCTCCAGTTTCCCGGTGCCCACTTCTTTTCAGCAGCGGGCGGACTCTTCCTCAGCCCGAATACTCAACGCGGGCTCGCTCAGAACAGCAAGTGCGGTCTCTTCCCATTCCGCCAGTAGTAAGACCAGCTATAGAGATAAGTCGGAGACCGCGCGGCCAGGCGCGGACCCGCGGACTTAGTTTCGTACTCGCACAACTTACCGACTTAGTGGGCATGACGTTACTAAGACCGTTACCACCTCAGGCCTATAAATAGGCCACCATACCTCTTATTTAGGGGCAAAGTAGAGATGTCAATATCCAAGCATCAATTCCTGTAGACTCTGATTCTCAGTCCGGGCGACCTCTTCCTCTTCTCTCAGCTTGATAAGGCAGTCTGCCCAGCTTAGTTTAGCGAGCTGCTTGATCAGCTAACCTCGCGGTCTGCCGACCACTCTGGTCTAACCGCGCGGCCTTTGGCATTTTTCTTCGCCTTAGCCGCAAGCTTCCCCCTTTGTACCCTTTTTGCTTTCTATTTAAAGGTGTAATCTCGAGCTGTAATCAGATTTTTAATCAAAGGAAAGCCCGTCGCAAGAGTGGCATATAAGTCACAGAGGGCGAACTCTGTTATTGTCACTGCTAGCTGCTCCCTCTCTTTTTCTCAACCCCTCTCCTCTCTAGGCATAAACCTGCATGGCTAGCCTTCAGAGTAGTTGTCTGGTCGACAGTATCTGATCAACCTTCCCAGCTTTTCTTAGCATCCTCCTCAAACCTTATCGGCTATCCTCGGAACCCTCTCCTTCATCTAACTTGTGAGACAGAACAACCCGTTAACTATGTTGTGCCATTTTCACGCATCAATAGTTAACACGCGACTTTCAGATCTCTATCAGACAGGGAAATAAGTTGTTACTCATGTAAGACCATCAATCAGCCAAGAATCTTGCTTCAATACCTGGTGAAGATCCTCTCTAGGAAGCCTTGGAGCAATCACGTAGAGAATTTGCCCAACAGTTTCAAACAATCAACCGTACTCTAGCTATTATTACTCAAAGATTAGACATGCAATCCGCAGCAGCACCAGTTCCTCCAGTCAATCAAGCACCAACATTGGAGACTCCTCAAGTTTATCCTCCAGCTTATTGATGAGTCTGATTTATATAGGGTTTTTCGGACTAATCTTGGCTTATTATCTTGCATGTGCACTCCTTTTTCAATCGAAAAAGTTACATTTTTGTTTAGATCTTCACTTGACCACATTGTGCACTGTTTTGGCCCATGGGTGTGCAATTGCGCATTGTTTTGTCGGGGGTTAGCACAGGGTGCTCCCCATGGTTCTTTTTGTTCATTTTATGCTGTGTTTTGGTTCTAGGAGCTTGTGCTCCTGCTTTGGTTTTTGTTGTGCAGGTGGTGCGTTTTCCCTTAGGTAGGAATTCTGATTTGTGGAAAACACGTGGTCGTTAGTTTCCTTAGTGCATGGTTTCTTCGTAATCATGCGTTTTACTTGGTCGAGTGGATCTCAACGCATTTCATCGAATTGAGCTCGAAGAGTATAAACACATGGTTAACGCTCGGTTTCGGCAAAACTGTGCGAGAAGGAAACGCACGGTTGTCCTGTACATTTCGTTTTGGCACCATTCTGTAGTTAATCATGTGATTTGTTCACGCACAGGCGGCAGCTCCCATGCGCGAGTAAAATGCATGGTTCGACTATTTTCTCCAACATTCCTGCACTCTGTGTTTACCCGTGCAATTTCCTTCGCGCATGGGTGGAAGCACACGTTTGCGAGTAAAACGCACGGGTCAACACATCTTCATCCGCGATCCATATCTGAAAGTTAATAATGCACGGTTGGCGCACGGTCGTGCGCGGGACCGTGCGTGCCTATTTTCTGACCTGTTTCTATTTAAAGCGTAGATTTTCCACCATTTGGGACAGCTCGCTTCCAGTAATTCCTTCCGCATTTCTAGGGAGAAACTCCGCCGTTCCACAAAGGGGAGGAGCTCCGGGCAAGCTTTCAACGCCAAATTCAAGCCCAAGCTTCCTCTTGGCCTCCTCCTTAATCCTTGAGCTTCAAGAAGAGTATTGACTTAGCTTTCTCCATCAAACTGGGTGATGTTTGTGCAATCTTCCACCGGCTCATGATATGAAAAAGAAGGGTCCATTCGGAGTGAGTGACATCCTCCTCTACCACGGACGCAGTTGTGGACCGAGCTAGGATGCAGATTGACAACACAGTGAATCCTACCGTGAATCCTCAGCAAGACTTCATATCCGATCGATTTCGCACACTTTTCTTCTCTTATTGTGGATAGTTTAGTTAATATCTTGTATATTTATGTTATTTGCTTGAGGTGCGCCTTATTTCCATCCACCCTTATCGCACTAACAATTGCTAGTAGCGTGCACAGCGAAGAGGTGCTCTCGGCCCTCATTCAACAAGCCAACTAAATAACCCGCCTAGTGAATTGGTGCATAGCGGCCCGACTAGTCTTCCATCCCGCTTGGAGAATAATTTCATAGCGGCGTTTCATAGGAGTTGTTATAGCTTTTTTACTTTATTTTTCTTCAAACAATCAAAACCCCCTTAGTTAACTCCGACCTAACGACTTCAATCTCAAGTCCTCCTCGAAATTAACTCCGCCCTAACTGTGTTGCCTCGAGATCAATACTTGGGGAAATTTGTCCATTTTATATTACTTGTGTGACCGGTACACATGCCGTTCAAACGCATCAAGTATTTGGCGTCGTTGCCGCGGAACAATGTCGTGTGAGTTTTTGGAGAGGGAGATAGGTGATAGAAGCCCTTTTCCATTTGTACATTTCATGTTTATTCT
The DNA here is from genome assembly GCA_039513925.1 of Platanthera zijinensis. NCBI lineage: Eukaryota > Viridiplantae > Streptophyta > Magnoliopsida > Asparagales > Orchidaceae > Platanthera > Platanthera zijinensis. The sequence continues at coordinate 140,241,410 of CM077090.1, forward strand.
CTGCTTTAGTTTTTAAATTTTATTGTTTATTTTTCTTTGTTCCTTTTCTAGTTTTAATTTTTCAGTAGCAGGCATTTCTTTTTATTTATCTGTTAGTGTGAATTTAATTTTTTCTTAGAATATTATTGTGGTGAATTCTTTCTGGTCGAACCATGTTTTCTGATATGAATATCCATTGTAGATGGTGCGTGGATTATAGTCATTGTAGTGATGAGTTCCCCACTGAAGATAATGTGCATAATTATCATGGTTCAGTTTATGGAGAACCGTCTTCTTATGGAACTTCATACACTGTACCCCAGGCTTATGGTCACTTCTCTTCTACGCCTATACCTTTTTCTTATTCCTCTCCGGTCCCACCTGGACCGAGGAGTAGTGGAAAATGGTGTTTGTGTCTTCGTAGCACCGACCATGTGTTGAAAGATTGTGCAGAATTTCAGCGCCAGTTGGAGGAGGATTATGAACCGGTTATCCGATTCGTTCTATCCACCTCTCAATCGGCTGTCCCTTTTGATTCTAATGATATATTCGCAGTACCACATTGTCTATGGGGTACTGCTGTGGATATACCCATCAGACTTTCTACTGATAAGTGTGACGACATTATGGTGTAATCTCTCCCCATGTACGGCCCCTCTTGTTGATTCACCCCCGGAGGAACCCACACATATTTTTTCTGATGTTGTTGTTTCTTCGCCTTCTTTGCAAGAATTATCTATCCGTATTTTTATTGAGTCGTTTGTTGATGTTAGGCCGTATTCTGATTCAGAGCCTAAGGTGGCGCTCATGTGTGACGAGGATGTGGTTCTCTTCAATGGAGAGTATTACATCTTGGAATATGATGACGCACCCCGGTGGGTTAATGAGGAGATCTATTCTCATGAGGAAGTTTTCACTTCCTCGTTGGGTGAGGAGGTCCAAACCACCACCGAGGACCTCGAGCTCTTGGATCGCCCCCCCCCCCCGTCATGACTCACATGACATTGGCGGTGACCTATGCTTGGATCCTGCGATACCGGGATCACTCTCCCATTTTCAGATTATTTTAGTTCTTCTTCTCTTTTATTACATGACCCCCCCTTCTCTATCTGAGCCTGTGCAGGATGAGTCTCCACGGTTACATTGGGATGATGATGAGCCTGGTTTTCATACCATTGCCAACGCTTCCTACGAACCAATGGTGGATGATTCCTTGCAAGGCAAGGATTTATTTTGTGATAAGATGAGCAGCAACTAGTGCTCCTCCTCATCTTACTTCCTATTTACTCTGCTTGTGAGGAAAAGGTATGATTATTTAGGCAAGGGGGTAACTACTTTATCTTCGTATTGGCACCCGTTACCGCAACGGATATTAGGCCAGTTACCTATACACTTTTCTTTTCATATGCCCATTAGCTAGAAATATATAGAATTTAATAAGTCGTGCTTGGATGACAATAAACCCAGTAGTTATCTTTCATTTTCTGCATATTTATGTTTCATGTCTAATTATTTTTAGTATTTTTTTGAATTTTTTATAATTTTCTATTGTTTTTGAGGAGCTCACCACTACAGGTATTCATGGAAATTCTTATTGGCGGGGTTGTGACTCTTCGTATGGCGGACCTACTTTTGATTTTTTCATGCATCTTCTGGTATGCTCACTAACTGAGCATTGGGTAACCTCTTCCCTTGTCTCTATTTGATTTAAATTTCTATAACATTTGATTGTAGCTTAGTTTAAGTCTGGGGGAGAGCCATTATTTGTTACCTTTTGCACGTGCACATTTTATGTGCATACTAGAAGCATTTATTATTTTTTTTGATAGTTCTTTGCATCGCACAGCATTGCACCCACATGAGAGCGTGCTTAGCTATTAGCGTGCTGCGATTTAAACTCGTTTCTTTTGTATGATTTGGGAAAATTATTATGCTTGCATAGGATTGTGAGATGGAGTAAAATGTTGACTCCTGTAGTGCTCCTATTCGAGTGAACTTATCTCGTGTAGAAATTGGAGTAGATTTAATTTTTCTGTATACTTATAGTTTTATAATTTTTTATTGGCGTAGAGACTTTTTATTCTACTCAAAAATTGGTGAATCCAGTGTGAATCAAATGGTAGTGTAGGGATGTGTGTAGCCTCCACTAGACTCATTTTGCTCGAATTTGGAGGAAGGATTATCTTTCTGGGTGGCTAAGAATTTGCCCCATGCAACTCTCGAAGCATTGGTGCATGGTTAGTAAAGAGTGAGTGTGATGTAGGCCATCATTTTGTTCTTGTTAAGCTTTGTGTCGTTCCTAACGTTTTATTCTCGCTAGCCCTACTGTGCCTACCCTTCTTTTGATTCAGCACAACAAATATTTCACCAAAGCCTAATAGCCTATCCTAGTCGCACACCCATGTCGAGCTCTAGTGTTTTTTTTTCATTTTGTGGTGTTGATGTTGTGAATTTACATGTGAATATGTGGATGTGCTCCAAAGCTTCTATTTGCTGTAACTATTAAAAAAGAAAATGATTTAAAAAATATATACGTTAAAATGAAAAGTGAAAAGAAAAAGTTTGATTGAAAATCTTTCTGGATATGTGATTATATTTGGAGTAGACGGTGCACACACCCATATTTTAAATTTTAGTCTGGGGGTATGGTGTACCTGGATATATTATGGTTTGTAGAGGGATTTCTTTTTATGATAACTAATTTGGGTTAGGTGCAAAGCCTTTCTGTTTATCTTTGTTTTCCTCGCCATAAACCAATCCCCATGAATATCCTAAAGTCCTACAGATTCATGGTTGAGTCGAACTAGTGCCGTGGAGAGAGTGTGAACTGGCAAGCGTATGGTCCCCGACATTGGTGGATTCCTTTGGAGGTGATCCTGAGCCCCGGTCTTTGACAAAGCTCACCTTACTTACCTGCCTACTTTCTTAATACGCGTGACCGGAAGATTCACCGTGATTCCATTTTTAAGTAGTAATAAAATTTTGATACGCATTGTGAAAAGTATAAACTATTTTGCATACTTACAAATTTCTCTATTATATTTTTACGCGTGCGAGCATACAACTTCGCATGGTACTCCATATTGCAATTTTTGTGTTAGCTAAATCATTTTCCCTATCTGCATTGATTTTTTTTGCTCGGGACGCGAAAACTCGTAGTGTGGGGGTGTGATGAGTCCGATTTATATAGGGTTTTTCGAACACATTTGGGCTTATTATCTTGCATGTGCACTACTTTTTCAATCGGAAAAAATATATTTTTGTTTAGATCTTCACTTGACCACATTGTGCACTGTTTTGGCCCATGGGTATGAAATTACGGATTCTTTTTTTAGGGGTAAGCACATGGTGCTCCCCATGGTTCTTTTTGTTCATTTTAAGCTGTGTTTTGGTGCTGTGAGCTTGTGCTCCAGCTTTGGTTTTTGCTATGCAGGTGGTGCGTATTCTACAAGGCAGGAATTCTTATTTGTGGAAAATGCATGGTCATTCATTTCCTTAGTGCATGGTTTCTTCGTAATCATGCATTTTACTTGGTCGAGTGGATCTCGATGAATTTCATCGAGATGAGCTCGAAGAGTATAAACACATGGTTAACGCACGGTTTCGGCCAAACCGTGCAAGAAGGAAACATACAGTTTTCATGAACCTTTCGTTTTGGCACCATTCTGTTGTTAATCGTGTGATTTGTTCATGCAGGGGCAGCAGCGCCCGTGCGCGAGTAAAATACACGGTTCTACTATTTTGTCCAGCATTCCTGCGCTCTGTGTTTACCCGTGCGATTTCCTTCACACACGGGCGAAAGCACTCGTGCACGAGTAAAACGCACAGGTCAACGCATCATCATCCGCGATCCAGATCTGAAAGTTAAAAATGCACGGTTAGCGCACGGTCGTGCACGGGACCGTGCGTACCTATTTTTCTGACCTGTTTCTTTTTAAAGCGCCGATTTTCCACCATTTGGAACAGCTCGCTTCCAGCCATTCCTTCTGCATTTCTAGGTCGAAACTCCGTTGTTCCACAAAGGGGAGGAGCTCCGGGCAAGCTTTCAATGCCTAATTAGAGTTCGAGCTTCCTCTCATCATCCTCCTTCATCCTTGAGCTTCAAGAAGAGTTTTGACTTAGCTTTCTCCATAAAGCTGGGAAATGTTTGTGCCATCTTCCACCGGATCATGACACGAAGAAGACAAGTCCATTGGGAGTGAGTGACAACCTCCTATACCCCGGACGCAGTTGAGGATAGATCTAGGACGTAGATTGACAACCCGGCGAATCCTACCGTGAATCTTCAGCAAAACTTCGGATCTGGTCGATTTCGCACACTTTTCTTCTATTATTGTAGATAGTTTAGTTGATCTCTTGTATATGATGAATTTGTTCTTATTTTGATAAACATATGTATACAATCATGTTTATGTGATTTCATATTTATGTTATTTGCTTGAGGTGCGCCTTATGTCCATCCACCACCATCCACCCTTACCACACTAGCAATTGCTAGTGGCATGTGCAATGAAGAGGTGCTCTCGTCCCTCATTTTGCAAGCCTACTCGCCCATCCTCCTAGCGATTCGGTGCATAGCGGCCCGACTAGTCTTCCATCCCGCATGGCGAACCATCGCATAGCGGCGTTGCATAGGAGTAGTTGTAGCTTTTTACTTTATTTTTCTGCAAACAATCAAAACCCCCCTTACTTAACTCCGACCTAAGGACTTCAATATCAAGTCCTACTCAAAATTTACTCCCCCCTTAATTTGTTCCATTGAGATCAATACTTGGGTAAATTTGCCAATTTTATATTACTTGTGCGACTGGTAAACTTGCCGTTCAAACACATCACTTATCTGCCCGTCTATCCTCCTGTCTATCCGCCAACCTTTCGTCATGGGCCTGCAGCTCCTTTGCGATCTCAAAGCGATGAGTTCATATGTAAGACCCCATTTTTTTTCAAACCCGGGGGTCTTATGCCCAGATTCGCCATTGTGTCGTGGCACCGACACTCAGGAAGGCCACCACTACAAAATGCCGATTCTGCCGGCCTTTTCGATAATCAAAGAGGGAGTAGTAATCATAAACTGAAATTTAATTAAGTCCACAAACATCATATAAAAATGAGAAATCACAACAAGTCCATAAATATAGAAAAGGGAGAGTACTTCAATAGAATAGTACAAATGAAATATAAACGGGCTTAAGCCCGGTACATTAGATCCTCACTATAATCTCTTGCAGAAGCTATAAGCAAGACTAATCACTTACAAAGATCTTCACTGGTTCTCCGGTACTAGACTGGCCCACCTCCATGCGCACAATACTCCGCTTGTGCTAGTCCCTGTGCTGCTGGTCCCTGTACTGCTGGTCCCTGTGCTGCTGGTCCCTGTGCTGCTGGTCCCTGTCTCCAATCCGGAGCCCCTGTAATGTTTTGGCTTACCATATCATCCCCTACCCCTACCCCCATGTCTCCTAATCACCGAGAAGGTAGAAGGAAAGGGAAGCTATGAAAGTGGAGAGTATAAAATGGTAGGTGACCGTGGAGCTAATCTCGCAGTTCTATATATAAGATAGAATAAGCAGTAAGTTATTCAACATACCAAAAAATGAAATATGGAACCTTAACTTATATGACCACCTAAATGAACACATAAGGCAAGGGATCTTATATAAGGCTCCCATCATATAAATAGTCCCATTCCTATTTATACGATAGGGTGCCGGTAGTAAAGTGTTTAAAAGATATTATAAAGCATAACCTTAACTTATAGACTTGCCCACACAAGCTTATATGCTAAGGGGTCATTTTACAAGGCCTAATGTATAAACCATCCCATGCCGATTTATACTTTAGGGGTAAGGGTTGAATGATGATGCCATAGTGTGCAATACCACGTTATGTGGGTTAATGTTAATGTCCATACAGTGCAACTCACACACCCGACTCTATGCGCACAAATAATTAGTTCCCTCTATTTGGGCAGCTATCTGTTGGGTACATTGGAAAATGTGTATCTAATTTGCAAAAGCCTCACATAGCTCAATGATATACATCAAGGTGTATTTGATGTTATTTTAAGTTTATATGTGCAGGTTAAGTATTTGCCAAATTGCTGAAAAAGTTTCTAAGTCCATGTGTCGAAACTTAAGAAAGCAAGTTTTGACACTTGGAAAAGCTGTGTCGACACCTGAAGCAACTGTGTCGACACACAGAATTTGTTAGTCGACATCAACTGTGTCGACACCTAGAGGCAGTGTCAACATACAGAAATAGTAGTCGACATCAACTGTGTCGACATCGGGAGACAGTGTCGACAGACAGAAGTATTAGTCGACATCGACTGTGTCGACACCTCGAGGTAGTGTCGACAAAAAAATTTTGAGACTATATCAACTGTGTTGACACATAGGACTTGTGTCGACACTCAGCAGAGTTTCAACAATGCTGATTGCTGTGAAGTGAAGGAGTGTCTATGTCGACACATTCTATAGATGCAGTGTCAAGAAGCTGTGTCGACACCAGAGGAGCTATGTCGACATCACCAAAGCTTGTGTCGACACTTAATCTACTTGTGTCGACACATAATAATAATCAGTCTCGATGCTTTGCTGACAAAGATAATGGTTTAAGAACTGACTGGAGACTTGATAGCTGTGTATTCCAACAAGTTTGCTGAAGCTGTCAGACCTGTCAGAAGTTGGTTAGAAAACGGATCAGCCGCTTACCATGGATAAAGTCTATAAATAGATGGATTCTGTCAACAACAATAAAAACACACACGAAAAACAATTGAATTATTAATTATTGATCAAGGAAGTGCACGTCACACAGAAGAAGATTTTCATGAGAAGATCTTCGGAGAATTCAAGCAAGAATTCTGAAGAAACTTAAGAAGTTCTTGAGAGAGAGAGAGATCTCCAACTGTTGAAGTAAAGAAGGAGACATTTACAAGTCTCTTAAGAAGCAGATCTTGAACTAATCTGCTAAGAAGGATTCAGATCTATTTCTGGATTTTAAGAAGGAAGCTGGCAGCAATTCAACTTCAAAGGAGATCAACCCTACTGAGTTAAGATTCAAGAAGCTTTGAAGAAAGCTATGAATAGGTTGATTTCATTAATCAGTTTTATCAAGAAGCTGATCAAGAAACCTTTTATCCCTTCTCTCTCAACAAGGGTAAGAGTCCATCAAAATCACTTATCAAATTTTGTAGGATCTTTTCATAGATCTGAGTTGTAAGCCTATATTATAAAGGCTAGGTGTAGGAGATATAGATCTCTGAGTGGTAGGGCTTTTGAGCCTGAGTGTAGGAGAAAGTTTTCTCTGAGTATTAGGCCTTTTGGCAAGGCTGAGGTCGGGCTGTTAGCCTGAGCTGTAGGAGTGTGGTTACACTCTGAGTTGTAGGAACCTTATAGGGTTCTGAGTTGTAGGAACCTTTCAGGGTTCTGAGCTTTAAGATCTGTGGATCTGAGAAGAAGGAAGAAGTTAGGCCGAATCTAGCACAATGCTAGATAGGTGAAGGGGGAAAGTGGATGTACCCAGACCTTGAGGAACCATTATAAATCTGTGTGTAATCTGTGATGTATGTGTGATTGTGAATTATGTGCTGTGTTTGCTATTGAATAAGTTAGGTTCTAAGTTAAGAACTGAAATATCATTCTGCCTTTAGTATAAAAGAAAAGAACCTATTCACCCCCCCCACTAGGTGTTTGGGTTATCTTGAAATCAATTCTATCAAGTGGTATCGGAGGGAGGTTGCTCTAAGAAGGACTTAACAGTCTGAGTAAGATCCATAAGGTAGATTTAAGATCAAGAAAAAGGGTTCAGGAGAAAATCATAAGGAACTAGGTTCTATGAAATTACCGATATGCAGGAAAGAGATTTTTGGAATATGGAAACAAAGGGTCAGGCTTTTCATGGAGGCTTCTCATACAAGGATCTACATTACTGTAATGGAAGGTCCTTATGTTCCAATGAAGGTGTCAGTTCTAGATGCAAATCAAAGAACTCCCAAGATTTTTCTGAGATGACTAAGGAAGAGATCATCTTGGCAACTATTGATAAAAGTGCCCAGAATATCATAGTAAGTGCCATAGATGATTCAACCTTTCAAAATTTGATTCACTGCAAGACCTCCATGGAATTGTGGGACACTTTGATAGTCGACATGGAGGGTTCTTAAGAAGTCAGACAAGATAGAAAATCTATGCTGAACCAGGAATATGAAAGTTTCAGACAAGGAAAGTCAAATGGTATAACTGAGTGTTATAAGAAGTTCTATAGAATAGGAAATGAGCTGATGTCCTATGGAAGGATATTCAATACATATGAACTGAATGATAAATTTCTAAGATCCCTGACAAAGGATTGGGACACTAAGATTTATGCCATTAGGAAAGTGGCCAAACTTGCAGATATCTCTCCTCAAACTTTGTTTAGAAAATTGTTGTCATATGAGATGCAGCTGATGGCTAGGAAAGAGGAAGAGAAAAGTGCAAAGGGGGAGCATAGAGAAAAGTCTATGGCCTTCAAGGTAGAGACCACTAGGAAGAATAGGAGGATGTCTCCATCACCTCCTAAGATTATTGCTGAAATTACTTCTAATAATTCAGATAACCAAAGTTCAGACAGCAGTGACTCAGATAAAGATTTTGCTGCCTTTACAAGATAGTTTCAGAGATTTCTGAAGAAGAAGCAGTGGAAGTCTAGGCCCTCCACATCTCAGCCTGTGGATGACTTTTATCAAAAGAGGAAGTCATCAAGGAAGGACAGAAGCAGGTCTAAGCCTAGCAAATCTACAACATCAAAGATAGTTTGCTACTGCTGTAATAGACCTGGACATGTTGTGGCTGAGTGTCCAGATAAAAGAAAGGAGTCTGCTGATAAAAGAAAGACTCAACAAAAGAGCAAGAAGGAGAAATCCTTTGTTGCCAAGAAGAAGAAGAGCTTGACAGACCAGTCATCTTCAGAATCTGAATCTGAAGCTGAGGCATACATTGGTCTATATGTAGTAGATGAAGAAGATGAGTTTATGTTATTGCTGAACTCTATCTATGAACAAGAAGACCATCAGTGCATGGGACTGATGGCTGTATCAGAACAAGACAAGTGCCAGGATTAGCCTGGTCCTAGTAAGGTATAATATTTTTCTAGTAATCCAGATTGTAGTACTGGTACAGAGTCAGCTACATCTGCATCAAGGGATGTGGATGGATCTGAGTCTGAAGGAGATATTCATCAGCTGATAGATGAATATGAGGACTTGTTATAGGCACTAAAGAAAAGCGAAAACCTGGCAAAAACTCAGGCTAATGAAATTGTAGATCTTAAGATGACTGCATCTGATTTAGAGAAAGAGTTGGATCAAAAAATGAATGAGGTTGCCAAACTGAAAAATATAACTGTTATTCAGATGGGTACAATCACATACAAAAATGATCTAATTAAAAGTCTGGAAGTCAGACTTCATAAGGAGAAAGATTTGGTGGCTAGTTATTCCAAGCCAAAATCAGTTTTACCCTTAATAGATGAGTTTGTGGCTCAAAAGGGTAAGGATGGAATAGTCTTTAAAGGTAACACCAGGGCTGTCCAATTCAAGAGAAAGGGCAAAGCCTCAGTCTATCATCTGAATTTTAAAGTCCTTGTAGTTTTTAGAAAGGTACAAGAGCCTTCTAACAAGTATGACCTTGAGAATACTCATGATCATAATAAGACTGAAGTTCTGAATGACAAGGGTGTTTATGTCAATAAGGCAGCCCATGTTCATAAACCCCATGTTTGTAAGAAACTAGTGGGAGTAGCTCTAGCAGTACCCACACAATACAAAAGATTTACTGTCAACTAGACTGTCAAGAATGTATCTAAAAATAGATACAATTAGTATGAATGCTAGTGCTGTGGCAAGACAGGTCATTATGCCATAGATTGTTGGCACAACACTAGTGTTAGGAAGAACAACAGTCTACCTATTAGAAGAGCTGTAGGTAGATTTGTTAAGTATGAATCTAACTTGAACCAAGGACCCAAGACTTACTTGGGTTCTAAGGAGAGGTAATTCTTTATTACAGGTGAGTCCAAGTTACCATGCCCCTATATGGTACTTGGATAGTGGATGTTCCAGGTACATGACTGGAACAAATGGGTTGCTGAAGGAGTACTTACCTATCATAAATGGGTCTAAAGTAATCTTTGGTGGTTTTGAAAATGGTATCATCAAAGGGTTTGGTAACATTTCTAATAACCAGATTACTATCACTCAAGTGGCCTATGTAAAGGGTTTGAAACACAACCTTATAAGCATAAGTCAGCTGAGTTATTTGGGATATGACATTTCTTTTATCAAGAATGGATGTCATATCAAAAGATCAAGTGATCAAAAGATCATTTTGATATGATATAGAAAAAGAAATGTGTACTGTCTTAATTTTGATTATGAGAACAATGTGTCTCCTATTTGTCTTGTAGCTGATGAGAGAGCCTCTCATTGTGTCAAATGGCACATGAGGCTGGCCCATCTTAACTACAAAATAATTGGCCAACTCTTTAGCAAAGAGTTAGTAAGGAATGGTCCAAATGTTAAGTGTATAAAGGATGGGATATGCTCAGTTTGTCAAAAAGGCAAGCAGACAAAATCCTCCTTTCATATCCTTGAAAATAAGGATTCAGTGAGGTGTCTTTACCTCTTATATATGGATCTATTTGGTCCTATGCCAGTTCATAGTCTAGGTAGGAAGGTCTACACTTTTGTGGTGGTAGATGACTATTCTATATATTCTTGGGTGTTCTTTCTGAGACAAAAATCAGAAACCCAAGGTGTTTTATATAATTTTGTCAAGCAAATTCAGAATGAACATTAAAGTACAGTGGTCAAAATCAAAAGTGACCATGGCACTGAATTTTAATCTGAGAGTATGACAAGACTGTGTGAAGAATTTGGAATTTTTCAAGAATTCTCCTCACCTAGAACACCACAGCAAAATGGTATTGCTGAAAGGAAGAATAAAACACTGATTGAGGCTTGTAGAACTCTATTGAGTGACACTTCACTCCCAAAATATTTCTTGGCTGAGGCAGTAAACACTGCTTGCCATGTGATCAATAGGGCTTCTATCACCAAAAGCCACAAAAAGACTCCCTATGAGATCATTAAGGGTAGAAAACCAAACTTATCTTATTTTAGGATCTTTGGTTGCAAGTTATATATCCTTAATAATGGCAAGTCTTATCTTACTAAGTTTCTTGCCAAATCCCAAGATGGGATATTTGTTGGGTACAACATCAATAGTAAGGTTTATAGAGTCTACAACTTGATTACTCAAGTTGTAGAAGAGTCTGTACATGTTGTCTTTAATGAAACAAGAATGATTAACAGTGAGTTTTCTTGTAGCTCATGCAGTTACAGGTATTAATGAGAAAATCGACAAGCTTACCATTACAGAAGAATCAAATGAAGAGCAGGAAGTGGAAAATGGTGTCTACTGTCCAGGGGGAGTACATGACTCTCTAGATGAAGATGAACACCAAGAGGTGCAGCATATTGAAGAGACTGGAGGGGTTCAACCTGAAGATAGTCTTTCTCCAGCTATTAGACACTTAAAGGATCATCCAGCAAATAAGATAACTGGGGATCTAAGACATGGAGTGCAAATCAGAAGCAGGAACTTGAACACAGTGCTTTGCTCAAGCTTCCTATCTCAATTTGAGCCAAAGAGATTTGAAGAAGCTTTTCTGGACCCACATTGGATTGATGTCATGCAAGAGGAGCTGAATCAGTTCAGAAGATGCAAGGTCTGGGAGTTAGTTCTTAAACCAAAAGACCACAACATCATTGGAACAAAGTGGATCTTTAGGAACAAATTGGATGAGAATGGGATCATTATGAAGAACTGTAACACCTCTACCCATCAAGAAAAATATAATAGAGGGTCCGGCCGGGGCCCCACACCATATTCCACAAACAACACAAGAGCATTCTAGCAGAAGCTTCACGGTTGAAAAACTTGAACTCCAACACAAGAACTGTCCACTAAAACATAAGAATGTATACAACAGAAGTATCTGGCCTTAGGGCCTTACAAATTTCTCTTAACAAGGTGTGGTTAATAGACATCGGCACGCAGGCCGACCACACATGAACAAGAAGAAACAAAACAAACAAAGCCTTCGAGGGCAGCAACGCAGCTTGGGATTCAGCCCGCTAAGTCCCGCTCGGACCAGCACCTGCATGAACCAATCCACCAAGCGGTGGCAAATAGGGAAACGGTCAGCATTCAGCTGACCAATTATAACCACCATGCCCCTGGAACGGGGAAGCGGAATTCCATCCTTGCATAGCATTTTCAAATATGATATATATATATATATAGCAAACCACGCAAGACGTGCACGACCGCACTGTCAATACATATCGCAGACGTCGGCATGACGGCCCGACGCTCCGTGCACTCAGGCACATTCGGGTGTACCGGAAACACCGGATCCTACCAATAAGCATTCTAGTCTTGATCGGCACGCAAGCTGTCGACTCTCGCTATTTTATCCTAACAGGGCCTTAAGCACCCAAGGTTAGACAACCATAACGTGGGTACAGATCCGCCTATCCTGTTGCTCACATCGTCAGATTCAAGTCTGGACTGACGCGTGTACAGCTTCACCTTGCCCGTTCACCACAAGAGTTGAACCCAACTCGCACAATTTCCTGGAGTTCCTCAGTACTTCCTGCTGCACCAAGCAACAGGTATGCACCACAGATTGCACACAAACAATCAAATTCTCGGAGATTACTCCGAATGCAAACAAGCATCACCAATCCATGCCAGCACGTCAAGATGGGCTTCACACAGCATGCCTAGATCAGTACTCCAATTTCGGACTCTAACAAGGGGGACTTCACATATCTACCCCAAGGGACACCACAACCCACCGCACACTCGCGGGGCGGGTTTTCCCTATGCAAATGAGGGAAAGTAGGACTTCACATTTCCAAGATGGAAATCTTTACCCTTGGAATTCTCCTCGGAGCCATGGAGAGAATTGAGACGGATGAAAGCCTTCGTGGCAGCCTTGTCTTCGTAAATCCGAACTCGGCTCGTGATTTGGACCACCACAGCACCACCGGCGGCAGGATTCCTCTCCTTCTTCCTTGCTTTGCTCTCCCCTCTCTCTTAACTTTAGAAAGAGAAAGATGAAACTCAAATGAGCTTTCTCCTCTTCAATCCCGGCCTTATCAACCAATGGAAGAGCCCAGACCATTGGATCTTGGTCAAAGAAAATGAACGGCTCTAATCAGCCCTGAATTTGATTTCCATGGCCGAACACGGGTTGTAACACGCCCGTATCACAGGCCGTGTTCCTGAAGCGGTTCACAACCGACTTAAAAAAAACCAAAACACGGGCATTGACACACCCGTGTCAAGCCTGACATGCACGTGTCACACAGTACACGGTCGTATACCCGGCCGTGTCACCCCTGTAACACGATCTCCAAAATTACCCGAGCAGGACACGGCTAAGGCACACGCCCGTGTCCCTAGCCGTGTGCCAAACACGCCCCTGTGATACGCCTGTGTCATAGGCCATGTTCCACACTCGACGATTATGGATCGAGAACTCGTCGAGAATAGGGACACGCCCTGGGACACGCTCATGTCCCAGGCCGTGTACACCTGACACGACCTGAGACACGCCCGTGTCTAAGGCCCTGTCAGCCAACCTGAATCCCACTTTGGCTTTTTGAGATTTCTTGGGTGTTACAAGAACAAAGAAAGACTTGTTACAAAAGGATACAGGAAGGAAGAGGGTATTGACTTTGATCAAACCTTTGCCCTAGTAGCAAGACTGGATGAAATTAGGATGTTCCTTACCTATACAGCATATCAAGGCTTCAAGGTATTCCAAATGGATTTAAAATAAGCATTCCTAAATGGAAATCTTAAAGAAGAATTCTATGTAGAGCAACCCTAAGGTTTTGTTTATTCTCTCAAACCTGATTATGTTTATAGACTTAGGAAAGCTTTATATGGGTTAAAGCAAGCCCCAACGGCTTGGTATGAAACCCTGTCTACTTTTCTTATTGAGAACAAATTCTCAAGGGGGAAAATAGACAAAACTCTATTCCTAAGAGAGTCCAAAGGTAAGATAATCTTAGTCCAGATATATGTAGATGACATAATATTTGGGTCTACAGAAAGCAACCTTTGCAAGAAGTTTGCTAAACTTATGTAAGTGAAGTTTGAGATGAGCAGCATGGGAGAACTTAAGTTCTTCTTGGGCCTTCAAGTAAGACAGACTGATGATGGCTTGTCCATATCCCAGTCTAAGTTCACCAAGGAGTTAATAAAGAAGTATGGTATGGAATCATCCTCCACCATGAGAACTCTTATGGGAACAAGTATGCTTATATGGAAAGAGGATGCAGGTAAACCTGTAGATGATTCTTTGTATAGAGGAATAATTGGCTCTCTTTTATATCTAACTGCTAGTAGACCAGACATTATGTATGCAACATGTGTCTGTGCAAGGTACCAATCATGCCCTAAAGAATCACATTACACTGCAGTAAAAAGGATTTTGAAATATCTAAAGGGCACACCTAATCTAGGCCTTTGGTACCCTAGGAATGGAGATTTTCTACTAACAGTCTATTCAGATGTATACTTTGCAGGTTGCAAAGAAGATAGAAAAAAACAACAGACACCTGTCAATTTCTGGGAGGAAGATTGGTGTCTTTGAGTAGTAAGAAGCAGACTAGTGTGGCAATTGGCATAGCTGAGTCTGAATATGTGGCAGCAGGAAGTTGCTGTGCACAGCTATTTTGGACTCAGCATAAGCTAGAAGACTATGGTATTCAGGTAAGTAGAACACCTTTGTTTTGTGATTCTACTAGTGCTATTTCTATTTCTAATAATCATGTTTCACATAGTAGGACTAAGCATATAGAAATAAGATACCATTTTCTTAGAGAACATATAGAGAAAGAAGACATCTCACTAGAATTCGTCAAAATAGATTATCAAATTTCAGATGTATTTACTAAGCCTTTAGATGAAAGTAAATTCAATAAATTTAAAATTGAATTAGGAATGTTAAACATAGATTAGTCTAACAAATATGGCTAAGTAAATCTGTGTCGACACATCAGGAGAAGTGGTGTCGACACTTCAGTAAATCTGTGTCGACACATCCAGAGTAGTGGTGTCGACACATCCAGAAATTGTGTCGACACTTACAATAAGATTCGACACCAAATTTCTGATGAACTTCTAAGTTTGTCTAGTGTCGACATATCATTAATTGGTGTCGACACATAGTAGTCAACGACATTATCGAGAAATTAGAAGTCTGTGTCGACACATTTCAACAGTGTCAACACATTTAGAAAGTTTTTGCCCACCTTTTGACCTTCTTTGATTAGAAGGGTATAAATAGGTCAAGAATATATTCTGTCGACACGCTCTCCTTATTTTCGAGACTAAACCCTTATGTTGACAATCTCTCTTCTCTCAATCCAAGCTTTCTCACCATCCCAATGGCGCCAAAGGTTGAAGATAACATTAATAATGGATATGAGATGGTTCGCCATGACTTTGATGATGCTGACTCAGAGATTAAAGGAGTGATTACACTAATCACTGACAATGGTTTGGAGTTTTTGATATCCGAACCAACCAAGATTTGGAAGAAGGAGGTTTTTGAGTTCTTTGCTGTAGTAACAGTAGACTCAATAGGACTTAAGATTAAATCAATAGTTCATGGAGCAAGAGTCAAAGTGATCTTGAAAAGTTTGAGAAAAATTCCTCATCTTCCAAGAACTGAGGATGAAGAAGAAGTACTAGTATTAAAAACTAGGGAGGCACTACAATAGTGTGGATTGGATCCCACCATGAACATTTGAACAGCTATAACCAGGAAAGGGATGAATCAGCAAGGTAAATTTCTATCTGAAGTGGTTGGAAAGGTGATTCTGTATAAGCCAGGGGGACATGATAAGATTTCTGCCTATATGTTCAACCTCGTGACAAGGATAATTTTTAAACTTAACACAGATTGGTCTGTAGTACTATTTTAAAAGATTAAGGAAGCCATCAAGAAGCATAATTTGGATAGAATAATGAGTCTATACTTAGCTGGAGAAATTCAAGAGTAATGAACAAGATTCCTGGTTCTAAAATCAATCATATGAGATGAATGGACATCAGGATTATTTCCAAATGGGATAGGGTCCTATCAAAGGACATACCTGAAATAGAGAGACAAGAGGCTACTGAGAAATCTCCTGTACAGGACCTTACTGCGACTGCACAAGTGTAGAAGGAAACAGTTAGTGCACAAGTGCAGGGGGAGCTAGTTAGTGTACAAGCTCAGGACCTGACTATGAATTCACAAGTATAGGGGGAGACAATTACTGCACAGGTACAAGGGGAAGAGAGAATTCACTTGGCAAGTGAAATGGATTCACAATCTATTCTTGAGACACCTCATGTCAACAGTCCAGCATCTGAAGTGATCATGGAGGATACATCTGTAGTTACTGATGCTCCTGAGACAGTTGTATCACCAGTTCACCCTCAACAGGAGTTCACTCTGGAAGAATTGTTTCCTGACATTGAGGGAGCAGCAGATAAGGAGGAGCAAGTAAGGTTTGAGGGGGAGCAAGCTGATATTGAGGGGGAGCAGCATAGTACTGAGAAGGAGCTGCCTCCTAGTCCTAAAGAAAGAGTTTATATTGCCAGTACCTCTGCTTCAGAGGATAAGGAGATTGCAAGTATCAAGAAAAGAAACTGATGGTTTTCAAGAGAAGAAGCCAGAGCTATAAGAAGGCTTTGCAAGCTACTACTTCACAACCTGCCCCAGAGACTGATTACAGCTCATTAATGGTGGCTTTGCAAGTTAAATTGGATGAGCAGAGAATGGCTCTAGAAAAGTATGTGGATGAAAGCCATAAATCACTTCAATTTGATTTGGCTTAGGATATTAAATCAATAAGATTTGATGTGAATCTTCATAAGAAAGAGATGGAAGATTGCTTCCAAAAGGGGAGAAATGCTGTAGTATTTCTAAAAAAGCAACAAGCAAATGTCAAGAAACAAGTGGATGATATTACTGTCAAACAAGGCTATGTCCTTGAAAATTAGAGAATGAATGACAATCTGATTGAATCTCACAATGAGATAGTCACTGAAGTAAAGAAAATTGTTATTACAATGACTGAAGAGAGGGCTAAGAAGAAAGAAGAATTTGATCAGAAGCTACAAGAAGCCTTGGATTCCTTTAAGACAGCCATTAATACTTCTTAGAAAACAATTTCATATCAGCTTCTGAAGATAAATTCATTTTATAAAGATGGTGTAAATTTTCTTGATGGCCAAATAAGATTTAGAAAGGATGACTTAAGAGATGACATTGAAAGAGAAGTCATAAAGGGCGAGAGAATGTTAGTCAATGCAGGCTCAGATAATGCCAAATGGATATCCAATAGCATCAGAGCCACTCTGGGATATCCACCCCAAAGTGATTATGATAATGTTGCAGAATCTGGTGTGCAACTTGCTTATGTTAGAGGTGAACAACCTGAAGTTGCTCACATCATCTACCCTCCAGCAAATTTTGATATGATTCATCAACAAGTTCAGACAATGTACAGTCCTCAACAGGAAGTTGATAATGTTATAATAAAAAAAGGTTAAATGCCAGAAGCTGCCTTGAAAGCTCAACAGGAAGCTCAACTTTCAAAGAAAAGATTCAGAGAATAAGTTGAGTTAAAGCTTGATTTTGAGCAGTGGAGTCCCACTTCAAGAAATATAATTTTGACTGCCTGGAAAGCTGTGAAAGATCAAGTTCATGAAAGGGGCAAGTGGTATAATGAACAGGAATTACAGAAGTATGAGGCAAGGCAAGAAGCCATTGTGCAACATAGAAGAAAGGCTAAGATTGGGAAGCTACCTCCTAATGCTCAGAAGCCTAGCAAATATTTCCCTAAGCCTTTTCATTATTTTGAAAGGCAAAGGATTAAGGCTGAAGCTCAGAAGAAGGCAGAATTGAAGGGAAAGAAGCCTATTGATGATGCAGAACCTCCTGTGCAAGCTCAGATTAAGCCAAGAAAAGTCATAGTCATCATTGAGCTTGATCAGCCTTAGGATAGATTTACTAGATTTTGCAAGAACAATGTAATTTTTAGTTTTAAAAGAAATCTATGTAAACAGTTGTTAAGAAACTTTTTGTTAATATAAACAAAATAATGTTTCATGTTCAATCAAGTTGCATTCTTATTCTGTGATGTGATTTGGTTATATGTTTTGTTTATAAGTTACCCTGTCATTTATCATTTATATACATCTTCATATTTGTTTATTATAAGTGGGGTATATCATTGACTAAAGGGTTATGACTTCTCCAAATAGGGGGAGATTATTGGGTACATTGGAAAATGTGTATCTGATTTGGAAAAGCCTCACATAGCTCAATGATATACATCAAGGTGTATTTGATGTTATTTTAAGTTTATATGTACAGGTTAAGTATTTGCCAAAATGCTGAAAAAGTTTCTAAGTCCATGTGTCAACACTTAAGAAAGCCTGTGTCGACACTTGGAAAAGCTGTATCGACACCTGAAGCAACTGTGTCGACACACAGAATTTATTAGTCAACATCAATTGTGTCGACACCGGGAGTCAATGTCGACACACAGAAATAGTAGTCGACATCAACTGTGTCGACACAGGGAGGCAGTGTCGACACACAGAAGTATTAGTCGACATCGACTGTGTCGACACCTGGAGGCAGTGTCGACATACAAATTCTGAGACTATATAAACTGTGTCGACACACAGGACTTGTGATGACACTCTGTAGAGTTTCAACAATGATGATTGATGTGAAGTCAAGGAGTGTCTATGTCAACATAAAGAAGTTGTGTCGACACATTCTACAGATATAGTGTCAAGAAGCTGTGTCGACACCAGAGGAGCTATGTCGATATCACCAAAGTTTGTGTCGACACTTAATCTACTTGTGTCGACACATAATGACAATCAGTCTCAACGCTTTGCTGACAAAGACAAAGGTTCAAGAACTGACTAGAGACTTGACAGCTGTGTATTCCAACAAGTTTGCTGAAGCTGTCAGACCGGTCAGAAGTTGGTAGAAATCGGATAAGCCGGTTACCATGGATGAAGTTTATAAATAGATGGATTTTGTCAACAATAATAAAAACACACACGAAAAACAATTGAATTATTAATCATTGATAAAGGAAGTGCACGTTACACAGAAAAAGATTTTCGTGAGAAGATCTAAGGAGAATTCAAGCAAGAATTCTGAAGAAACTTCAAAAGTTCTGGAGAGAGAGAGAGATCTCTAACTGTTGAAGTAAAGAGAGAGACATTTACATGTCTCTTAAGATGCAGATCTTGAACTAATCTGCTAAGAAGGATTCAGATCTATTTTTGGATTCTAAGAAGGAAGCTGGTAGGCAGTAAACTTCAAAGGAGATCAACCCTACTGAGTTCAGATTCAAGAAGCTTTGAAGAAAGCTAAGAACAGGTTGATTTCATCCATCAGTTTTATCAAGAAGCTGATCAAGATCTTTTATCCCTTCTCTCTCAATAAGGGTAAGATTCCATCAAAATCACTTATCAAATTTTATAGGATCTTTTCAAAGATCTTAGTTGTAAGCCTATATTATAAAGGCTGAGTGTAGGAGATATAGATCTTTTAGTGGTAGGGATTTTGAGCCTGAGTGTAGGAGAAAGTTTTTTATGAGTTGTAGGCCTTGTGGCAAGGCTGAGGTAGGGCTATTAGCCTGAGCTGTAGGAGTGTTGTTACACTCTGAGTTGTAGGAACCTTATAGGGTTCTGAGTTGTAGGAACCTTTCAGGGTTCTTAGCTATAAGATCTGTGGATCTGAGAAGAAGGAAGAAGTCAGGCTGAATCTAGCAGACTGTTAGATAGGTGAAGGGGGAAGTGGATGTACCCAGACCTTGGGGAACCACTATAAATCTATGTGCAATCTGTGATGTATGTGTGATTGTGAATTCTGTGTTGTGATTGCTATAGAATAAGTTAGGTTCTAATTAAAGAACTGAAATATCATTCTTCCTTTAGTATAAAAGAAAAGAACCTATTCACCCCCCCCCCCCTCTAGGTGTTTGGGTTATCTTGAAATCAATTCTATCACTATCTTCACTCCCAGGAACCTCCGTAGTGGCAAACGGAGACAGTGGGTCGGCCCCCCCACTCCTAGCCACGCTACCAGGCCTAGCCCTTACGTACGTCTCTAGATGGACAAAACCTAGAGTCTCCATGTACTATGCTGGCAATATCCGCCAGACTTTCCCTGGCCAAGTGTCCCACACTACCGAGTCAACATATCGACATGGGTGTGAATGACTGTCCAATACCGAAGACCCACCACCATATTTTTTATGCAAATGCACTCTTGATGTATCAACAACCGAGCCTAAGGTCCCCAGACTAACCCGTTCGTCACATTTACCTACCGAGCCAAGCTTGTCAGGCTAATCTGCCCACTTCCACAAGCACCGAGCCTGCCGCCCAGAAATCCTTGTCAAAATAACTTCCCGAGACACCGTGGTGTGAGAAAGTGAAACCCTAGTTATACTAGTTGCTCTTGAAGTTTAATATTCCTACTGTTTAGGTTAGCCCAGAACTTCCCACGGTATACCCCATGAAGGGCTCTCAAAGGGCACTCAGAACTATGATGGTAGCTGAAGCTCATCGTTTCCTTTTGCAAGACACTTACTATTATTGGTTGTTACCCAACTCCCAATCTCTTTAATGTTGTACTGGATCTAACTCTAGTGTATTTTGACTCTCTCTCTCTCTACGGCGATGACGATGTTTCGTTGACCACGAGCACCTCTTAACACTAGTCAAACCTCCCACTCTTCATCATGACTCCCGATAATGAACTCATTTAACTTACCAGATCAATATACTAATATCCAAACTCTCTAGGTTCATTTTGCACCATATTATGATTTCTGCAGTTTTTACTAAACGCAGACCCTCATATACTATATGATGTATACATTGGGATATACTCAAAATTATAATCCAAAATCCCTATAATATTTATTGGAGGTATATCATGACATGATTAGCCTAAATCCATAAGTATATAATTTTCCTAATTTACTTGATAATTTATTTAATTTCCTAGGAGATCCAAATGCCTTAGTTTGAACATGAAGTACTATTTTCAGGCATGAAAAATGTTCCACAAAATTATTATAAATACAAGACAATACTTATCAGTAAATTTAAGGTCTCCAAATTTTCAGTAAGATTTAAACCCCTAAACATAATTTTTGAACATAACCTATATTAACCAATTTAAAGAGACCAGTACTGACAATATAATTCTAATAATTCTGAGAAAATTCAAGAATAAACATAAAGACATATAAACACTCCAGGTCAAGTTTCATAATTTATCAGTGAATAATGAACTCTAAACTTGATTTTTCATAATAATCCAAGTTAATAGGTTAATGAACAAAGTACAACAATTATTAATCTAAAAATTGTAATAAAATTCCCATATGAGCATATTGACCTAGAAACACTACTGATCAAGTTTCATAATTTTCCAATAAAAAGGGAGCTCTAAATGAATTATTTATCATATTCCCGTATTTATATACTTGTGAAGTAAGTGCAGGAAATTTACATTTAAAAATTACAATAAAATTCATGTATGATCATAATGGTCTAAAACTCACTCTGCCCCAATTTCATGATCATCTAATGGATATTAAGGTCATTATAAAAACACAATTAATTAGGGATAATATTGGTATTGCAAATGTGATTCTTAAATTATTGATCTGAAATTCCCAATAAAATTATCATAGGCTTTTAATGACATTATGACTACACTACCCAAGTTTCACAACTTTTCACAGAGTTCTAAATACCTATCCTTCAATTTTAAGGATTGTGACTTAAACTAGGATTAATGTTTTGAGTGGTTTATCCATATCTAAATCTACTAAGATTTTCACCAAAGGACTTCAGCTACCCTAGAGTCCTCTTTAGCAAATTTAAAATCCATACAAGGGCATTTAACCATATGCCCTTCACAAACCCCCAAAGACCAACCTTAGGGTTTGGTCTTGGGTCCAAGGGAAAATCTACCAAAATCCACCCCTTCTCCCATGGGAGGGAGTCCAAGGTCATAAAAAACAAGTGGACAAAGTCTCAGCCTCTGTTGAGGTGATTTGACCACTTAAACTCATAAAAAGTACTATGACCTAATTACCCCTTATTGAGGCAACTTAGGGTTTGCTTGTTTCCACCCTAAACTATCACCAATAGTAATGAAAATAAATATGGAGCCTTATACTATCCCACAAGATCACCCACCAAAATTTTGGAGGTTTTTGAGGAGTTTAAGGCACCTAATTAAATTCCATATAATTTATTAAATTATTCACAAAACTATAGAAAAGGTTGTCAAAAAATTTTGATTTTTAGACAGTATGAGTGGAATGTTATGAAAAGCCTATGCCCTAAATTTCAAAGTATTTGGGTGAGTGGTTTGGTGTGGGCAATAATTTTTATGACTGGTCACACCTTGGTATAGGTTGCCTCAAATTGAGTGTTGTGATCAGACCACTTATCCAAAGTAGTTGAAACCAATTTTAAATTAAAGTTAACTCCTTGATATACAATTTTCCTATTGATCATTTCCTCACATAGATCATCTAAGTATTTTTCATTAATTTCCTAATGTGTCAGTTATTCTAATACAAAAAATACATTAAAATTAAAAGGATTAAAATTGAACAGCACAGATCTTGATGCAATGTCCGACGGCTGCTCGATCGTCTTCCTACTCCAGCCGAGGGCCTGATTTGCCCAAACCTGGGCTAACCTTTAGCCTCCTCTGCCGGCCACCCGACCGCCTCCCTGGCCGGCCACCAGCACCACATCCTCCGATGAGGTGGTGGCCATCGATTGCCGGCGACACGACCGCCTGAGGGGCCGAATCCGGCAATCCCAAGAGGTGTGTTTTGATAGAAAATTTCAGAAATTTGCAACCACTGATCGGGCTCAATGTAGCCTGATCCTTAGCCCTAACAGATCCTATGATCTACCCATAGTGAGAGAGGAAGGGGAGGACCTTGTTTGCGGCTTAGAAACGCGTCGATCGCCGGGATGTCATTGGTGGTGGAGGAGTCGTCCAAGTTCTGCAACTGCACAGTGAAGTAGCTTGGGATCATCAGGGTAAGGGTGGAAATTAATTCTTGGAGTCCTCTGATGCTTTTAAAATGATAAAATGGGGAAGGGGAGGGGTCTAGCTGGTGGTGGCCATTAATGCCCCCTTAAGGTGAATTTCGGCCATGATGGTGGGGGATAAATGTGGGCGCAATCCATCCAGGAAATAGCTGGAAACTCCTCCTCTTCCCTAGAGGAGTTGAATCCAGCCATAAAGGGTGGAAGGGAGAGGCCAAGGATTCAATGACATTAGGCCATGGTGTGGTAGCACTATTCCGACCATGAACACCACCAAAATGGCCCCCTGGTCTTCCTGGATTAAATGGGGAGTTGGATCAGCAAATGAAGAATGGCCCTTGGCCTCCTTGGCCATAAATGACTCTCTTTCACCATTTCTCTCTCCTCCATTAAAGAGGAGTTGTAATTTTTTCTCTCCTATTCATCAAGGTTGACCTTGCTGACCACTCCAGCTTATTGGCAGACCCCGAACCCTTATTTTTCAAGGATATAAGGTTACCCAAATGGAAAGGGGGCTTGAGCTTAGGTTAGCCCATTTGAGCTAGGTTTGACCTAGCCTAGACTAGGGTTCACCTAAGTCAATTTGACCTTTTGAGTTGCCATTAATGGGTCCTTGGTGACCAATTGGACTCCCCTAAGGTCTAGGTATGGTTGGGTAGGGTTTACTTGGCACCTTGGAGGTCACTTCACCCTTAGTAAGGGCACTTTGACCATTTTGGGGCTAAGTTGACTTGAGTCAAGTTAGCCACCAGGGTTGAACCCAATGGGTCCTTGGTGACTCATTGACCTAACTTTAGGGTTAGGAGGGCATGGGTGGGGTCTACTTGGCTAAGGGATGGTCAATTGACCTTAATTAGGCTAGTTTGACCCATTTTTGGTTAGGGTTGACTTAGGTCAACTTTGTAACATCCCATTTCCGGCTAGACCCCTAGGAGTCGGTCTGTCGTGACAGAATCCTAGAGGCCCAAGAATTGCAGTACATCGACCGAGATTTCGGGTCACGGGTTGGTCACGCCCGTGACCTATGTGTCACGCCCGTGACCTATGTGTCACACCCGTGACCTAGGGCGTGACTCTTTCGACGATCGTCGATCTCCGTGAGATGATCGTAGAATTTGCAACCCGGGTCTGTCACACCCGTGACCTATGTGTCACGCTCGTGACCTAGGGCGTGACCCCTTCGACTATCGTCGATCTCAGCGGGACGATCGTCGAAGCGCAAAATTTGTGTCATGGCCCTGTCACGCCCGTGACCCAGGTGTCACGCCCGTAACCAAGGGAGTGACCCCCTTTGGCGATCGTCAATCTTAGCGAGACGATCGCCGAGCGTAGAATTTGCATCATGGCCCTGTCACGCCCGTGACCCAGGTGTCACGCCCGTAACCAAGGGTGTGACCCCCCTTCGGCGATCGTCGATCTCATCGAGACGATCGTCGAGCACGGAATTGGCATCTTGACCCTATCACGCCCGTGACCCATGTATCACGCCTGTGACCTAGGCCGTGACCACCCTTAGATGATCGTCGATCTCAGTTCGACGATCGTCGAACTCAGAATTGGCAACCCGGGCCTGTCATGCCCGTGACCTATGTGTCACGCCCGTTACCAAGGCCGAAACGTCAGCCAGGCTGGAAATTTCTGTAACCGAAGTCATAATCAATTCTGAGTTTGGGAATTTACAGCAGGAGTATTTATGAGCCGTTTCTTTCTTTAATTACTTAATAAGAAAGAGAGATTGAGGTCCAATAGGGAATCGCCACCTGGTAAAGGCCTCTTCTTATTCCACCGTTTCCTTCCCTGCACCTTAACCGAAATAATATTAAGAGAGAGAGAGGGCATTCATGGCCATTAATGTTTCATCCTTTCCCCACCCCACTTAGAGATCTATAAAAGCCCCCTTAGAGTAAGAGGAGAAGGTTATATGCTCGATCAAACGGATTCAGATTTCATCTGTTGTTGTAGGAGAAGTTCGGGAACGCCACCACCGTGCCATGACATTCCGACGTTCATCTTGTCTTCAAACCGCGAACAAGGTCCTCTTCTACTTCTTCTCTTATGGGTAGATCTTAGGATCTTAGAAATGAAGTTCGTGCTCAACGGAGCCGAACCTATCTCGAGTTTTCATGGATAAACCATGAAAAAATATATTTTCGGGTACGCCGGAAACCGCCACCTCTGGCGGCCAAACCACCGCCGACCGATAGCCATCGCCTCGACGCAGGTGGTGGTGGTGGATGGCCAGGGAAGTGATCGGACGGCCGGCGAGATCGCGGAAGAGCTATAGGAAATATGAGTTTTCTGTGTTCTGGTTTTCGGATTCTGTAGAAGATGAACAGTAAAATCAATTTATAATATATAAATTATGTATAATGAAAAGTTAAATTAATTGAGTACATTTTGAGGCTGCAAAACGAGGCAACTAGAGGCAGATTTAGGAAAAATGACCAGTCACGAAAGTTGTAACCCTTCAAGTTTAGATTAATTTAAAATTGGTTTCACCTCGTTTGGGTAAGCGGTTCAACCGCAGAACCCTTTTTAATGGGGGTTGTTGTACCTTGAGTTGGGCAGAAATTAAAATGGATGCCCACTCTTCGTCCTTTGTCCAAATGACCTGAAATTTGGGCAGAGGGTTACCCTTAGCCATATTTAGAGGCTGTCCTAAAATGGGAATATTTGGAGACATTTTGCATAAAGTTTTTGTTTTAATTTAATTAAGTTGGAGGAATTTATTTAAGTGGTCAAATGACCTCCAAACCCTCCCAAATTTTGGTGAGTGGTCCCTGGTTATAAAACTTAGCTCTGTACAAATTTTCAACTCACTTGGATTAGTTTTGGATAGGGAGTCACCTATTCTTAACTAGGCAATAGTGAGGCATTTTTGAGTAAAAAGTGCACTAGAGGTTAGAATGTGACCACCTCAACAGAGACTGATATCTTGACCACTTACTTGGAGGGGTTATTATAACCTACTTGGAGAAAATGGTGTGGTTTAGGGTTGATTTATCCTAGGATCCAAGCTCAACCCCTAAATGGAGGGTTTTGAGGGTTGAGAAGGACATGGAGGCAATTGCTCTCGTATTGCCTTGAAACTCTGTAGAGTTGACATTAGCATGATAAGAATCATCTGAATGGAATCTTGGAGAATTTGGAGACAAGTAGATACCTCAAAACCTTAATCTTACCTTTAGGGTAAAATACTAATTAAGCACAATCCGTCACTAAACTTTATCTAAAGGCTGTGAAATTAGGGTAAAGTTTTGGAGTGGGTAGAAGCTATAGAGATTTTACTGGAATTTTATGATGTTTATTTCCAGCACTTCATTTGTAAAGTTTATTATATCCCTAATTGATGTTTTAATTATTTGGATCTTTCTGTTCATTAAAACCCCATGAAATCTTGGAAATAAATGTTTTAGGACAGAATGGTTACCCTTGAATTTTTGTATAATTTTTAGTTGAGTAAATCCAGTACTTCCTTCACAAATGTTAAAGAGGGGTATTATGCTTTGAAAATTAATTAGGGATGATATTATTACTGAAAAATTATGAAATTGGGCCAATGCTATTTTTAAGGCTTTATCTGCTTATTATAAGTTATTTATAATTTTTGGAATAATATTCTCTGTACTTGGTTCATAAATAATGGAAGATAGTAAATATTGCTAAAATAGTCTTAGAGCCCTTTTGATGATAGAAAATTATGATACTTTGGATTTACAATATTGAGATAACCTACTATTTATTATAAATTTGCTGGACATCTTGGATGAGAACTTAGGGTAGTTCATGTTCAAACCGGTAGCCCTTGGAATTTTTGAGGAAATTAATTAAATGCCAGATAAATTAGGAAAATTACCACATTATGGATTTAGGCTATTTATATCATGATAAGTCTCCAGTAAATAGTTTAGGGCATTTGGATGAGTTTTGGGATCATTGCATAACCGGTTCGACATATATTCTAGGTTGGTCTACATATAGCAAATTTGTGAATTGCAATAGGACATGATCTGAGAAAGTCGTTGGAGTTAGTCATTTTGTCTGGGTGGACAATTGTGGATGATATCACAATAGGATGATATGAAGAGTAGAGAGAAGTAGTGATAGCTAGGGTTAAGAGGTGCTCGGATTCGACGAAAGATCGTCTTTCCCGAAGAGAGGAAGGTTAAGAATCACCCTAGGATAGTCTATCGTAATATGAGAAGAGAATGGGTGAAGGGGATCAACCAATAAAAATAAGAGCCTTGCGAAAGGGAACGATGGACTTTAGCTACCATCATAGTTCCTAGTGCCCTTTGAGAGCCCTTCACGGGGAATACCGGGGGCAGTCCTGGGTTAACGTAAACTGCAATAACAAACTGACAAGAGTAACTTAGTAATTAGGGTTTCACCTTTCACAAACTTGTTAGCACAGGAAGATTTATGGGAGCTTCGGCTCGGTGGGTTAGGAGACGGACGGAATGGTCCGGGGAGATTCGGCTTGGTTGGTTAAGAGACGAACGTTTTAGTCTGGGGGGCTTCAGCTCAGTTTTTATGTGTTTACGATTAAATTTGCATGCACATAAAAGGAATGAAAATTAAGGTAGTAGGTCTTCAGTATATGAGGGTCGATGCACCGACGCCAATACGCTGACTCTGCAAGTATGGTTAGCACTTCGCCAATAGAAGTCCGGTGCGCCAGCCGGCAAGAGTACGCAGGAGTCCGCTTAGTGCACCAAGCGTTGAGGAGTACGATAGGTCTGACCGGTAGTGCTTTACTGGTTTAGAGGTGGGCGAGGCTCAACCCGCCGCTTCCGCCTGCCACTACGGAGGTATCCTGGGAGGTAACGGCTCCGAAAGGGGGAACTAAAGGTCTGTGTGCACAGAGTCCGGTGTGTGAGTTGCACTTGCATGTTTCATCATACTAACTTGCATGTCATAGCATAATCGATTCATTTAATCCTGACACCTAAAGTATAAGTGGTATGGGACGCTTATACATTAGTACCTGCAAAACGACCCCTTGGTCTATAAGCTTGTATGGGCAAGTTTATAAATTAAGGTTAAATTCTATATATATATATGCTTCTGTTTGATAACCGATACCCCAACGTATAAGTGGTATGAGACACTCTATACGATGGGAGCCTTGCATAAGATCCCTTGGTTTATGCGCTTTCACACATAAGTTAAGGTTATTTTTCTTACTTTCTGTTATTGACATATTTATTATAGAATTGCTAGATTAGTTCCGCTGCCACCTGTTTCTTTCATTAAATCTCCACCTTCAAGTCCTTCCCTTTCTTCCTCTCTACTCGGTACCTAGGAACCATGGGGGAAGTGGTAGGGGATGATAGGGCTTAGTCTTTATGACTAACGGTTTTCGAACTGCATCATTTTAGGGGATCGTGGAGCCCAGCATGGAGGAGCAACCCCAGAGACCGGTGCGCTTGGAAATGGGGCAGTCTAGCTCTTGAGTTCATACAGCCGGGACTGTGAGTCTCGGCCTTAAGTAGTTTTGTTTTTGCTTCCGCATGAGCGTTTTGTAGTGAGGACATGATGTACCGGGCATAAGCCCGTATTTTTAGTACTCTGATGTATTATTCTGTGGACACTCCATTCGTGGAGATTTTATTCTATATATGTGATTCACTTTTAGTGGACTTGATCTTACTTCAATTATTGTGCTACTTTTCTGTGATCGAATTGGCCGGCAGAATCGACGCCTTGTGGTGATGACCCTTCAGGACGTGAAGGTGTTACTGCAAAGCGGCAATTCTGTGCCTAAGACCCCGGGTTTTAAAAAGAAAAAAAAGGGGGGGGGGGGTCTTACAAGTGGTATCAGATCGAAACATCGATCTGAAAAAGGTAGCAGTCCACTATCCCTGGGTCACCCCCGCTCGAGTTTAATTTGGGGACTAACTAAACAGCAGAAGCAGTGGTGTGCCCATATGGGGATCACATAAAAATTGTCCACTTTTATTAAAGATTGAACGTTTTCCTAGTATGGGTTTTTTTTACGCAACCTCCAACACAGCCTACGCCACAAGGTGGAGTTCAACAGGCTCAGGATGTTGCACTACCTCCACCGGTCCCCACTCCTTTCCTTCAGTCAGACATGGGACAGACTCTGACTGCCATCCTGGAGGCTTTCAGGGCGTAGCAGGTTCCTGTCCGCAGCCAAACCCGTGGGCAAACTGGCTGAGCATCTTCCGAGGACTTTCTCCCCCGTCCTACTTAGGGGCAGAGTCGGCGGTTCGGATGGAAGAGTGGTTGGATATCATGTACGAGCTGCTGACCGGGATACGGTGTCCCTGGGAGGAGAGGGTGGCTTTGGTTGTCTCTTGCCTGGAGTCCCATGCTAAGAGATGGTGGAAGATGCTGTTGGACACGACATTTGCCGATAGGGAGGTTGCGGAGGTTACCTGGGAAGAGTTCAGGGCCGCGATGCTGGAGCATTTCATTCCGCAGTCGGCCAGGGATGAGTTGGAGGAGTGGTTCTTACAGCTGAAGCAGGGCACTCGGGCGGTGGTGGAGTACCATCGGGAGTTCGACCATCTGGCTCGATATGCAGATTCTTACCAGCTAGACGAAGCAGGGTACATCAAGAGGTTCTATAAGGGCCTGTGGGAGGACTTGAGGGAGGCTTTGTTGTTTGTATCTGATGGGCCTATCTCCCGGGTTTTGGAGATGGCAAAAAGGATTGAGGCTGATTGGCACACCACCCGGGGCCGGAAGTGGCCAGCAGAGGATCAGGGACGAAGAGTTAGAAATGACCAGCAGCGAGGTGCTATACCAGAGGGGAGGAGGACAAAGGACCAGCCTCGTCAGGAAGTGAGGAAGGAGCCGAGGGAGCAGGTGATATTGGCCCCTCAACCTCTTCGGATGCAGGAGATGCCGAGACCCGGGGGAATGGCATATCCCCCACCTGAGTGCTTCCATTGTCATCAGATTGGGCACATCTGGAGGAACTGCCCGATGATGGGGGCACCACCTCCAGCACCACAGGGTGGCCCACCAGCTCAGCATTACGGAGGCCGAGGATGTGGCCACGGTCGTTGATACAAGGAGGGAGACCGTAGACAGGGAAGGGAGCAGGTATATGCTTTGGACCTTATACAGCCTCGGAATCCGGAGCAGGTCATAGCAGGTACGCCGCAATGCTTCTTTATTTTTCAGAGAATTTCCCTTTTAGTTGTTAAAACTTAGAACCGCACTAGATAGATTAACAAGGAAAGAAAATTCTTTATAGAACCCTAAGACATCTAATCACCCCAAGTATAGTCTTCATCAGCGGTAAGCCTGCCCGCACGCTTTTCGATACAGGAGCTACTCACTCCTTTGTGTCGGAGACATTCGTAGAAGGACTGGAAGGCGTGGAGCGATTCATGGGCTCGAGGATGAGGGTGCGACTACCGGATGGATCTGAGCTCCTTACCACGGATCACTGTAATAGGGAGGCAGAAATTGGTGGAAAGGCGTTCGAGGCTCCAGCAATAATTTTGAAGCTGACGGACTACGACCTGATCCTGGGCATGGTATGGCTGCACATGAACCATGCCCAGATTGATTGCCAAGCAAAGAGGATCACCGTGAGATACGGGGACTCTTTCATTGTCATCGAAGGTATAAGACCTGCCTCTCGTATAGTCTTATCTTCAGTACAGGCCGTCAAGGACCATCTGTAGGGAGACGAGGTATATCAGGTGCTGTTCGAGATGACCGAGGAGAAGGATCGGATTGCCAATATACCGGTGGTTTGTGATTACGCCGATGTGTTTCCAGAGAAGCTGTCAGGATTACCTCCGCACAGGGAGAAGGATTTTCATATTCAGTTGGTGCCAGGGGCTAAGCCGATATCCAGGGCTCCCTATCGGATGGCCCCGAAGGAGTTGGCGGAGTATCAGACTCAGTTGCAAGAGTTGGTGGAGGCGGGATTTGTTAGACCGAGTTCCTCGCCATAGGGAGCCCCGGTCCTATTCGTGAAGAAGAAGGATGGGACACTTCGCCTGTGCATCGATTATCGAGCACTAAACAGGCTGACCGTCCGGAATAGCTATCCGCTCCCACGGATAAACGAATTATTCGACCAGCTGGAGGGAGCCAATTA
Organism: Platanthera zijinensis; assembly: GCA_039513925.1. NCBI lineage: Eukaryota > Viridiplantae > Streptophyta > Magnoliopsida > Asparagales > Orchidaceae > Platanthera > Platanthera zijinensis. The sequence goes on from CM077090.1 coordinate 140,272,718, forward strand.
TTTCTCGAAGCTGGACTTGAGGTCAGGATACTATCAGCTGCGAATACAGGAAGAGGATATCCCGAAGATGGCCTTCAGTAGCAGATATGGCCTGTATGAGTTCACCGTGATGCCCTTCGGGCTCACGAATGCACCGTCGGCGTTCATGAGCTTCATGAACCGGTTTTTCGAGGCCTACTTGGATGTTTTCGTCATAGTATTCATAGACGACATCCTGATCTACTCTAGGACGGAGGAGGAGCACACTCGACATCTGGCACTGACTCTAGAGATGTTGCGGGAGCATCGCCTTTATGCAAAATTCAGTAAGTGTCAGTTTTGGTTGAAGGAGGTGGCTTTCCTAGGCCACATTATGAGCGGAGCCGGATTGGCAGTGGATCCGGCAAAGATTCAGGTAGTTCGAGATTGGACGCAGTTAAAGAAAGCGACCGATGTACGAAGTTTCTTGGGACTTGCCGGTTATTACCGGAAGTTCGTGGAGGGGTTCTCTCAAATTGCCCTCCCCCTCACATCTTTGACAAAGAAGGAGGCACCTTTCTTTTGGACCCCGCAGTGCCAGGCGGCTTTCCAGGAGCTGAAGGACCGACTCATCTCAGCCCCTATTCTTGCCCTTCCATCTGGAAAGGAAGGATTCCAGGTGTATACCGACGCATCATACAAGGGGATGGGAGCAGTCGTTTTTGCTCTGAAGGTTTGGCGCCATTATCTTTATGGAGTCCACTGTGACATCTACTCCGACCACAAGAACTTGAAATACGTGGACACGCAGAAGGAGCTGAATATTAGGCAGAGGCGCTGGGGGGAGTTCTTAGCAGACTATCAGTTTGAGATGCACTACCATCCAGGGAAGGCAAACGTGGTGGCCGACGCATTGAGTCGGAGAGCTGCCACTTCCAAAGACGGGCCCCAGGTTATGTCCATGGAGCTAGTCCGGTCATTCAGAGATATGCAGATATCCCTAGTGTCCGAGGATGATCCAGAGTTGTATAAGGAGTATCTTGCATCGATGGTGGCCATAGATGATATTCGGGATCGCATTCGGGACGGACAGAGGACAGATGCATGGGCAGAGCCGATATTCCGAGCCTTGGAGGAGGGTTCGACAGGAGATTATTCCATGAGAGATGGATTGCTACATTTCAGAGGCAGAGTATATATACCCGCAAGAGGCCAGATCCGAGAGGATATTACGACGGAGGCGCATTGCAGCCGGTACTCTGTGCACCCAGGGATCATAAAGATGGCCGCTGATCTGAAGAAGACGATGTTTTGGCCTGGAATGAAGAAGGACGTTACGTACTTCGTGACCCATTGCGAGGCGTGTCAGTTGGTGAAGGCAGAGTGCAGGAACACTGCAGGACTGTTGCAGCCACTCCCGGTGCCGGAGTGGAAGTTTGATGATATAGCTATGGATTTTATACATCGGCTTCCCCGATCTCGGATAGGGAATGACTCGATCTGGGTGATTGTTGATCGGTTGACGAAGGTGGCCCGCTTTATACCAATCAGGAAGGATGACTCGGTGGGAGTGCTAGTACGGAAGTTCGTGGAGCTGTATATCTGATACCATGGCGTGCCTAGGACGATAGTGTCGGACCGCGATGGACGGTTTACATCCAGGGAGTGGCGGTCAGTGCAGGCATATCTGGGCACCCGATTGACTTTTACTATGGCCTTCCACCCTCAGACGGATGGGCAGACAGAGCGCACTAACAGGACGTTGGAGGATCTACTACGACTGTGTATACTGGACCGAGGGGAGCCGTGGGAGAAGATGTTGTCGTTGGTTGAGTTCTCCTATAACAATAGCTACCAGTCCAGCATCAAGATGGCGCCTTATGAAGCCTTGTATGGAAGAAAATGTAGGACCCCACTTTCTTGGGTTAAGGACTAGGATCCGAAGGTATTGGGATCGGAATTTGTTGAAGACAACGAGGCACAGGTGAGACCAAGTGTTCTTGAAGATCCGGCCCATGCATGGAGTCTCACGGGTGCGCGGTCGGAGGAAGAAGCTCAGCCCTAGGTATATGGGCCCTTACAGGATCCTGGAGCGGATCGGGGCTCTAGCCTACAGGGTAGAGTTGCCACCAGAGCTGGCAGCTCTACACGACGTCTTCCACATTTCTTCGCTGAGAAGGGCTCTACTACGCCCGGAGCAGCAGATTTTGACCACCGAAGGGCCGGTAGCTTCAGACCGATCTGTTCACTTGTAGCCGGTTCGGATCGACGACAAAGGAGTAAGGATCTTGCGCCGCAAGAAGATCCCCTTAGTAAAGGTTCTGTGGAGAAACCACGGTTAGGAGGAGCACACCTGGGAACCGCAGGACCTGATGAGGCAAAAATACCCGGAGTTGTTCACATCACCACCTCTCAGTATACTATAAATTACCTTCTTGTATTGAACCGGTAGGACTAGGTAAAGGAAATCGAGAACCTAGGCATGCGCAGGAAAGTAGGGGTTAATCTTTTATTTATTGGGGAGATTGTCTTCGTTTATCAAACAAGTAGTCGCTTGAACCCAAAAGAAAAAAACCGTATGGGATGTTACAAGTTTAATTTATTTCGGTAGAAATCCCCGTAGGCTCAACCTCAATTTCGGGGACGAAATTTTTGTTTTGTTTATTGGGATTTGTAACATCCCATTTTCGGCTAGACCCCAAGGAGTCGGTCTTTCGTGACAGAACCCTAGAGGCCCAAGAATTGCAGTACAATGACCGAGATTTCGGGTCACGGGTTGGTCACGCCCGTGACCTATGTGTCATGCCCGTGACCTAGGGCGTGACTCTTTCGACGGTCGTCGATCTCCGTGAGACGATTGTCGAATTTGCAAACCGGGCCTGTCACGCCCGTGACCTATGTATCACGCCCTTGACCTAGGGCGTGACCCCTTCGACGATCGACGATCTTAGCGGGATGATCGTCGAAGCGCAGAATTTGCATCATGGCCCAGTCACGCCCGTGACCCAGGTGTCACGCCCATAACCAAGGGCGTGACCCCCCCTTCGGCGATCGGCGATCTTAGCGAGACGATCGCCGAGCGCAGAATTTGCGTCATGGCCCTGTCACGCCCGTAACCCAGGTGTCACGCCCGTAACAAAGGGCGTGACCCCCCTTCGGCGATCATCTATCTCAGCAAGACAATCGTCGAGCACGCAATTGGCATCTTGACCCTGTCACGCCCGTGACCCATGTGTCACACCCGTGACCTAGGGCGTTACCACCCTTTGACGATCGTCGATCTCAGTTCAACGATCGTCGAACTCAGAATTGGCCACCCGGGCCTGTCACGCTCGTGGCCTATATGTCACGCCCGTGACCAAGGCCGAAACGTCAGCTAGGCTGGAAATTTCTGTAACTGAAGTCATAATCAATTCTGAGTATGGGAATTTACAGCAGGAGTATTTATGAGCCGTTTCTTTCTTTAATTACTTAATAAGAAAGAAAGATTGATGTCCAAAAGGGAATCTCCACCTAGTAAAGGCCTCTTCTTATTCCACCGTTTCCTTCCCTGCACCTTAACCGAAATAATATTAAGAGAGAGAGAGGTCATTCATGGCCATGAATGTTTCATCCTTTCCCCTCCCCACTTGGAGATCTATAAAAGCCCCCTTAGAGCAAGAGGAGCAGGTTACACGCTCGATCAAACGGATTTAGATTTCACCTCTTGCTGTAGGAGAAGTTCGGGAACGCCACCACCGCGCCATGACAATCCGACGTTCATCTCGTCTTCGAACCGCGAACAAGGTCCTCCTCTACTTCTTCTCTTATGGGTAGATCTTAGGATCTTAGAAATGAAGTTTGTGCTCAACGGAGCCAAACTTATCTCGAGTTTTCATGGATAAACCATGAAAAAATATATTTTCGGGTATGCCGGAAACCGCCACCTCCGGCGGCCAAACCACCGCCGACCAATAACCATCGCTTCGACGGAGGTGGTTGTGGTGGTGGATGGCCAGGGAAGTGATCGGACGGCCGGCGACGGATCGCGGAAGAGCTACAGGAAATATGAGTTTTCTGTGTTCTGGTTTTCGGATTCTGTAGATGATGAACAGTAAAATCAATTTATAATATATAAATTATGTATATAGTACATAATGAAAAGTTAAATTAATTGAGTACATTTTGAGGCTGCAAAACGAGGCACCTAGATACCGATTTAGGAAAAATGACCAGTCACGAAAGTTGTAACCATTCGAGTCTAGATTTATTTAAAATTTGTTTCAACCTTTTTGGTTAAGCGGTTCAACCGCAGAACCCGTTTTAATGGGGGCTGTACTTAGAGTTGGGCAGAAATTAAAATGGATGTCCACTCTTCATCCTTTGTCCAAATGACCTGAAATTTGGGCAGAGGGTTACCCTTAGCCATATTTAGAGGCTTTCCAAAAATGGGAATATTTGGAGACACTTTGCCTAAAGTTTTTGTTTTAATTTAATTAAGTTGCAGGAATTTATTTAAGTGGTCAAATGACCTCCAAACCCTCCCAAATTTTGGTGAGTGGTCCCTGGCTATAAAACTTAGCTCTGTACAAATTTTCAACTCACTTAGATTAGTTTTGGATAGGGAGTCACCTATTCTTAACTAGGCAATAGTGAGGCATTTTTTAGTAAAAAGTTCACTAGAGGTTAGAATGGTCATATCACCTCAACAGAGATTGATATCTTGACCACTGACTTGGAGGGGTAATTATAACCCACTTGGAGAAAATGGTGTTGTTTAGGGTTGATTTACCCTAGGATCCAAGCTCAAACCCTAAATGGAGGGTTTTGAGGGTTGAGAAGTACATGGGGCAATTGCTCTCGTATTGCCTTGAAACTCTGTAGAGTTGACATTAGCATGATAAGAATCATCTGAATGGAATCTTGGAGAATTTGAAGTCAAGTAGATACCTCAAAATCTTAATCTTAGCTTTAGGGTAAAATTCTAATTAAGCACAATCCGTCACTAAACTTTATCTAAAGACTGTGAAATTAGGGTAGAGTAAGTTTTGGTGTGGGTAGAAGCTATAGAGATTTTACTGGAATTTTATGATGTTTATTTCCAGTACTTCATTTGTAAAGTTTATTATAGCCCTAATTGATGTTTTAAATATTTGGATCTTTCTGTTCATTAAAACCCCATTCAATCTTGGAAATAAATATTTTAGGATAGAATGGTTACCCTTGAATTTTTGTATAATTTTTAGTTGAGTAAATCCAGTACTTCCTTCACAAATGTTAAAGAGGGGTTTTATGCTTTGAAAATTAATTAGGGATGATATTATTACTGAAAAATTATGAAATTGGGCCAATGCGAATTTTAAGACTTTATCTGCATATTATTACTTTTTTATAATTTTTGGATGAATATTCTCTGTACTTGGTTCATAAATAATGGAAGATAGTAAATATTGCTAAAATAGTTTTAGTGCCCTTTTGATGATAGAAAATTATGATACTTTGGCTTTACCCTATTGAGATAACCTACTATTTATTATAAATTTGCTGGACATCTTGCATGAGAACTTAGGGTAGTTCATGTTCAAACCGGTAGCCCTTGGAATTTTTGAGGAAATTAATTAAATGCCAGATAAATTAGGAAAATTACCACATTCTGGATTTAGGCTATTTATACCATGATAAGTATCCAATAAATAGTTTAGGGCATTTGGATGAGTTTTCGGATCATTGCATAACCGATTCGACATATAGTCTAGGTTGGTCTGCATATAGCAAATTTGTGAATTGCAATAGGACATGATCTGAGAAAGTCGTTGGAGTTAGTCATTTTGTTTGGGTGGACAATTGTGGAGGATATCACAATAGGATGATATGAAGAGTAGAGAGAAGTAGTGATAACTAGGGTTAAGAGGTGCTCGGGTTCGACGAAAGATCGTCTTTCCCGAAGAGAGGAAGGTTAAAAATCACCCTTGGATAGTCTATCGTAATATGAGAAGGGAATAGGTAAAGGGGATCAACCAATAACAATAAGTGCCTTGCGAAAGAAAATGATGGACTTCAGCTTCCATCATAGTTCCTAGTGCCCTTTGAGAGCCCTTCATGGGGAATACCGGGGGCACTCCTAGGATAACGTAAACTGCAATAACAAACTGATAAGAGTAACTTAGTAATTAGGGTTGCACCTTTCACAAACACTGTTAGCACAGGAATATTTATGGGAGCTTCGGCTCGATGGGTTAGGAGACGGACGGAATGGTCCGGGGAGCTTCGGCTCGGTTGGTTAAGAGACGGATATTTTAGTCCGGGGGGCTTCGACTCGATTTTTGTGTGTTTATGATTAAATTTGCATTTGCATAAAAGGAATGAAAATTAAGGTGGTGGGTCTTCGATATTGGAGGGTCGATGCACCGACGCCAATACGCTGACTCGGCAAGTGTGGTTAGCACTTCGCCAACAGAAGTCCGATGCGCTAGCAGGCAAGAGTATGCAGGTGTCCGCTTAGTGCACCAACCGTTGAGGCATACGATAGGTCTGAACGATAGTGCTTTACTGGTTTAGAGGTGGGCGAGGCCCAACCCACCGCTTCCGTCTGCCACTACGGAGGTATCCAGGGAGGTAACGGCTCCGAAAGGGGGAACTAAAGGTCTGTGTGCACAGAGTCGGGTGTGTGAGTTGCACTTGCATGTTTCATCATACCCACTTGCATGTCATAGCATAACTGATTCATTTAACCCTGACACCCATAGTATAAGTGATATGGGACGCTTATACATTAGGACCTGCAAAACGACCCCTTAGTCTATAAGCTTGTGTGGGCAAGTTTATAAATTAAGGTTAAATTATCTATATATATATGCTGCTGTTTGATAACCGACACCCCAACGTATAAGTGGTATGGGACACTCAATACGATGGGAGCCTTGCAGAAGATCCCTTGGCTTAAGCGCTTTCGCACATAAGTTAAGGTTATTTTTCCTACTTTATGTTATTGACATATTTATTATAGAATTGCTAGATTAGTTCTGCTGCCACCTGTTTCTTTCATTAAATCTCACCTTCATGTCCTTCCCTTTCTTCCTCTCCGCTCAGTACCTAGGAGCCATGGGGGAAGGGGTAGGGGATGATAGGTCTTAGTCTTTATGACAAATGTTTTTCGAACCGCATCATTTTAGGGGATCGTGGAGCCCAGCATGGAGGAGCAGCCCCAGAGACCGGTGCGCTTGGAAATGGGGCAGTCTAGCTCTGGTGTTCATACAGCCGGGATCGTGAGTCTCGGCCTTGAGTAGTTTTGTTTTTGCTTCCGCATGAGCGTTTTGTAGTGAGGACATGATGTACCAGGCATAAGCCCATATTTTTAGTACTCTGATGTATTATTCTGTGGACACTCCCTTCGTGGAAATTTTATTCTATATATGTGATTTACTTTCAGTGGACTTGCTCTTACTTCAATTATTGTGCTACATTTCTGTGATCGAATTGGCCGGTAGAATCGGCGCCTTGTGGTGATGACACTTCAGGACGTGAAGGTTTCACCGCAAAGCGGCGATTCTGGGCCTAAGACCCCGAGTTTTAAAAAGAAAAAAAAGCGGGGGGGGGGGGGGGGCTTACAAACTTAACCACTTTGAATGCCTAAAGTGGGTCCTTAGTGACCCTATAGACTACCCAAGGTGTTAAGGGTGTTGTGGTAGGTTCATGGGATCAAGTTGTAGCTCTAAAATCAAACCTTAGGTCTAAATGTTGAGGATGAGCTATAGGAAAACCAAGGAGATTTTTCACCTTAGGCATTGCACACTTGGTTTAGAGCTTCTGATGGTTTTGTCATGACCTAGTCATGAAAAATCTCGTAAAAACTTCTTCCGAGAAGCTGCCCTAGGAAGTCAAGCTAGATTCCTAAACTTTCAGGGAAGTCATCCCTACCCTTCAGCTCCTGCCTTTGCTCCTCCTCCAGCAGCTTTTCCCTTATATACTCCAACTCCTTTTGCAACTACAACTTATGATCACTTTTTTCCTTGTGCTGCAGGAGAGCAGGAAGAGCCGTCACCTTTTTTGGAGAATATTCGACATGAACCAACTCCAGCTAACTTAAGAGAGCCGCAGTTGCCAATTTACTCTAGAGAGACTAATCCAATGAAGCACCTTCAAGCCTTTGAATCAGCCGTAGCTCTCAAGACCCTCTCAGATGCTACCAAATGCAAATTCTTTGTAACAACCTTTGATGGTCAAGTGAGGGATTGGTTCTATGGACTTCGTGCTCAATCCATCTCTTCCTTCGCTGATTTGCGAAGAGAGTTTCTGCTCAGATTTTCTATCTCTACAAAGAGAGGGTCGTCCAGAAGCCCTGTTTGAGATCAAGCAACGAGAAAACGAGACTTGGTCTCATTTTGTGGATGATTTTTAGAAAGAAATCTTTGACATCGAGATCGTCGATAAGGAAATATATTGAGTGGCTCTTATTCACGGTCTGCAAGAAGGACCACTCAAGTTTGAAGCTAACGTCCGAGCGCCAAGGTCATATCAAAAGTTGATTGGTTTAGCAAACTCATACATTCGCGGTGAGAAAAGCAATCCCAGCATTGTCTTCAGACTTATAGCAGAGAATGTTTCTTCTTACAAGAAGCCTACGAGGTCTCCTCGGAAAGATTTTCCATCCTACTCAAGGAAGAAGAGAAGATTTCAACATCATCGACATCCCTTCTTGGGCCAGGATCGAGCCGAAGATCAATTGTAACTATTTCAAGAACCAGCTCTGCAGATAGTTGCAGTTCATCAGCATCAAGATAATGACTTACAAGATTCTGAGCTAGATGAAGCCATGAATAAAGTTAGTCAAATCATGAAAGGTAGGGCTAATTTCAAAAAGCCTTACCAACTGGCAGATCAAAGATCAAAAGATTCGGATCCGTTCTAGGAGTTTCACAAAGAAAGCAAGCATTTGACTAAAAACTATCGAGCGCTTCGTCAACTTATAAAAAAAATGCTGAGGCAGGGTAAGATGCGTAATCTACTCCCACAGGATGATAACTCTGATCTGTCAACTTGAAAAGGAAAAGAAGTAGCAGACATGCCTTGTAAGACCCCCCCCCCCTTTTTCTTTTTAAAACTCGGGGTCTTATGCCCAGAATCGCCGCTTTGCGGTGACACCATCACGTCCAGAAGGATCATCACCACAAGGCGCCGATTCTGCCGGCCAATTCGATCACAGAAAAGTAGCACAATAATTGACGTAAGAGCAAGTCCACTGAAAGTAAATCACATATATAGAATAAAATCTCTACGAAGGGAGTGTCCACAGAATAATACATCAGAGTACTAAAAATACGGGCTTATGCCCGGTACATCATGTCCTCACTACAAAACGCTCATGCGGAAGCAAAAACAAAACTACTCAAGGCCGAGACTCACGGTCCCGACTGTATGAACTCCAGAGCTAGACTGCCCCATCTCAAAGCGCACCGGTCTCCGGGGCTGCTCCTCCATGCTGGGCTCCACGATCCCCTAAAATGATGCGGTTCGAAAACCGTTAGTCATAAAGACTAAGCCCTATCATCCCCTACCCCTTCCCCCATGGCTCCTAGGTACCGAGCGGAGAGGAAGAAAGGCAAGGACATGAAGGTGGAGATTTAATGAAAGAAACAGGTGCCAGCGGAACTAATCTAGCAATTTTATGGTAAATATGTCAATAAATGAAAGTAGGAAAAGTAACCTTAACTTATGTGCAAAAGCGCATAAGCCAAGGGATCTTTTGCAAGGCTCCCATCGTATAGAGTGTCCCATACCACTTATACGTTGGGGTGTCGGTTATCAAACAGCAACATATATATATATAGAATTTAACCTTAATTTATAAACTTGCCCACAAAAGCTTATAGACCAAGGGGTCGTTTTGCAGGTCCTAATGTATAAGCGTCTCATACCACTTATATTTTAGGTGTCAGGGTTAAATGAATCGATTATGCTATGACATGCAAGTGGGTATGATGAAACATGCAAGTGCAACTTACACACCCGACTCTGTGCACACAGACCTTTAGTTCCCCCTTTCGGAGCCGTTACCTTCCAGGATACCTCTGTAGTGGAAGACGGAAGCAGTGGGATGGGCCTCGCCCACCTCTAAACCAGTAAAGCACTACCGGTCAGACCTATTGTACGCCTCAACGCTTGGTGCACTAAGCGAACTCCTGCGTACTCTTGCCGGCTGGCACACCGGACTTCTGTTAGCGAAGTGCTAACCACACTTGCCGAGTCAGCGTATTGGCGTCGGTGCATCGACCCTCCAATACCGAAGAACCCCCACCTTAATTTTCATTCCTTTTACGCACATGCAAATTTAATCGTAAACACACAAAAACCGAGCCGAAGCCCCCCGGACTAAAACGTCCGTCTCTTAACCAACCGAGCCGAAGCTCCCCGGACCATTCCGTCCGTCTCTTAACCAACCGAGTCGAAGCTCCCATAAATCTTCCTGTGCTAACAGTGTTTGTGAAAGGTGCAACCCTAATTACTAAGTTACTCTTATCAATTTTTTATTGCAGTTTACGTTAACCCAGGACTGCCCCCGGTATTCCACGTGAAGGGCTCTCAAAGGGCACTAGGAACTATGATGGTAGCTGAAGCCCATCGTTCCCTTTCGAAAGGCACTTATTGTTATTGGTTTATCCCCTTTACCCATTCCCTTCTCATATTACGATAGACTATCCTAGGGTGATTTTTAACCTTCCTCTCTTCGAGAAAGACGATCTTTCGTCGAACCCGAGCACCTCTTAACCATTGCTATCACTACTTCTCTCTACTCTTCATATCATCTTATTGTGATATCATCCACAATTGTCCACCCAGACAAAATGACTAACTCAAACGACTTTCTCAGATCATGTCCTATTGCAATTCACAAATTTGCTATATGCAGACCAACTTAGACTATATGTCGAACCGGTTATGCAATGATCCCAAAACTCATCCAAATGCCCTAAACTATTTACTGGAGACTTATCATGATATAAATAGCCTAAATACAGAATGTGGTAATTTTCCTAATTTATCTGGCATTTAATTAATTTCCTCAAAAATTCCAAGGGCTACCGGTTTGAACATGAACTACCCTAAGTTCTCATGCAAGATGTCCAGCAAATTTATAATAAATAGTAGATTATCTCAATAGGGTAAATCCAAAGTATCATAATTTTCTATCATCAAAAGGGCACTAAAACTATTTTAGTAATATTTACTATCTTCCATTATTTATGAACCAAGTACAGAGAATATTCTTCCAAAAATTATAAATAAATTATAATATGCAGATAAAGCCTTAAAAATAGCATTGGCCCAATTTCATAATTTTTCAGTAATAATATCATCCCTAATTAATTTTCAAAGCATAAAACCCCTCTTTAACATTTGTGAAGGAAGTACTGGATTTACTCAACTAATAATTATACAAAAATTCAAGGGTAACCATTCTGTCCTAAAATATTTATTTCCAAGATTGCATGGGGTTTTAATGAACAGAAAGATCCAAATAATTAAAACATCAATTAGGGCTATAATAAACTTTACAAATGAAGTGCTGGAAATAAACATCATAAATTTCTAGTAAAATCTCTATAGCTTCTACCCACTCTAAAACTTACTCTACGCTAATTTCACAGCCTTAAGATAAAGTTTAGTGATGGATTGTGCTTAATTAGTATTTTACCCTAAAGCTAAGATTAAGGTTTTGAGGTATCTACTTGTCTCCAAATTCTCCAAAATTACATTCAGATGATTCTTATCATGTTAATGTCAACTCTATAGAGTTTCAAGGCAATACGAGAGCAATTTCCCCCATATCCTTCTCAACCCTCAAAACCCTCCATTTAGGGTTTTAGCTTGGATCCTAGGGTAAATCAACCCTAAACCACACCATTTTCTCCAAGTGGTTTATAATAACCCCTCCAAGTCAGTGGCCAAGATATCAGTCTCTGTTGAGGTGATATGACCATTCTAACCTCTAGTGCACTTTTTACTCAAAAATGCCTCACTATTGCCTAGTTAAGAATAGGTGACACCCTATCCAAAATTTATCCATGTGAGTTGAAAATTTGTACAGAGCTAAGTTTATAGCCAGGGACCACACACCAAAATTTGGGAGGGTTTGGAGGTCATTTGACCACTTAAATAAATTCCTCCAACTTAATTAAATTAAAACAAAAACTTTAGGCAAAGTGTCTCCAAATATTCCCATTTTTGGACAGCCTCTAAATATGGCTATGGGTAACCCTCTGCCCAAATTTCAGGTCATTTGGACAAAGGACGAAGAGTGGGCATCCATTTTAATTTCTGCCCAACTCAAGGTACGACCCCCATTAAAACGGGTTCTGCGGTTTAACCGCTTACCCAAACGAGTTGAAACCATATTTAAATTAATCTAGACTCGAAGGGTTACAACTTTCGTGACTGGTCATTTTTCCTAAATTGGCCTCTAGGTGCCTCGTTTTGCAGCCTCAAAATGTACTCAATTAATTTAACTTTTCATTATATACTATATACATAATTTATATATTATAAATTGATTTTACTGTTCATCTTCTACAGAATCCGAAAACCAAAACACAAAAAACTCATATTTCCTGTAGCTCTTCCGCGATCCGTCGCCGGCCGTCCGATCACTTCCCTGGCCATCCACCACCACCACCTCCGTCGAGTCGATGGCTATCGGTCGGCGGTGGTTTGGCCGCCAGAGGTGGCGGTTTCTGGCGTACCCGAAAATATATTTTTTCATGGTTTATCCATGTAAACTCGAGATAGGTTCGACTTTGTTGAGCACGAACTTCATTTCTAAGATCCTAAGATCTACCCATAAGAGAAGAAGTAGAGGAGGACCTTGTTCGCGGTTTGAAGACGAGATGAACGTCGGATTGTCATGTCGTGGTGGTGGCGTTCCCGAACTTCTCCTACAGCAAGAGATGAAATCTGAATCCATTTGATCGAGCGTGTAAACTTCTCCTCTTGCTCTATGGGGGCTTTTATAGATCTCCAAGTGGGGAGGGGAAAGGATGAAAAATTCATGGCCATGAATGCCCTCTCTCTCTCTTAATATTATTTCGGTTATGGTGCAGGGAAGGAAACGGTGGAATAAGAAGAGGCCTTTACCAGGTGGCGATTCCCTATTGGACCTCAATATCTCTTTCTTATTAAGTAATTAAAGAAAGAAATGGCTCATAAATACTCCTGCTGTAAATTCCCAAACTCAGAATTGATTATGACTTCAGTTACAGAAATTTCCAGCCCAGCTGACGTTTCGGCCTTGGTAATGGGCGTGACATATAGGTCACGGGCGTGACAGGCCCGGGTGGCCAATTCTGAGTTCGACGATCGTCGAACTGAGATCGACGATCGTCTAAGGGTGGTCACGCCCTAGGTCATGGGCGTGACACATGGGTCACGGGCGTGACAGGGTCAAGATGCCAATTCCGCGCTCGGCGATCATCTCGCTTAGATCGACGATCGCTGAAGGGGGTCACGCCCTTAGTTATGGGCGTGACACCTGGGTCACGGGCGTGACAGGGCTATGACGCAAATTCTGCGCTTCGATGATCGTCCTGCTGAGATCGATGATCGTCGAAGGGGTCACGCCCTAGGTCACGGGCGTGACACATAGGTCACGGGAGTGATAGGCCCGAGTTGCAAATTCGACGATCATCTTACGGAGATCGACGATCGTCGAAGGAGTCACGCCCTAGGTCACGGGCGTGACACATAGGTCACGGGCGTGACACATAGGTCACAGGCGTGACCAACCTGTGACCCGAAATCTCGGTCGATGTACGACAATTCTTGGGCCTATAGGGTTCTTTCACGACAGACCGACTCCTAGGGGTCTAGCCGGAAATGGGATGTTACAAATCCCAATAACCAAACAAAAATTTCGTCCCCGATATTGAGGTTGAGCCTACGGGGATTTCTACCAAAATAAATTAAACTTGTAACATCCCATACGGTTTTTTTCTATTGTGTTCAAGAGACTATTTGTTTGATAAATGAAGACAATCTCCCCAATAAATAAAAGATTAGCCCCTACTTTCCTCCGCATTCCTAGGTTCTCGATTTCCCTTACCTAGTCCTACCGGTTCAATACAAGAAGGTAATTTATAGTATACTGAGAGGTGGTGATGTATACCTTACTGAACAACTCCGGGTATTTTTGCCTCATCAGGTCCTGCGGTTCCCAGGTGTGCTCCTCCTGACCGTGGTTTCTCCACAGAACCTTGACTAAGGGGATCTTCTTGCGACGCAAGATCCGTACTCCTTTGTCGTCGATCCGAACCGGCTACAAGTGAACAGATCGGTATGAAGCTACCGGCCCTTCGGTGGTCAAAATCTGCTGCTCCTGGCGTAGTAGAGCCCTTCTCAGCGAAGAAATGTGGAAGACGTCGTGTAGAGCTGCCAGCTCTGGTGGCAACTCTACCCTGTAGGCTAGAGCCCCGATCCGCTCCAGGATCCTGTAAGGGCCCATATACCTAGGGCTGAGCTTCTTCCTCCGACCGCGCACCCATGAGACTCCGTGCATGGGCCGGATCTTCAAGAACACTCGGTCCCCTACATAAAACTCCACCTGACGATGTCGGGCGTCATAATACTTAGCCTGTCTACTCTGCGCCTCCAACATCTTATCTCTGATCAGTCTCACCTGTGCCTCGGTGTCTTCAACAAAATCCGATCCCAATACCTTCGAATCCTTGTCCTTAACCTAAGAAAGTGGGGTCCTACATTTTCTTCCATACAAGGCTTCATAAGGCGCCATCTTGATGTTGGACTGGTAGCTATTGTTATAGGAGAACTCGACCAACGACAACATCTTCTCCCACGGCTCCCCTCGGTCCAGTATACACAGTCGTAGTAGATCCTCCAACGTCCTGTTAGTGCGCTCTGTCTGCCCATCCGTCTGAGGGTGGAAGGCCGTGCTAAAAGTCAATCGGGTGCCCAGATATGCTTGCACTGACCGCCACTCCCTGGATGTAAACCATCCATCGTGGTCCAACACTATCGTCCTGGGCACGCCATGGTATCAGATATACTGCTCCATGAACTTCCGTACCAGCACTCCCACCGAGTCATCCTTCCTGATTGGTATAAAGCGGGCCACCTTCGTTAACCGATCAACACTCACCCAGATCGAGTCATTCCCTATCCGAGACCGGGGAAGCCGATGTATAAAATCCATAGCTATATCATCAAACTTCCACTCCGGCACCGGGAGTGGCTGCAACAGTCCTGCGGTGTTCCTGCACTCTGCCTTCACCAACTGACACGCCTCGCAATGGGTCACGAAGTACGTAATGTCCTTCTTCATGCCCAGCCAAAACATCGTCTTCTTCAGATCAGCGGCCATCTTTGTGATCCCTGGGTGCACAGAGTACCGGCTGCAATGCGCCTCCATCATAATATCCTCTCGGATCTGGCCTCCTGCGGGTATATATACTCTGCCTCTGATATGTAGCAATCCATCTCTCATGGAATAATCTCCTGTCGAACCCTCCTCCAAGGCTTGGAATATCGGCTCTACCCATGCATCTGTCCTCTGTCCGTCCCGAATGCGATCCCGAATATCATCTATGGCCACCATCGATGCCAGATACTCCCTATACAACTCTGGATCATCCTTGGACACTAGGGATATCTGCATATCTCTGAATGACCGGACTAGCTCCATAGACATAACCTGGGGCCCATCTTTGGAAGTGGTAGATCTCCGACTCAACGCTTCGGCCACCATGTTTGCCTTCCCTGGATGGTAGTGCATCTCATACTGATAGTCTGCTAAGAACTCCACCCAGCACCTCTGCTTGATATTCAGCTCCTTCTGTGTGTCCACGTATTTCAAGTTCTTATGGTCGGAGTAGATGTCACAGTGGACTCCATAAAGATAATGGTGCTAGACCTTCAGATCAAAAACGACCACTCCCATCTCAAGGTCGTGCACCGGTTAGTTCTTCTCATGGGTCTTCAGCTGGCGGGAGGCATATGCTATGACGTGTCCGTTTTGAATCAGCACCGCTCCCATCTTCTGGTATGATGCGTCGGTATACACCTGGAATCCTTCCTTTCCAGATGGAAGGGCCAGAATAGGTGATGAGATGAGTCGGTCCTTCAGCTCCTAGAAAGCCTCCTGGCACTGCGGGGTCCAAACGAAAGGTGACTCCTTCTTTGTCAAAGATGTGAGGGGGGAGGGCAATTTGAGAGAACCCCTAAACGAACTTCCGACAATAACCGGCAACTCCCAAGAAACTTCGTACATCGGTGATTGTCTTTAACTGTGGCCAATCTCGAACTACCTGAATCTTTGCCGGATCCACTGCCAACCCGGCTCCGCTGATAATGTGGCCTAGGAAAGCCACCTCCTTCAACCAAAACTGACACTTGCTGAATTACGCGTAAAGGCGATGCTCCCGCAACCTCTCTAGAGTCAATGCCAGATGTCGAGTGTGCTCCTCCTCCGTCCTAGAGTAGATCAGGATGTCGTCTATGAATACTATGACGAACACATCCAAGTAGGCCTCGAAAACCCAGTTCATGAGGCTCATGAATGCCGACAGTGCATTCGTGAGCTTGAAGGGCATCACGGTGAACTCATACAGGCCATATCTGCTACTAAAGGCCATCTTCGGGATATCCTCCTCCTGGATCCGCAGCTGGTAGTATCCTGACCTCAAGTCCAACTTCAAGAAATAATGGGCTCCCTCCAGCTGGTCAAACAATTCGTCTATCCGTGGGAGCGGATAGGTATTCCGGACGGTCAGCCTGTTTAGTGCTCGATAATCGATGCACAGGCGAAGTGTCACATCCTTCTTCTTCACGAATAGGACCGAGGCTCCCCATGGCGAGGAACTCAGTCTAACAAATCCCGCCTCCACCAACTCTTGCAACTGAGTCCGAAACTCTGCCAACTCCTTCGGGGCCATCCGATAGGGAGCCCTGGATATCGGCTTAGCCCCTGGCACAAACTAAATTTGAAAATCCTTCTCCCTGTGCGGAGGCAATCCTGGCAGCTTCTCTGGAAACACATCGGCGTAATCACAAACCACCGGTATATTGGCAATCCGATCCTTCTCCTCGGTCATCTCGAACAGCACCTGATATACCTCATCTCCCTGCAGATGGGCCTTGACGGCCTGTACCGAAGATAAGAGTATACGAGAGGCAGGTCTTATACCTTCAATGACAATGAAAGAGTCCCCGTGTCTCACGGTGATCCTCTTCGCTTGGAAATCAATCTGGGCATGGTTCCAGTGCAGCCATATCATGCCCAGGATCAGGTCGTAGTCCATCAGCTTCAAAATCGTTGCTGGAGCCTCGAACGCCTTTCCACCAATTTCTGCCTCCATATTGCAGTGATCCGTGGTAAGGAGCTCAGATCCATCCGGTAGTCGCACCTTCATCCTCGAGCCCGTGAATCGCTCCACGCCTTCTAGTCCTTCTACGAACGTCTCCGACACAAAGGAGTGAGTAGCTCCAGTACCGAAAAGCGTGCGGGCAGGCTTGCCGCTGATGAAGACTATACCTGGGGTGATTAGATGTCTTAGGGTTCTATAAAGAATTTTCTTTCCTTGTTAATCTATCTAGTGTGGTTCTAAGTTTTAACAACTAAAAGTGAAATTCTATGAAAATAAAGAAGCATTGCGGCGTACCTGCTATGACCTGCTCCGGATTCCGAGGCTACGCAGGGTCCAAAGTATATACCTATTCCCTTCCCTGTCGACGGTCTCCCTCCTGGTATCCACGACCGCGGCCGCGTCCTCGGTCTCCGTAATGCTGAGCTGGTGGGCCATCCTATGGTGCTGGAGGTGGTGCCCCCCTCATCGGGCAGTTCCTCCGGATGTGCCCAATCTGATGACAATGGAAGCTCTCAGGTGTGGGATATGCCATTTCCCCAGGTCTCGACATCTCTTGCATCCGAAGAGGTTGAGGGGCCAATATTACCTGCTCCCTCGGCTCCTGCCTCACTTCCTGACGAGGCTAGTCCTCTGTCCTCCTCCCCTCTGGTATAGCACCTCGCCGCTGGTCTTTTCTGACTCTCCGTCCCTGATCCTTTGCTGGCCGCTTCCGGCCCTGGGTGGTGTGCCAATTAGCCTAAATCATTTTTGCCATCTCCAAAATCCGGGAGATAGGCCCGTCAGAAACAAACAACAAAGCCTCCCTCAAGTCCTCCCATAGGACCTTATAGAACCTCTTGATGTACCCTGCTTCGTCCAGCTGGTAAGAATTTGCATATCGAGCCAGATGGTCGAACTCCCGATGGTACTCCACCACCGTCCGAGTGCCCTGCTTCAGTTGTAAGAACCGCTCCTCCAACTCATCCCTGGCCGACTGCGAAACGAAATGCTCCAGCAGCGCGGCCCTGAACTCTTCCCAGGTAACCTCCGGAATCTCCCTATCGGCAAATGTCGTGTCCAACAGCGTCTTCCACCACCTCTTGGAATGGAACTCCAGGCAAGAGACAACCAAAGCCACCCTCTCCTCCCAGGGACACCATATCCCGGTCAGCATCTCGTACATGATATCCAGCCACTCTTCCGTCCGAACCGCCGACTCTGTCCCCAAGTAGGACGGGGGAGAAAGTCCTCGGAAGTTGCTCAGCCAGTTGGCCCCCAGGTTTGGCTGCGGGACAGGAACCTGCTAGGCCCTGAAAGCCTCCAGGATGGCAGTCAGAGTCTGTCCAATGTCTGACTGAAGGAAAGGAGTGGGGACTGGTGGAGGTGGTGCAATATCCTGAGCCTGTTGAACTCCACCTTATGGCGTAGGCTGTGCTGGAGGCTGCGTAACAAAAACCCATACTGAGAAAACGTTCAATCTTTAATAAAAGTGGACAATTTATATGTGATCCCCATATGGTCACACCACTGCTTCCGCTGCTTAGTTTGTCCCCAAACTAAACTCGAGCGGGGGTGACCCAGGGATAGTGGACTGTTACCTTTTTCAGATCGATGTTTCTCCTCTGATACAACTTGTAAGACCCCCCTTTTTTTTCTTTTTAAAACCCGGGGTCTTAGGCCCAGAATCGCCGCTTTGCGGTGACATATTCACATCCTGAAGGGTCATAACCACAAGGCGCCGATTCTGCCGGCCAATTCGATCAAAGAAAAGTAGCATAATAATTGAAGTAAGAGCAAGTACACTGAAAGTAAATCACATATATAGAATAAAATCTCCACGAAGGGAGTGTCCACAGAATAATACATCAGATTACTAAAAATACGGGCTTATGCCTGGTTCATCATGTCCTCACTACAAAATGCTCATGCGGAAGCAAAAACAAAACTACTCAAGGCCGAGACTCACAGTCCCGGCTGTATGAACTCCAGAGCTAAACTTCCCTATCTCCAAGCGCACCGGTCTCTGGGGCTGCTCCTCCATGCTGGGCTCCATGATCCCCTAAAATGATGCGGTTCGAAAACCGTTAGTCATAAAAACTAAGCCCTATCATCCCCTACCCCTTCCCCCATGGCTCCTAGGTACCGAGCGGAGAGGAAGAAAGGGAAGTGTTAACCCGGAATCCGCGACTAGTTCTCCAGGTTTTCAAGTCCGGGCGGCTTGTTCATTCTAGCCGCCGTTATCAGCTAGCCGGCTTACCGTCAGACAAGCCGGGCGGCCTCTACATCGGACAGCCTCCAGCTCCAGTCCAGCCGTCATCTAGGGGTCGGCCTATCCTATCCCAAGGGGCGCGACCTATGTCCCAGGTCCTCGTCAGAAGAGGTCCAGATCAGCCCCCGCGCCCAGTGGCCGAGTCCTGCAGCTCGGCAGAAGAAGATCGCCAGTCCGCGCGGCCTGTCTCTTGGTTTTTCTTCTTCCTCTCGATTCCCATCACCGCTGCCCGATTCTCTTGTACCCCGGGCAGTTGGTAATTTTAGCCCTGCCCGTTTGGGCAGGCCCCCAAGCCTATAAATAGGGGGCGGGAGTACACCCAAAGTAGGCTGACTCGAGTCCAAGAGCTTGCTCGTTAAGAGCTGCGGCCTCGATTCTAGTCCTTTGCGGTCTATTGTCCGGCCGGCTTCCTCCTTTCTTTCTTCTTCGCTAAGTGTAACCGCTTATTTTCTTATAAAAGGAAAGCCCGCCGTAGGAGAGGCATTCAGGCCGCGGCGGGCGAACTCTGGTGTTGCCGCTGGTAGCGGCCCTTTCTCTCCTTTCTCTGCCCGGTTTTATCCGCCATTCCTAGCCGCCAGTAACCGACTAGCCGACAGTCTTTTCCCCATTTCCTTCCCCAGTGCTCGAACGGTTAGCTGGTGGTGCTCGTCTTCCCCGTCGATTTTCGTGCATCAACAGTTAACACGCGACCTTCAGATCTCGGTTAGTCGCTGAAGTTCAGCGGCCATACAATGTCAGACCGGCAGCCTGTTCAGAACAACCTCAGCCCCAGCGAAGTTCTGCTCTTGGAAGCTCTTCTGCAGTCCCGCCGGGAAGAAAATCAAACCCGCCAAGAGATGATCCGGCAGCTCGCCGCGATCAATTATAATCTAGCCGCAATCAATAAGCGGTTAGACTTGCAGTCCGCAATCATTCCGGTTACGCCAGCCAACCAGACCCCAGCGGACAGCAAGCAGGTCGATCCGCCGGCCTACTCGCCTACCTTCCCGGGCTATTCGCCGAGCTATTCGACCTCCTACCCGGCCTGGCCGCCCGAGTATTCGGCAACTCGGCCTCCAGTTTCGAAGAAGCCCCGTGTTTCGGAAAAAGGACAAAAAAGTTCGTCAGACCTCCCCCAGATCGAACAACGGGAGGAAGAGCCAAGTCACAAGAAACCCGCTCGAGCAGCGCGCGGGCAAGTCAGGTGCATGGATCAATATTGCGAATATCACAAGGAAAGAGGTCATCTAACAGAAGATTGTAGAGCTCTCAAATTAATTGTGAAAATGCAGAAATCAAAGGAATCCCGTAGCATGATCTAAAAAAGATATCTCATTCATAGGCTGGCAGACGCGTCAACATCAACGACAAAAGCGATCTTAAATCAATCCCTTAACCCAATATGTTCTTCTGTCTTTTGTTTCTTCTCATTATGCTCTATTAAGAAGGATTATGACTCATTGTTATATTTTGTTTCAGAGATTCTATATCGGTACTCTCACCTGGCAAGTCATCATTCTTATGGGTTTGCAACCCAAAAAGTTAAAAGATCACTGAATCAAGAGATATCGCCGAGTCTAGCTACATCCCCCTTTAGAGCCGTTGTCATTAGCGTAACACCACGAGGACCACGTGTTGCGGGGAGATTTCGCACCGTGTAGTGGGAGCTTACCGGCCTTGATGCGGTGGAGTTCTAGATTGCGGATCCCGGCTAGTACCTAACCCCACTTCTGCATTATGGAGGAGCGGAGTGGTGGTCAGCTCTACCACGCCACGTAAGGGATATCGTTGCAACTATGATGCGTCTGTGCGGGAAGCAATACACGCATGCCCCGCAGATCGTCTTAGCATGCGACCCTCGAATACTCTTTGATACTCTCAAGCAGTGCCTGCAGGAGACCCACAGTCTTGTCGATCTCTGAGGAAAGCAATGTGACTCCGGCCGCACCTGCCCGGAAGATCGACTTGAACTGTACTCCAGGCAAGAGAGCAGTGTATTCTTTTCTTCAAGCAGAAGCCTAGTCGGCGGTCAGAATTCAGACCGCGCGGTTATCATATCCTGGCTAAAGAGAGTATCCGCCCGGGTAATTTGATATTATAAGGCTGAATAGAAGTTATCCAACAGCAAGTTGCGGATATTATTATTCTTACCGCTGGTTATCTCTGTGACCAATTGGTTTTCTTAAATTGGTCTCATATTTGAAGTTGCTAATATTTATTCTTACCGCGCGGATATCGTTATTAATCGGGCGAGTTATTTGGCTATCTTCAGCTCGATACAGCAGACATCATTATTAATCATGCGAGTTTGTTGGTTTTATTCAGTTCACTATAGCGGATATCAGTATTATTCGTGCGAGTTATGCATAAATCACTTATCAGATATATTCGCGCGAGTTATTCTTATCTCCACATCCATTCTGCTTGGAAATTGCAAAGTGTATTATCCGCGCGGCTTACAAAGATCATGCCGCCGGGTCAAAGGAGTATCATAGCATATCAACTTTTCCAGTTATCCTATCCGCTCAGTCCGCCGGCTTATGGTATTCATTCAAATCAATTCGCGGCTTGCAATGTAAAGAAGTCGCAATATGTTTATCTCTATCGCTAAGTAGTTTTCCCTATTGGAAGCCAGTTTCGTATTAAAGCTCGGACAGGCCGCCACATCCAGCTTGGTTTTTACAATATCAGTCCGGTTTATCTCCTTAGCCGAGCGGCTTGTCGATCGCCATTTGAACTGTCTTATCTTCTTGGCAAATAGTCTCCTAACCGCCCGGCTTATTGCTCTATATACGCTCAAGGATGATCGGATTATTATAATTTCGCAGACTAGTATATCTGGTTAATGGTATTCTACTCGAGTTAAACCGCAGCAAGTTAGTTATTATTCGGTGAAGTCATAAATAAGATTTCTCAAGTCGGAAACGAGTAAGAATGATTAAACCGCATATTCAAACAAGCAAGTAAAATTACAATAGATTCTCACAAAAGGTAAAACGTTTTCATTTCTAATGACAAGTATAAGGGGTAGACCGCGCGGTTTACAAAATCTTACCGGCGGTCTCAAAAAATGTAAAAACTTTTACAAGTAAACTATTCTAGCTATTCGGCCTCTATCTTTTGGACGCAGGAGTACCGGAGTCCGGTTCACCGTCAATATCGATCTCAGAAGGCGAGTAATCGCCGCTGTCCGACGAGGATGAACGCGAACTGCCAGTGCCCCTGGTCTCCGACGAGCTGGCATCAACCCGCGCGGTCTCAGATGCTTGACCGCCGGTCTTTGAAGAAGCACTCTCGCTCCTGCTGTCCTCCCTTTCCTCTTCTGCCTCGCCCTCTCCGCCAATCTTCTCCTTGCCTTTCAGCGCGCGATAAACCGCAGCCACCCTTTTCTTCAAGGGTGGATACAGGTCGGCGCAGGTGAAGTCGGTGAATCCCGGGGCGAGGCCGCCCTGATCTCGAAGGCGTTTCAGCGCTCCGTCGATCCCCTGGACAAGCTGGGGAAAGACCGCGTCTTGAAAGGCTGAGTTCGCTGGATCGTACACTTTCTGCAAAGGAAAGAAAAAGGTTAGTTCGGGCGGCTTGCTGAATTAAGCCGCAAAAATCAGGTAATGTCTTACCGCATGCGACTCCTTCAGCCGTGCGATTTCTTCATCTTTCTCGGCGAGTTGCCGCTGCAGGTCGCCTTCAATTGTAACTAACCGCCTATGGGCTAGGCCCATATAGTGGTTGGCTACAAAGCTTCTCGCGCCGACCTGCGCGGCAAACCGCGAGAAGTCTTCTGCAGGTATCTTCTCCAGCGCTTTCAAGTTGCGCCTGCCATACAAAGCCGCGCCAGCCACAGAGGCATGGCGGCTTACAGTTTCCTTCCCCCAGTTCGGGAGGGCGGTGGAAACCTTTACCGACTCCCCGTCGGCACTCCACTGCATGGTGGGGTTGCCGTGGAGATCTTTCAAGCGGCTACCCATACCATGCAGTATGAAGCCGCTAGAGGAGTCCGACTCTTCTTCCTCCGCAGCCCGCTCCGGCCTGGCCCTCTTCGCCCTTTTCTCCCTTTGTGTGAGGGTTAGGCCGCCTGGAGTGAGCGGCTTGTTCAGCGGGACTGCGACAGCAGCTGCAAGGCGAAGTTAAAAAGTCAGTTGGTAAGCTGCGCGGCTAGCATAGCAGTTCGGCCGAGTGATACTTACTGTCCTCCGCATGAACGTCCTCCAAAGTCGGGAGCAGCGGGAGGTAGTGGGTGACGTCGAGCCGCTCCCCCTTGAAGAAGTTGAAGATCTCCTTCTCCACGCCGTCCAGTCCGCTGCTGCCAAAAGCGGCTTCGTCGCGAACTTGCGGATGGACCGGCAGGAGTCCGAGGTTGCCCTCGAAGATAAGGTATCTTTCTGACCAGTTCGCGATTTTGTTCGCCAGGTTTACAACTTTCAGGCCGCGGCAGCCGAAGTAAAGATGGCCTCTGAAGATCTTCGTTCCCGAGTCCGGGATAGACCGCACAGAGAAGCATTCTCTGAACAGCCTTATCGAGAACCGAACTCGCTCCGACCTCAGGTAAGAGAAGAAGCTGTAAATCGCCGCTATCGAGTTCGGGGGCAGCTGCCCCGGCACTACTCCGTAGTGGTCGAAGACCGCTACGGCTTCCATCAGTACCGGGAACCGAAAGCCGCAGTCGAAGTGGTCGACAGGGATTGCGATTTGGTTGGCGGTGGAGGAGTTAATCCGCTCGTGAGGAAGCGGAAGCCGCGCGAGCAGCGGGCTATCTTTCATGTACTTCTCCACAAAGCTATCTAGCTCGGCTTGGGTAAGCCGGCCTTCCTTGTGGTCTGCGGAGTGAAACGCAGAAGCCGCATCGGTCCTAACGGCTGGAGCTTTGTCAGACCGCATCGCCTTTGCTTTAGCTCGCATTCTGAACTCCTGTGCCGAAGTCTCCGGGATCATCTCAATTTATAGATTTCCTATGCAGCTACAGTAGTGGTTGTCAAATCGCGGTTAGATATCAGGCCGCACGGCTCAACCTGCAAGGTAAAGTATTCTAACCGCATCCTAGTTCGGCAGGTCGAGCGACTAAAATTCCAGTACTTTGCAAAATTTCCAAAGAAGAAAAGACAGCGACTAGAAGTAATCAAACCGCACAAAGCCGCATGCAATTCAGAGTAATATACAATCAAACATACAACAATTGTCCACAGGAATCAAACCGTCCGGCATCACGAGTTGATGCTTATTACAAAGCCAAATAAAAGTTCTCTTAATTATCTCTCTCCACTCTCTGGAGCCTCTCGCCCAACCCGCGCGACTTGATCGCCGGCCTGTACCAGCTGGACATACACTTGACTAACGAGGTTGTGGATATTGTGCAGAGTCCGGTGAACTCGCGAGGTATCACGCTCTACGCGGGTAAATGGAACCAGCGACAGAGCGCGATCTCCCGGGTCGCCAGAAGCAGCGACCTGCCTAACCGCCGCGACTACTGGTGAGTACGAAGTCTCTCCGGAAGCCGGGCGATTTGGTTGTTGCTGCTGTTCAGCAGTCGTCCCAGCAGGTCGCAAGCCTCTGCCGGCCTCCTCTGGTCGATCCTTATCCCTTTCCTCGTCAAGTCGAGCGGTGTCCGCCCTTTCCCTTTCGATCCGGCCGAGCATCAGCACTAAAGCCTGCAGATCTAGTTTCTCTTTTTTCTCCTGCTCCAGGTGGGCCAGCGCCTCAAGAGTTCTTTGTTCAGCGGCCTCAAGCGCAGTCCGCATCGCTGTCTTCTCCTCCTCCCAGCTGGCCAGGGACTCCTGCATCCTTTTGTCAGCGGTCTCCAGTGCAGTCCGCTTCGCCGCTTTCTCCATGTCCGCGCTGGCCAGTGCCTCCTGCACCCTTTTGTTAGCGGTCTCCTGCGTAATCCGCATCGCCGCTCTCTCCAACTCCAAGCTGACCAAGGCTTCCTGCGTCCTTTTTTCAGCGGCCTCCAACTCAGACCGCATCATTCCCCTCTCCTGCTCCAAGTCCTCCAGTACTTCTTGAGTTCTCTTTTCAGCGGCCTCCAGCATAGACCGCTGATTTTCTTCCTGAAGCCTCCACTCTTCTTCCTTGGCTCGAAGGGCCTCGGCATGCTCCCTTATCCTAGCCTGCAAGACGGCGACCTCCTCTTGGAATTCGGCCGCCCTCTGGTCACGGACACTTGGAGGTAGCGGCGGAATCAGTGGAGGTAAGAAAGTCGTCAGACCGCCCGGCTTGATGTCGGTTTCATGAGCACCTGCAGCAAATAAACAGGCGGTTAGATTCAGTGACATGACCGGCATCTGGTAGAAGATCTCGTTAGAACGAGACCGCAGCTCGTGGTTATCTCTCCTTCGAAAGCCGCAGTATCAAGTCTAGCCGCTGGTCGCCTAAACCTTTCTGAATCTATTCGCTTTAGCTTTTCTTTCCATAGCCGCGCGGTCTCCTTAGCTTTGCTTTTCAGCTCAGCCGTGGTCAGGAAGAAGCTCTCCGGCGGATTGAAAATTGTATCCGCTCCCTTCTTCCGTGACCGCGGCTTGTAGAATTTTACAATGCGCTTAACTTCTTCCTGTTTACCTTGCAGGGGAGGAAATGCAGTCGCCACCTGCTTCCCGGCGATTAGCTTCCTCATCTCCTCTATCTTCTCTTTAAGCTTTAATTTTTCAGCTCCTTCTGAAACCGCAGGAGTCGGTTCGCCGAGCTTCTCTCCGGTAACTTCGACATCGATGTCGGCGGTCTCCTCAGAAGCCGGCAGGGTTGACAACAGCTTGTCCTGCTGCTGGAAGGTCTCCATGCCTTTCAAGATGTCGCTCAAGGATTCGCTGGCCACCGGCGAGCTGTCCGTTTTGTCCGGCTTAGAAGATGGAGTCAATGGACTTTCGGG
This sequence comes from Platanthera zijinensis, assembly GCA_039513925.1. Taxonomy (NCBI): domain Eukaryota; kingdom Viridiplantae; phylum Streptophyta; class Magnoliopsida; order Asparagales; family Orchidaceae; genus Platanthera; species Platanthera zijinensis. Next base: position 140,299,107 of record CM077090.1, read on the forward strand.
CGCTTCTTTCTCCCGCGGCTTATGTTGGAGGCTAGCCGCTCCGGTCTTCACAGAAACATTGCGGTTATCAACCCGCATCTTCCTCGCTTTCTTCTCCATCCTTTCCTCAAGGGTCTCGGCCTTTTTCTTACGTCGCTTCAAGTGGCCGACTATTGTCTCTGTCCGTTTCCTCTTCTCAGTCAGAGACCGCTCGGATTCCAGTGGCTTCTTCGACTCGTCCTCTTCAATAATGATCAAGTCAGCAGATGTGGGCAACTCGCGCGGCTTGGAAGAGTCGACACTCTTCTCCTCCGTACCGGCGATCTTCAAAAGAGGTTCACCCGATGGCGAGTAGGTAATGTCGAAGGATTTGGTGGCACCAGCTTCCGGAAGAGCAGATTTGGAAACCTCTTCAACTTTTGTCGCGGCCTGCGAGGATTCTGCGACGACTTCCATCGGTTTCTTTCCAGAATCAGAAGCCGCCGGTGCGATCGGCTTCTCGGTTTTCTTCTCAGGCGGTTGGTCGGAATGATCCGCTTTTCTGCTCCTCTTTTTCGATCCAGACGACTTCTTTTCGCGATCTAGCATCGAGGACATGACGTCCATCTTGTAGAAGTCTCTGTCGGCTTGGAGGATTCTGACCGCAAGTAGCGAGTAGTGACCCGTGGCTTGGCAGAAATCTTGAAGAAATGGCAGGACCCTCGGCATTTTATAGACGCAGAAGCATTAATGGCAGTCGCGGTCTCCGGCTTAGTTCTACATTTTCGAAGTTTTTTATAAAACTTAAAAATGTGCGGGGATTATGTTAACCCGGAATCCGCGACTAGTTCTCCAGGTTTTCAAGTCCGGGCGGCTTGTTCATTCTAGCCGCCGTTATCAGCTAGCCGGCTTACCGTCAGACAAGCCGGGCGGCCTCTACATCGGACAGCCTCCAGCTCCAGTCCAGCCGTCATCTAGGGGTCGGCCTATCCTATCCCAAGGGGCGCGACCTATGTCCCAGGTCCTCGTCAGAAGAGGTCCAGATCAGCCCCCGCGCCCAGTGGCCGAGTCCTGCAGCTCGGCGAAGAAGATCGCCAGTCCGCGCGGCCTGTCTCTTGGTTTTTCTTCTTCCTCTCGATTCCCATCACCGCTGCCCGATTCTCTTGTACCCCGGGCAGCTGGTAATTTTAGCCCTGCCTGTTTGGGCAGGCCCCCAAGCCTATAAATAGGGGGCGGGAGTACACCCAAAGCAGGCTGACTCGAGTCCAAGAGCTCGCTCGTTAAGAGCTGCGGCCTCGATTCTAGTCCTTTGCGGTCTATTGTCCGGCCGGCTTCCTCCTTTCTTTCTTCTTCGCTAAGTGTAACCGCTTATTTTCTTATAAAAGGAAAGCCCGCCGCAGGAGAGGCATTCAGGCCGCGGCGGGCGAACTCTGGTGTTGCCGCTGGTAGCGGCCCTTTCTCTCCTTTCTCTGCCCGGTTTTATCCGCCATTCCTAGCCGCCAGTAACCGACTAGCCGACAGTCTTTTCCCCATTTCCTTCCCCAGTGCTCGAACGGTTAGCTGGTGGTGCTCGTCTTCCCCGTCGATTTTCGTGCATCAACAGGAAGGACATGAAGGTGGAGATTTAATGAAAGAAACAGGTGGCAGCGGAACTAATCTAGCAATTCTATAGTAAATATGTCAATAACAGAAAGTAGGAAAAGTAACCTTAACTTATGTGCGAAAGCGCATAAGCCAAGGGATCTTCTGCAAGGCTCCCATCGTATAGAGTGTCTCATACCACTTATACGTTGGGGTGTCGGTTATCAAACAGCATATATATATATATATATATATATATATATATATATATATATATATATATATATATATATATATATATATATATTTATATAGAATTTAATCTTAATTTTTAAACTTGCCCACACAAGCTTATAGACCAAGGGGTCGTTTTGCAGGTCATAATGTATAAGCGTCCCATACCACTTATACTTTAGGTGTCAGGGTTAAATGAATCGATTATGCTATGACATGCAAGTGGGTATGATGAAACATGCAAGTGCAACTCACACACCCGACTCTGTGCACACATACCTTTAGTTCCCCCTTTCGGAGTCGTTACCTCCCAGGATACCTCCGTAGTGGCAGACGGAAGCGGTGGGTTGGGCCTCGCCCACCTCTAAAATAGTAAAGCACTACCGGTAAGACCTATCATACGCCTCAATGCTTTGTGCACAAAGCGGACTCCTACGTACTCTTGCTGGCTGGCGCACCGGACTTCTTTTGGTGAAGTGCTAACCACACTTGCCGAGTCAGCGTATTGGCGTCGGTGCATCGACCCTCAAATACCGAAGACCCACCACCTTAATTTTAATACCTTTAATGCACATGCAAATTTAATCGTAAACACACAAAAACCGAGCCGAAGCCCCCCGGACTAAAACGGCTTTCTCTTAACGAACCGAGCCGAAGCTCCCCGGACCATTCCGTCCGTCTCTTAACCAACCGAGCCGAAGCTACCATAAATCTTCCTGTGCTAACAGTGTTTGTGAAAGGTGCAACCCTAATTACTAAGTTACTCTTGTCAGTTTGTTATTACAGTTTACGTTAACCCAGGACTGCCCCCGGTATTCCCCGTGAAGGGCTCTCAAAGGGCACTAGTAACTTTGATAGTAGCTGAAGCCCATCGTTCCCTTTCGCAAGGCACTTATTGTTATTGGTTGATCCCCTTTACCCATTCCCTTCTCATATTACGATAGACAATCCTAGGTTTATTTTTAACCTTCCTCTCTTCGGGAAAGACGATCTTTCGTCGAACCCGAGCACCTCTTAACCCTAGCTATCACTACTTTTCTCTACTCTTCATATCATCCTATTGTGATATCATCCACAATTGTCCACCCAGACAAAATGACTAACTCCAACGACTTTCTCAGATCATGTCCTATTGCAATTCACAAATTTGCTATATGTAGACCAACCTAGACTATATGTCGAACCGGTTATGCAATGATCCCAAAACTCATCCAAATTTATCTGGCATTTAATTAATTTCTCTGGAGACTTATCATGATATAAATAGCCTAAATCCAGAATGTGGTAATTTTCCTAATTTATCTGGCATTTAATTAATTTCCTCAAAAATTCCAAGGGCTACCGGTTTGAACATGAACTACCCTAAGTTCTCATTCAAGATGTCCATCAAATTTATAATAAATAGTAGGTTATCTCAATAGCGTAAATCCAAAGTATCATAATTTTCTATCATCAAAAGGGCACTAAAACCTTTTTTGCAATATTTACTATCTTCCATTATTTATGAACCAAGTACAGAGAATATTCTTCCAAAAATTATAAATAAATTATAATATGCAGATAAAGCCTTAAACATAGCATTGGCCCAATTTCATAATTTTTCAGTAATAATATCATCCCTAATTAATTTTCAAAGAATAAAAACCCTCTTTAACATTTGTGAAGGAAGTACTGGATTTACTCAACTAAAAATTATACAAAAATTCAAGGGTAACCATTCTATCCTAAAACTTTTATTTCCAAGATTGCATGGGGTTTTAATGAACAGAAAGATCCAAATAATTAAAACATCAATTAGGGCTTTAATAACTTTACAAATGAAGTGCTGGAAATAAACATCATAAAATTCAAGTAAAATATCTTTAGCTTCTACCCACTCCAAAACTTCCTCTACCCTAATTTCACAGCCTTTAGATAAAGTTTAGTGACAAATTGTGCTTAATTATTATTTTACCCTAAAGCTAAGATTAAGGTTTTGAGGTATCTACTTGTCTCCAAATTCTCCAAGATTCCATTCAGATGATTTTTATCATGCTAATGTCAACTCTACAGAGTTTCAAGGCTATACGAGAGCAATTGCCCCCATGTCCTTCTCAACCCTCAAAACCCTCCATTTAGGGTTTGAGCTTGGATCCTAGGGTAAATCAACCATAAACCACACCATTTTCTCCAAGTAGGTAATAATAACCCCTCCAAGTCTGTGGTCAAGATATCAGTCTCTGTTGAGGTGATATGACCATTCTAACCTCTAGTGCACTTTTTACTGAAAAATGCCTCACTATTGCCTAGTAAAGAATAGGTGACTCCCTATCGAAAACTAATCCAAGTGAGTTTAAAATTTGTACAGAGCTAAGTTTTATAGCCAGGGACCACTCACAAAAATTTGGGAGGTTTTGGAGGTCATTTGACCACTTAAATAAATTCCTCCAACTTAATTAAATTAAAACAAAAACTTTAAGCAAATTGTCACCAAATATTCCCATTTTTGGACAGTCTCTAAATATGGCTAAGGGTAACCCTCTGCCAAATTTCAGCTCATTTGGACAAAGGACGAAGAGTGGGCATCCATTTTTATTTCTGCCCAACTCTAGGTACAGCCCCAATTAAAACGGGTTCTGCGATTGAACCGCTTACCCAAACTAGTTTAAACCAATTTTAAATAAATCTAGTCTCGAAGGGTTACAACATTCGTGACTGGTCATTTTTCCTAAATCGGCCTCTAGGTGCCTCGTTTTGCAGCCTCAAAATGTACTCAATTAATTAAACTTTTCATTATGTACTATATACATAATTTATATATTATAAATTGATTTTACTGTTCATCTTCTACAGAATCCAAAAACCAGAACACAGAAAACTCATATTTCCTGTAGCTCTTCCACGATCCGTCGACGGTCGTCCGATCACTTCCCTGGCCATCCACCACCACCACCACCTCCGTCGAGGCGATGGCTATCGGTCGGCGGTGGTTTGGCAGCCGGAGGTAGCGGTTTCCGGCGTACCCGAAAATATTTTTTTTTCATGGTTTCTCCATGATAACTCGAGATAGGTTCGGCTCCGTTGAGCACGAACTTCATTTCTAAGATCCTAAGATCTACACATAAGAGAAGAAGTAGAGGAGGACCTTGTTCGCGGTTTGAAGACGAGATGAACGTCAGATTGTCATGGCGCGGTGGTGGTGTTCCTGAACTTCTCCTACAGCAAGAGATGAAATCTGAATCCGTTTGATCGAGCATGTAACCTTCTCCTCTTGCTCTAAGGGGGCTATTATAGATCTCCAAGTGGGGAGGGGAAAGGATGAAACATTCATGGCCATGAATGCCCTCTCTCTCTCTCTTAATATTATTTCGGTTATGGTGCAGGGAAGGAAACAGTGGAATAAGAAGAGGCCTTTACCAAGTGGCGATTCCCTATTGGACCTCAATCTCTCTTTCTTATTAAGTAATTAAAGAAAGAAATGGCTCATAAATACTCCTGCTGTAAATTCCCATACTCAAAATTGATTATGACATCAGTTACAGAAATTTCCAGCATGGCTGACGTTTCGGCCTTGGTCACGGGCGTGACACATAGGTCACGGGCGTGACAGGCCCGGGTGGCCAATTCTGAGTTCGACGATCGTCGAACTGAGATTGACGATCTTCGAAGGGTGGTCACGCCCTAGGTCACGGGCGTGACATGGGTCACGGGCGTGACAGGGTCAAGATTCCAATTCCGCGCTCGGCAATCATCTCGCTGAGATCGACGATCGCTGAAGGGGGGTCACGCCCTTGGTTACGGGCGTGACATTTGGGTCACGGGCATGACAGGGCCATGATGCAAATTCTACGCTCGGCAATCGTCTCGCTGAGATCGACGATCGCCAAAGTGGGGTCACGCCCTTGGTTACAGGCGTGACACCTGGGTCACGGGCGTGACAGGCCCGGGTTGCAAATTCGACGATCGTCTCACGGAGATCGACGATCGTCGAAGGAGTCACTCCATAGGTCACGGGCGTGACACATAGGTCACGGGAGTGACCAACCCGTGACCCGAAATCTCAGTCGATGTACTGCAATTCTTGGGCCTCTAGGGTTCTGTCACGACAGACTGACTCCTAGGGGTCTAGATGAAAATGGGATGTTACATGCCTTACTGCTCAAAGAGAGTGAGTCAGATCAACAGTCACACAAATCTCAAAATTAGTGAGTGCATCGATGCCGATGACGAAGGCGCCCTCGAAAGATTATTCTGAGCAAGAGGAATTCTCAGATCCAAAAGCTCCTCGCAATCATGACTGTTTGTTGCTACTTTACTCTTTAAACATCCTCTTTAAAATGCTTCTAACTTTTTGTCTCATATGTTTCAATAATGTTTACGTCAGAGATCCCTTATTGACACTTTTTCCTTTATGGAGTGCTTCCTCCTTTACTTTTTTCTTTGCCAAAGAGATCACTGAACAACCTAGATATTGCCGAGTCTTGCTTAGGGCCCCCTCGAGGATGGACTCCGGCATATGACCACAATGACCACATATAGTGGGGAGTGTTCGCATATGTGTAGTGGGGGCTATTTAACTCTCGTGCGGAGGATAATGGGACTTCGGATCCTAGCTGGTATCTAACACAAAGAGTGTATCAAGGGAGTTCCGATGTGTTAGCTCTGTTGTGCTTCGTTAGGGATACATTACATCTATGATGATCTTTGCTTGACAAGCAATGACGATCAAGTGTAGCCATGTCTCATCGATCATCTCACAACTGTAATGGCCGAACACTCTAAGGTACTCTCAATATGTGCCTTCGTGGGGCACATAACTAAACTGATCCATCCGCAGACAAGCAATAGGCCACTTGGCGCATCTAGTCTAATTGATCAACGATGTTTGTTACCTGATCAAAGAGAGCAGTGTATCTATCGATCCTTCTCAAGATTTTCTTTTCTTGTTTCTCTTTTATGCCCTTTTAAAGGATGCGCGGCTAGCCCAATCTAGGCATGACTACGCCTTAGATGATTTTTCATAGGCAAGCGATGCATATGGTCCATGGGTGATCTCCTGTGGCAGCATCAAGTCTTTTTGAGTAATCTTTGGGGTATAGAAATCCTTTCTTTGTTTTTTGCCTTCTTACAGGTTAACAGGTAAAATCTGATACTATTAAAAGGATTTGCAGCAATTTCTTTCTTATGCTCATTCTATATTTTCAGGTTTCAAGAAGCTTCATCCGCTGACAATTGATTATGCTTACACTTGGCATCTCTTATTCAATCAAGGATTCTATTTCTATTTACTAACAAGTCATGTTATTGAAGTCTAATCAAGATGTTTCCATCTGGCTGATCTGGATTTCATATATAAAACATCATACTTGATCATGAGAGACGATCACTATCGCAGTTTGATTTCTATTTAGTTCATAGCTGAGTTTTATGGGCATCCCTTCTGCTATTCAATTATATCTTATTAATAATCAAAACTCGCAAGTTCCATCCAGGTACTTGCGACTTAGTTTCCTTTCTTCTATATATCTGCTACTTACTCTCCTTTTGCAGAAATTTGCAGATATTAGCGAGTTCCCTTCAGGTACTTGTAGTTTACTTTTCTATCATATCTACTACTTACTCTTCTTTTGCAGAAATTTGAAGATATTAGCGAGTTCCCTTCAGGTACTTGCGGTTTACTTTTCTATCATATCTGCTACTTACTCTTCATTTGCAGAAATTAGCAGAAATTAGCGAGTTCCCTTCAAGTACTTGCGGTTTACTTTTCTATCATATCAGCTGCTTACTCTTCTTTTGCAGAAATTAGAAGATATTAGCGAGTTCCCATCCAGGTACTTGCAATATAGTTTCATTTCATACCTGCTACTTACTCTTCCCTTGCAGAGATTAGTAGAGATTCGCAAGTCCCATCCAGGTACTTGTAACTTAGTTTAATTTCATACTTGCTACTTACTCTTCTATTGTAGAGATTAGTAGAGACTTACAAGTTCCATCAAGGTACTTGAAACTTAGTTACATTTCATACCTGCTACTTACTCTTCCATTTCACAGATTAGTAGAGATTTGCAAGTCCCATCCAGGTACTTTCAACTTAGTTTCATTTCATACCTGCTACTTACTCTTCCCTTAAAGAGATTAGTAGAGATTTGCAAGTCCCATCCAGGTACTTGTAACTTAGTTTAATTTCATACTTGCTACTTACTCTTCCTTTGCAGAGATTAGTAGAGACTTGCAAGTTCCATCCAGGTACTTGCAACTTAGTTTCATTTCATACTTGCTACTTACTCTTCCCTTGTAGAGATTAGAAGAAATTTGCAAGTCCTATCCAGGTACTTGCAACTTAGTTTCATTTCATACCTGCGACTTACTCTTCCTTTTGTAGAAGTTAACAAGTGCTCTCAAGACTCCATCAGGTACTTGCAAGTTATCTCTCTCTATGCTTTCCTCTCCTCATTGCTTTGCAGTGCTCATCAAAATACATTCAAATTTTCTTCATTTTGCAAAGCAACTCAGGTACACACAAGATATACTCCCCTTTTCTTTGCCTACATCAACTTTTCCTTTGAAGGAAAAAGACAGGCAATGGTAAAATCCTCCTAAGGAGAGACATCAGGTTCTATCTCTTCTTATCTCCTCCTTCTCCTTTGGAGTGGATCACAATTTTTGTGGGTCTCCTACTATTTCAAAGTTCGCTTAGAACAAAAAAAGTGCGGGGATTATGTTAACCCAGAAATTAGCGATCCTTCCCAAGGTAGCAAGCTTGCGAGTCACGACCCGCTCCAGGAGGTCGCGACAAGTCAAAGTGTGGGCGGACAGACTTCTCTGTCAACTCAGTCCACGCGTCTAGGGAGGTCTCCCCGGTCTGACCACACAGGTCGTGCAGTAACCGCTCATTCTATAGGTATGTGGACTGCTTCCTCAGTCCGCCCTTGTAGGCCGTGCAGTTTCAGTAGCTAACCCCACAAATTTTCTCCTCCAGCAGGTGAACTACCCAACTTCGGCACACTCCAACCTCCATTCGTACATATTCACCTTGTCTCAACAGCGGTGACCTGCCACCAGGCTGCCCACCATCAATAGCGGCGACAGCTCTCTAGCTCGCCGCATAGCAAGAATGGCGACCTGTCCCCAGGCCGCTAGCCAGCAATAGCTGGATCTGCTTCGCCAACATGTGTGGTCTGCCAGGTCGCCAAGCCTAGGCTGCCCAGCATAGGCGACAAGCCTTTCCAACAGGAGGCGGACATTAGCAAAATAGGGCGACCTGCTTTGTCAGTTCGTTAGGTCACCCAACTCCCCTCACAGTTCGCGGACTCTATCTCAGTCCACGAAAGGAGTGCGCATGCTCCAGCTCTCCAACAACCCACAATGTTCAACGGACACACCCCGTTTGTCGCGGGCTTGGCGGACTCGTCGTGTAGTCCAACCTTCCAGTCCACCTACATTGATGAACCCCAGCTCCAGATTTACAGCAGTAAGCGACCTCCTCATATTCCTGCAATAGAGGCAGACTCATCGTGCAGTCCACCACTCAGCTTCCAGCACCCGCATCTTCCCGCAGCGGGCGGATAATTCCTCACCTCGATATCCTATCGGACTCATCCTCTCCACAGCAGGCTAGGCGGACTCCTTCGACAGTCCGCCAGCTATCCCTCCAGTTTCTCGGTGCCCGCTTCTTGCCAACAGCGGGCAGACTCTTCCTCATCTCGCATACTCGGCGCATGCTCTCTCAGAACAGCAGGTGCGAACTCTTCCTAGTAAGACAACAACAAGAACAGCTCCAGATATAAGTCCCAGACCACATGGCCTGGAGCGGACTCCGCGGACTCAGCATCATACTCGCATAACTGATCGACTCACCAGGTGTGACGTTACCAACACTGTTACCTCCTCGGGCCTATAAATAGGCCCCCATACCTCTCATTTATGGGACACAGCAGAGACGTCAATATCCACGAATAAATTCCTGTGGACTCTGATTCTCAATCTGCGCGACTTCTTCCTCTTCTCTCAGCTTGATCAAGCAATCCGCCCGGCTTAGTCCAACGAGGTGCCAAATCAACTAACTGCACATTTTTCTTCTCCTTAGCCGCCAGCTTCCCCATTTGTACCCTTTTTTCTTTCTATATAAAGGTGCAATCTCGAGCTGTAATCAGATTCTTATTCAAAGGAAAGCTCGTCGCAAGAGTGGCATTTAAGCCGCGGGGGGCGAAGTCTGTTGTTGCCGCTGCTAGTGGCCCCCTCTCTTTTTCTCAACCCCTCTCCTCTCTCGGCATCAACATGTAAGGCTAACCGTTATAGTAGTTGTCTGCTTGACAATATCTGATCAACCTTCCCGGCTATTCTCAACATGTTCCACAAACCTTCTTCGCTATCCCCGAAACTCTCTTCTTCATCTAGCTTGCGAGACCAAAAGACCCGTTAACTAGGCGGTGCCGTTTTCGTGCATCAACAACGATAAATACTTAAGACACCCAAAAACCTTTAAGCCAGGCAACCAAGTTCTTCTATATAATTCTCGATTGCATTTATTTCCGGGCAAGTAAAAGACACGTTGGTCTAGGCAATTTTCAGTTAAAGAAGTTTTTTTGTATGGCTTTGTTTTAATTTCACACCCTGATAAGGGTGATTTTAATGTGAATGGGCAGTGTCTTAAACTCTAATTTTCTAGTGATGATGATGTCAGTCCAAATAATATTAAGTTTCTTCTACATGAACTTTATATAACTTATGAATATTTTAGTTTGTTTAAAACTTTAAATATCATTTTGGACAATAATTTTTTGTACAATATTATTTTATTGTGTCGAGCTCAAACGACATTTTAAACAAAGGGTGCTCTTGGTAGGAGACGCAAGATATTTTGCTGTTTTCTTTATTTTACACTTTTTTGCCCGGGATGGCCCCGACAAGCTGAAGCTTCTGCGATTTCCTACTCCAACACTAATGGGTCCATCGCGAATTCCAAAGAAGGCATTTCATGAAGATCCAAAGCGCAAGCATAGGGGAGTGGCATCACTCAACTTTTGCTATGCATAAATCCGGGAAGTACCCGTTTTTCAATTCTGTACTTTCATTTTTGTTTTAATTTCTCTCTCTCAATCCCCTCCATTCTCCATTGCGGACAATGTCCATTTTAAGCTTGGGGGGAGGATTTCCTTCTTCTCATGTCTTTATTTTGTTTCCTTTAAGAAAAATCAAAATCAAATTTTTTTTATGTATATCTTAAAAATACAAAAAAAAAGAGAATATCGTAAAAATTGAAAACAATAGAAAATACTTCAAAATCAAAATAAATGTATGTATATACTATTTTTTTTTACTTTAAAAGTTTAAACGGTTTTTGGTATTTCAATAGTACCCCTTGTTTTTGTTTTGTTTTTCTCAAAAACCCATATAAACAACTTAGCTAATTATAATATTTCTAATCATTCTTTTTAATTATATTTCACAAGTAAAATGTTGGTCATGTTGTGGTTCTAATTCATGGTAGCACGTTAATAAGAAACATTTTTTTCTAAAACTGGCATTTTTTTATACTTTTCGTTCTTTATTTTCTTTACTTTCTTAAAAATATTTCATCCACTATTTTCCTTTTCGTTTTTGAATAATTATTTTAATGTCAACTTTTGATTAGCGTATTAGATGTGAACGATCCAAGGCGGCATTATATCTATTTTCAAGTTCATTTCATTAATCTTCTTTTATTATCCATGACTTGCTTTTTGAAATTTTTTCAAAACAATGCTTTAGATAAATTTAGAAGCTTGAAAATGATTTATGCCATTTTTGTTTTCATTTTAGCCTTCTTGCCTGTCTAAAAATTTTTTCCCCTAGTTAGCCGCTTTTGAGCCTTTTTTTAGTTTCAATTGATACCTCCACTTATCATTTTATTTTCACCAAAGCCAAATTTTCCAACCTATCTAATCACACTAACTTTTTTGAGTTTCATTAAAAAATTTTCATGATTATGATAGGGTTATTATGTGATATATTTGGAGAAGTTTTTGAAAAAGTTTGCTCAAAAGAGGTGTTTACATTTGTTTGGCCAATTTCAAAATGAAAAGAAAAATTATTTATTGCCTTTGTTTTCAAACAAAAAAAATCGAAAAGAAAAAGAAAGAAAAATATTTTGTTTATAAAATTTTTGAAATTTTTTTTTTGGTTTAGTGTGTTATTTTAGCCTCCTTGTTTATCTTTGAATTCCACTCCTCTTCATACTCCTTAACCAAACATTTTGTTCCTAATAAGTCCTTTTGATTCATGCTTTTGAATTTTATTTATTAGCTATATAAAGAAGAAAAGTAAATTAGTATTAGTTTTGGATTTAAATTTAGATTGTTGTTATTTAATTGATATAGTCATAATGTGTTGCTTGGATCTAGTAACAACTCAATGAATTTTTTCATTGTGTTGCTTTGCTTAAATTTATTTAAGGAATTTTGTTAAAATTTTGGATGATTTATTTTCGATAGTAAAGTTTATAAATTGTTAAACCTTATTTAAGTAATTGTTTTAGGTTTACGTTTCACCTTCTCCCTACTTAGAATTTCGCAAAATACTTGTGTAAGCATAATTAGAACTTTTTGATTATTCACATTTTATGGTTAGCTAGTTTTTATATCTTTGCTTGGGGACAAGCAAAGCTTAAGATATGGGAAATTTGATTGTACGTTTTGCAGTCTAAGCTATAATTGTATTTTTTTGACTTTTAATACACAAATCATATCTTATATGCTTATTTGTTGGCTTCTTTTTTTATATATTTTTGCCACTATGTTTTCTTCTCTTTTTGCAGGTTTTCAGAGCTTTCGGCCAAAAATGACCTGACACGCCCCCTGACATGCCCTCCATGGGCGTGTCATAGGGCGTGTAACCTGATCCCGAGCAAGTTTGCTGCCTGAACCAAAATCTCGAGAAAAACTACTGACACGCCCCCCTGACAAGCCCGCCTTGGGCGTAGAACTGGGCGTGTCACCATCATCCCAAAGCCTGCTACCACATTTAAAGATTTTCCATTGCTGCACGTCAATAGTACTGACACGCCCCCCTACATGGGCGTGTCTTCGGGCATGTACCACCTTATTTCGACGTTTGATGGATTTTTGACCAATGGTTGAGCCGTGACGTGCCGTAAATGCCCCCACAATACAGGCGCAGCCTAAGGAGTGTCCACCGATGTATAGAATAATTCATCATTCCTGGCAGAATCCAAAGCCCGAAGTAACCTCCGTACGTGACATGACCCCCTAACACGCCCTCCCTAGGCATAATAGGGGGTGTGACCAACCCGTGAGAAAGTTTATAAATTCAATGGTTCCCCCTTATGTCTAGAAGTGTTTTTTTGTTGAGAGGGGAGGTGCTGCCCTTTTGTTTCTTAGTTTTTTTCATGCTCTCTCTCCCTCTCTCTCTCTTTTTATGCTTTTCTTATCCCTAGCTTAGTGTACACTTTTGTTATAGTTTTTGTAATTGCTTTAGTAGCTTAATATAATGCTAGCTTAGGATTTTTAGTTCAATGCACTTGTACTCTTTATTTCAAGTTGTAACTTTCTTTTAGTATTGTTAAAAAGTTCTCTTTTTTATCTTTGTGTTCTTAATGTTCTTCTACTCATCTCTCCTCCTCCACTTCTCCATGTTTAACCTAATACTCCTTGTACTCGATCTTGATGATCCTAGGTTCGAGTTGATTAAGTTATTATGCTTTGAATTACCTTTTTTAAGGTTTAGTCCTTCGATTTACTCTTGATTTTTCATGTTTGGAGTTATATCATCGATATATAATTTCAATCTTTGTTTTCACTCTTAGATAGCCGAGAGGCTCGTAGATTGAAGTGAACACTCATGAGTAAAGAGAGTTGCACGCACCCCTCAAGAAAGACAGACGTTAAATCTCCCGGATTAGAGTGAAATCTAATATTGGGGTTCACCGCGTAGAGCGAGCTTTAGGCCTCCGATTTGGACGAGAGTTCGGTCGGACCTTCCTAAACCCAATTGGGCACAACTTCGAGAGAAGCGTGTTCAAGCATTGGGAACCTCCACGGTCAAGGTCCTTTATCTTGCAAAGTTAGGGTTTTTTATCTCATTTTAGTCAACTCTTGCCGAGGTGATTCTTGATCAAGTATTTTTCCATTTCATCGTTTCAACCCTTCATTATAATCGTTTTAGTAGATTTTAATTTTATTGCAAGTAGTTCTCTTTTTGCGCAATATTTCTTTTCGTATTAGCAATTAGCTTTCTCTTAACCCTAAAACAATTCTTCAATAAGATAAAATTTTTCGTGTGAGTAAGATTATTCGACGGTTCCTAGATTTCAATATGACACTTGTGTCCCCTTGCCATAGTTCGATATGTATACTTGCCGAGTTGGATTGCTAGTTCGGCTCTCTTTTCTCTAGCACATAAAGCGATCACCAAAGAGTAATTAGAAGTACTGTAGGATTACACTTACAATCACACTCCCCAGTGTTGTGGGAGTTAGGTTGGTTCTAATGAGCAATAGGCTCGGTGGTTTTGGTGATGGGCAGGTTAGCCCAGCGAGCCAATGGCTCGGTAGAAATTTATTTCGGATCGGTTAATCCAGGGAGATTTGTCTTGGGGGGAATACATTAATGTTGCATGTGCATAAAATATAAGGTGCTGGGTCTTCGGTATTGGAAGGTCGTCACACCTACACCAATACGTTGACTCAACAAGTGTGGTTTAGCACTTAGCAAAATAAAGTCTGGTGCGCAAGCCAGTAGGAGTACACAGGAGCTCTGCTTAGTGCACCAACGTTCAGGCGTACGATAGGTCTGACTGGTAGTGCTGATACTGATTTAGAGGTGGATGAGGCCCAACCCACCGCTTCCGTTTGCCACTACGAAGGTATCATTAGAGGTTAGGCTCTGGAAAGGGGGAACTAAAGGTCTACGTGCACAGAGTCAGTGTGTGTGTTGCACTTGCATGTTCTTATCATAGCATAATTGCATGACATAGCATAATCATTGCATATAATGCTTGATACCTATTGTATAAATTGGTATGAGACACTTTATACAATAAGAATTGCAAAAAAAACTCTTGGTCTATAGGTTTGTATGGGCATTCCTATAGGTCTTGGTTACTTACTTAGTTTACCTTCTTGTACTTTACTTGCTCACCTTGTTCATGCATATATTCATATTTCTTACCTACTATTTGCTTACTTGTATTTTCTGTGATTTTATGCTCTTGATAGACTAGTTCCGCCGTCACCTGCTTACTTTTGTTATTCTCGACCTTAAATACCTTCCCTTTCCTTCTCCCCGCTCGGTGCCTAGGAGCAATTGGGGGAGGGGTGGGGGATGATAGAACTTAGTATTTTAGACTAACGGTCGTTGACTAAATAATTTTAGGGGATGGTGGAGCCGAACCTGGAGATGCAGCCCTAGAGGTCGGTGCACTTGGGGACGGGACAGTCTAGCACGGGAGTTCAGGAAGTAGGGACAATGAGTCCCGATCATTAGTAGTTACTATAGATTTGCTTCCGTGTTAAGTGACTTGTAGTGAGGATCTTGATGTATTGGGCAGGAGCCCTCTTATTAGTACTTTTATTTATCAATGCTATGGACTCTCCCTTCATGGAGATTTGTTTTATATACATGTGATTTCTGGTGGACTAGTATTTGAGTTTTACTTTACTCTTTATACTTACTCTTCTATTTTGGGATCGGTATGGCCGGCAGGATTGGCATTTTTTAGTGATGACCTTCCCGGGTGTGTTGGTGTCACCACAAAGCGGCGGTTCTGGGAAAAAGACATTGTTGGTTTAAACGGAAAAAATTGGGTCTTACACATATAACTCGAGTACCTTAAGCAATCTTATGAACAGTAACTAATCTCTACAAAAGAGAAATAAAAATAGGTAAATTTAAAATATAACGGGAGTCCCTGAATACAACTCATGAACACTTGCAATATTATGGCAAAGAGAAGTCAAAAGCAGCTAAATAAAAATATAACGCGAGTACTTAAGGTAAAATAGAGAACACCTTCTAATCCTTACAAAAGAAAAGTCAAATGCATATAAATTAAAAATGTAACACAAGTAACTGAAGTGAACTCAGAAACACTTGCTAATCTCTACAAAAGAGAATTCAACGCATGTAAGTTAACATATAACGTGAGTACCTAAATAGAACACGCGAACACCTACTAATCTTCACAAAAGAGAAGTCAAAAGAAGAAAAATTAACATATAACACGAGTACTGGAGGTGAAATCTCTAATACCTGCTAATCTCTACAAAAGAGAAGTTAAAAGCAGGTAAATAAACATATAAGAGGAGTACCTGAGGCGAACTCGCGATCACCTGCAAATATCTGCAAAAGAGAAGTCAAAAGCAGTTAAATTGAAAATATAACCGGAGAACCTGAAGAGAACTCATGAACACCTGCAAATCTCAGTAAAAGAGAAGTCAAAAGCATATAAATAAACATATAACATGAGTACCTGAGGTGAACTCGTGAACACATGCAAATCTTTGCAAAAGAAAAGTAAAATCATGTAAATTTAAAACATAACGTGAGTAACTGAAGAGAGCTTGTGAACACTTGCTAATCTCTCCAAAATAAGAGTAAAAAGAAGGTAAGCTAACATATAATGCGAGTACCTTAATTGAACTCGCAAATACCTGCTAATCTCTACAATAGTGAAGTCAAAAGCAGGTAAATAATCATAAAACACAAGTACTTTAGGTTAAGTCTCTAACACCTGCTAATCTTTCCATAAGTGAAGTCAAAAGTAGGTAAATTAACATAAAACACGAGTTCTTGATCGGAACTCACAAACACCAGCAAATCTCTCCAAAAAAAATGTCAAAAGTAGTCAAATTAAATTATTACTGGAGAACATGAAGAGAACTCGTGAACATATGGTAATCTATGCGAAAAAGATGTCAAAAGCAGGTAAATAAACATATATTGAGAGTATCTTAGTTGAACTCGCGAATATCTGCTAATATTTGTAAAAGAAAAGTAAAAAGCAAATAAAATTAAAATATTATGCGTGCACCTAAAGAGAACTTGGGAACATCTACTCGTCTCTGCAAAAGAGAAGTCAAAATAGGTAAAAAAACATATTACACGAGTAACTATAGAGTACTAGTGAATACCTACTAATCTCTGTAAAAGAGAAGTCAAAAGAAGGTAAATAAACATATAACGTGAGTACCTGAATAGAACTTACAAATACCTTCTATTCCCTGCAAAAGAGTTGTCAAAAGCAGGTAAATAAACATATAATGCGCGTACCAGAAGTGAACTCTCTAATACCAACTAATCTCTCCAAAAGAGAAGTCAAAAGTAGGTAAATAAACATATAACCAGAGTATATGAGGAGAACTCTCGAACATCTACTAATCTCTACAAAAGAAAATTAAAAAAACTTGTAAATTTAAAATATAACATGAGTAAATAATGATAACTCGCGAATACCTGCTAATCTCTGCAAAAGAAAAGTCAAAATCAGCTAAATAAACATATAACACTAGTACATAAAGTGAATTCACCAACACATGCTAATTTATGCAATAGAGAAGTCAAAAGCATGTAAATTTAAAATATAACGCAAGGATTTAAAGAGAACTCATGAACACCTGCTAATCTCTTAAAAAGAGAAGTCAAAAGTAGGTAAGTTTACTTCTCTAGAAAAGAGAATTCAAAAACAGGTATATTTAAAATATAACTAGAGAAACTGAAGAAAACCCCCAAACACCTGCTAATCTCTTCAAAAGGGTAAGTAAAAAGCAGGTAAATAAACATATAATTAGAGTACCTAAGGTGAACTCGCAAACACCTGCTAATATCTATAAAAGAGAAGTAAAGAGATGAAAAATTAAAAATATAACGTGAGTACCCGAAGAAAACTTATGACAACTGCTAATCTTTGCAAAAGAGAAGAGAAAACAGGTAAATACACATATAATACCAGTACCTAAATAAGACTCACGCACACCTGCTAATTTCTACAAAAGAGAAATCCAAAGCAGGTAAATAAACATATAACGTAAGTACCAGCGATGAACTCGCTAACACCTGCTAATCTCTCCAAAAGAAAGTCAAAAGAAGGTAAATTAACTAAAAATACGAGTACTTGAGGTGAACTCGCAAACTACTAATCTGTAGAAAAGAGAAATATAAAGTGAAAGTGAGGGATAAATCTGACTAACTCTATAGGTGTCACAACCCGTATTTTCTCCGAATTTAGGAATTATCAGAGAATGATAAAACACGCGTCATGATGCCATGTCGAGCAGGGGATAACTGCCGACGCTCAGGCAAAACCATCTACTTTACCCTTTGAAAGAAATTCATGAGTTTAAATGATTAGAAAAAAGTAGTTATATTTTAGAGGCTGTATCCCTCGGCTCGGTGGATCACCTAGTCCACAATTAAAAACTATACTTGTGCGCTGCGGAAAATACTTTATTCAGGTTTGACATCCTAACGAGTGCATAAGAGCCCCAAGAGGACCACTTTTGCTATGCAAGACTCTACATTTAATTTATATTATATTTAAGAAAACGATCTTTATACGTTGTTTGGAAAATAATGATTTTGTTTTATAAAACATGCTGATCTTGAGCTATACTTATAGTAATAATTGTAGTTTTAAAATAACTAGCAACCTAGCATAAATCCTCCTCAGAGCAAGTAGACTATCTCCATAAAATGGTTGTAGCAAAAGTAATATATCTAGTACAAAGGTAAAAACTACCAGTGGGCGCCAACAACCTGACACGAACCCACTGACAAATATGTATGTCTGTAAGAAAATTGCAGAAAAACTATCTCACTACACAAATCCAGAAGGATCTCCAAAGCCTAAGAGACCACCAGCAACACCACAACAACCTAGCCACCAAACTAGCTACTACTCAGGACTTGAGGCATTAAAAAGAAAGAAAGAATACCTAAGCAAGCAAAACAAGGAAAAACTGCATGAAAATTCATTCAGATGATAAATGAAAGAGGGAAAACAAAGCAGTAAAAGGTCACAACCTACCAAGGCAAGACAAAAAGAAATGCACTACGTGCAAGGAAACGGCAACAACCCTGCCCAGAAACTACATCCTATAGAGTCTACTAAGCTACCAAGTGCCCAAATTGCTGCAATCTACCAAGAAAGAAACATCTAACACCCTAAGCAATGGGAGATGGTAGTAGAAAAAACAAACAACATGGATCCAGGTTGGAGGCAAACTAAGTCCCCCAACCACTATTTCCAAGCCAACAAGCTCAAGGGTCTACATGTGATAGCACTAAGGACCTTCCACCCCCTTGCCCAACGCGTACCTGGTGCAAGATAGAAGAAAAGGGTTTCCACGGCTAAATTACACAACACCTCTGTTGATTCGCGAAAAGCGAAGGCGGAAACGAGCACCAGCAGCTAACTGTTCGAGTACTTGGGGAAAGAGGAAAAACAAACTGCGAGCAGCAGTCTACTTGGCGGACTAGGAAAGGAACAGAAAGGAAAGAGCCGTGGAGCACGGAAACACCAGACTTCGCCCGTCGCGGCCTGAATGCCTCTCCTGCGACGGGCTTACTTTTGATTGCAAAGAAGGGGTTACAAGAAGGGAAAAGGAATGCAATGCAGAAATCAAGCTGGAGATCGCAAAGCCAGAGATTCGAGTCCGCAGCCTTTAACAAGTGGGCTCCTGGGCTCGAGTCAGCATGCTTTGAGTGCACCACTTCCCCCTATTTATAGGCTGGGGGCCTGCCCAAACGGGCAGGGCTAAAATAACCGGCTGCCCGGGGTACAAAGGAGCCGGGCAGCGGTGACGGGAAACAAAAGAGAAAGAAGAGGCAGTCCGCGCGGGACCGGCGGACTGGGCCTGCGAACTGGAATCCTCCCTTGGTCGCGTCGAGCGCGATCCTGTCAGACCAGTTGCTACCTGAGCGACCTGGGCGACCTGACTCGGAGCTCGCCGATCTGGGCTCGACTATCGTCGAAGGGAGGTCGACGATCCAGCTGAGTTGAGAACCAAAGGCGACCTTGGCGGACTGAGCTCTGGAATCCGGCCAAGGAGGAACGAGACGTCTAGCTGGATATGTTGTGGATTCTGGGGTTAACATAATCCCCGCACATTTTTGAGTTTTGGAAAATTCCGAAAATGTTTCCTTAACCGCCGAGTCCGCAACTATCATTAATGCTTTTTGCGCTATAAATACCGCCGGAAGCCCTGTCCTCTGTCAGAATTGGCTGCGCGACGGGTCGTTACTCACCTCTTGTGGTCTCAACTTTCTATTCCAGCATGGAAAGATTAGGGGATTCCTTTGGTAACCTTGCTACTTCGACTGAGAAGCCCAAGGTCAGTTCCCGACCTAAAAAGACCAGTCGCCATCAGGATAATCCAGCCCGCTACCGAGGAGAGAGCTCAGGTCAAAAGAAATCAGACCCAGCCCGTGACATAGAGCTTGATAAAGTCGCGACTGCTGTTCCTCCAAACCCACCAAATGAGAAATTGAATCCGTCATCTGTTTCCAACAAGAATCCTGCGAGCTCTTCCAGCATGGAGGTACACCGCTCTGCTTCTGGGACTATTATGCTGCGGATAGACACGGGCAAGGAAGTATCGTCGCCGAAAGCCCAGCAGCAGATGATCGAGGAGAAGCTTCCTGCTGACGAACAGGTAGAGGAAAGGGTAGAAGAGGTTGCCGAGGAACGAGTCAAAGAGCCCGCCGAAGTCGCAGCTAAAGATTCTGTTGAGCAAGCTAAGGAGCCAGTGTCTTCCCCGGCTCTGGTTGTCGCACCGACATCAGTCCGCGAACAGCAGCAGGTCATCATTGACTTGGATGAGACGCCTGAAAAGAAAAAGAGGAAAAGAGACAAGAGTACTGTTGCGGACCGAATAGAGAAGAGGCTGAAGGTTAGGAAAGAGAAGAATATCTCCAAGCGGACTGGGGCTGCGAGCTTGCAGCATAAGCCGAGAGAAAAGGAGGTTCAAGATAGCGATCTCGTCACCCCTGCTCCTCTGTTCGTAGAAGGTGATCCCCCTTCGACGCTTAGCCTATTAACTACTGAGATCCTTGACTCCATAGATGACGAGCAGCTTGCGAGCATGAATCGCTCTCTACTGGAAGTGCTGCAGCCTGATGCTGAGATTAGAGGAGAGAAACTCGCTGATCCTTCTTTTCTTCCAGCTGAAGAGAGGGAAAAGACTAAGGAGCAGCTTGCCGTAATGAAGGCAAAGGTCGAAGCGGTCTCGGAGAAGCTTGCCGCGGATAAGCGGGCTGAGGATCTTCGGACCGCTGCCGAGCTAATGGGGTCAGGTAAGTTGCAGCCTGCGCCCAAGCGATTCCAGAGCTCATGGTTATATAAATCCCCTCCAAGGAAATCGCGGTCGGTCAAGACCATTATAGAAACCGGTGATATAGTCGCCTCAAGCAGATCGCTGGCCGAGACGAGAGCGATAGTCCGCCGAGAATGGAGGCGTCGCCTAGACGCTTTTGATCCAGAGCGCGTGAGGCGACCTATCCTTAATAGTCGCCAGATCGCCGCAAGGATTACCAAAAGTGAATTGAACTTTTATTTTTTACCTTTCTGGGCCTATTGCGACTTGGATACTGAAGTGAATTTTATTTTTTGTTGCAGTTCAGAAGTCAACACCTGATTCCGTCGAGGCCGGCGAGATCGTGCCCACGCCACCAGACATATCAATGGAAACTGCGGCGCGGACTGCTGCTGAACTCGCATAGGAGGAGCGACCTACTCAGGAAACGTACACGCTATTAGCGAGAAAGTATGAGGAGGAGTTATGCGAAATTCAGGCTGAATTAAAGAAGAGTAAAGAGCGAGAAAAGATCTTAGAAAACGAGGTCGCCAGCCTTTCATCTGCGCTAGAAGGAGTGAAGAAAGAGAAGAATCGACTAAGCGGAGATGCCAGCCACTATAGGAACAAGTACTTGGCCTTGGCGAGAGAAGGGAAGAGACAAATGAGCGAAGCTGCTGGGATAAGGCCGCAACCATCTTCTCAACCTGTTGCGGGAGAGGGGTCAGCCCCGGCGGCGAGCGGGTAGGCCGCAGTGGTCGCAGATCCAACCCCGGCAGGTGTTCCCTTAATTCCGTTCCCGCGGGTAGTCAGGGATGTCGCTCATATGCACCGCACTTTTAACAATATGCACCACCTGGTTTCTCAACTTTACTGTGAGATCCTGCGAGGAAGCGACCGGGCGGCTCATGTTGGGATGGATGAGGAGGAGCGACCTGCCCCACGAGACCGCAGAAGGCACTGAAGCCGAAAAAATTGTGTTGTATGATTCGATGTTTGAACATCTTGTATAACTGTATTTGTGCTGTGATGCTACTTCTGTTTGTTGTATGATGTTATTTTTTAAACTTTGGATAACCTTGTTGTTGAACGTAAATTGTGCGGGCTAGCTTTATGCTTGCTTATTTTGTTTATTGGAAAATTGTGGTCTCTGCGGGCCTCCTGTGAGTTCGCGATTACTTGTAGATAAAGAGCAGGAAAACAGGGGAGAAGCGAACTTCGTGGACTGCCTTTGAATCCGCAAAGCCTTTAGAATTGTCTGAATTTATAGGGAAAACAGGGAAGAAGCGAACTGCGCGGACTGAGAAATCGGTCTGGCCAGATTAACTGCTGTCATGTCAGACGGTTTTCTATAAATAGGGTCTTAATCTTCTCATTGTATAAGAAATAGTTAGAGCTGAAGCCCTGCGGTCTGAAAACATGGTATCCGCGCGTACTGATGCCACAGTCGCCTTCCATGCTTCCGAGCACAAACGAAGCAGGCTAACCGCAGTTGACTTGGAAGCCTTTTTGGAGAAGCACATGGCGGGCTCTCCAGTACTTGCGCGGCTTCCCGAGCATCAGGAGTGATTGAACTTCTCCACAGCCACCCAGAGTGCGGTGCCAATCGATCATTTTGATTGCGGGTTCAAATTCCCCCTACTTTGGGAGATCGCAGAGATCTTCAAGCACTATGGGGTGGTTCCAGGCCAGCTCGCGCCGAACAGCATGGTCGCCATCTATAGCTACCTCGCTTACCTGCGAGCTGAGAAGGTCGAGTTCTCCTTGAAGATCTTCTTGAAGATTTTCTCTGTTCGCTCTATAACCCCACCAGGAGACCGCGAGTATAAGGGTATCATCTACTTCTACTGCAGGGGGATGAAAGTTGTGGCTTTGCCGAATAAGATCCACAACTGGACTTCTAGGTATCTTATCTTTGAAGGCGACCTTGGATTCCTTCACACCAACCCGCAGCTGCGCTCAGAAGCCGACTTCAAAAGCGTGCGGCTGAATGACACCGAGACCTCCATCGTCAAGTTCCTTGAGGGAGCGAGGCTTGACATCGACTACTACATCCCACTACTGCCCGGACTGGACGCCGTAGACCATCTGGAGAGTAAGTTTCGCGACTTTCATTTGTATCCGTAGCGACCTGGAAGTTGCTAATTTTTCCTCTTGCAGCGACCTTAGCGGTACCCGCAAATCTGCCCTTCACGTCGGCTGGACAGACTCCTACACAAGGAGAAAGAAGAAAGGAAATTGCGAGAAAAAGGAATGAAGACGGAGATCCCGCCACGAGTTATTCTTCCGATGACAGCTTTAATATTGCGGGCTTCGGCGAGAAGCAAAAGGATCTAAGGGGTAACCCCATGATCCATTGGCATGAGAAGAAAAAATATGTCCGTCTGTCAACGGCTCTTCCCTCCTGGAGGAGCCCGCGCCCATCTCGCCATGCCCATTTCGCCCTCTCTGCCTTGTACGGGAAGCAAAACCTTCGCGAACTGCAGAGTGTGGATCCTGACGACCTTCCTCTTCTCGCCGCACAAGCCAGTGCCAACTGCGCCGTCACCAACAACTATATGGGCAGGCTCACGCGCGAGCTGCTTAAGGAAGATGCGCGGCATAGGAAAGAAAGCAGCTTGGTGAAAGAAAGAAATAAGCGACTTGGCGCAAAGATCAACCAATATAAAGAGGACAAGGCTGTAAATGTCAGTTAGTCGCCGTTTATCTCGCTTATCTTTCGCGGACTGACATTTTTGGTTTCTTCTCCAGACCGCATAAGAGATAACGAACCCCGACTTCCAGAAGGCTATGTTTCCTTTTGTTAGGGAAAGCGTGGAGGTGGCAATTAAACGCATTATCAGCGAAGGGTATGCGAAAGCAGGGGTGGACTCCATTCCCTTCCTGGAGCTTTTCCCAGAGCTAAAGGACAAGGTTGCCGAATTCGAGTGAGCGGCTAAAGGAAAAGAGGTTTCTGAGGACGACGAGGAGGAGTCCGCTGATAAGGAAGCTCCTGAAGACGCGGCCTCCAGTCAGCAGCAAGGAGGCCAGTCTGACCAATCCTCTAACTCCGGCTCTGACGAGAGCAGCACGCGGACAGAACCCTTGGCCGCTTCTCGTTCCAGTGACAGCAGCAGCAGTGAGTCGGGCAGCTATTTGCCTGTGGTGGATGTAGACGGGTTAAGCCCGGAAAATCCTACAGACAAGAAGCAGAGGACCGAATAGAAGGATAAATTGTAATTTTTTGTTTTCAATGTAAAAGGGGGCGGACTCTGCGCGAGTCGGCCAGGACATGTATATAATTTTGAATGAATAGAAAAAAGGATATTTTTGACGTCTTTTGAGATGTTCTGCTTATTTCTCGCTTATACTTAGAGGTCGCACTCCTCATATCAATCTTCGTTATAGCTTTATTGCCTGTCAAAAACTCTAGCTGAAATTGCATAACCACATATCGCTGCAATATGAACGGAATGCCTTCTTAGCGAAGAGAACGAATGATGCGGACTTGGACGAGTTCGGTTTGCAGTCCGCATTTTGCAGAACCTTTCAGTTTTTGCGAGAACAAAGATGACGAAAACCATAATCTTCTAACTCAAATAACGTGAATAAGCGAATTAGGCAGACTAGGGTCACCATCCGCAGATATTTGCAGTGAATTTTTTCTAAATAATCATTAAATTATATAAGTTGAATGAATCCTGCGGATTAGGCGGATAAGATAAATAGAGTCCGCACTGCATCAATAATAATATTAGAAATGACCCGTAATTCATAACCAAGCGGGTAGGCCCGGCCGGAGCGGCATTGCTTTCCTTACAGGGTTATGAACTACAGAATCAAACCAAGGACCGGCGGACTGGGTGGATAGGATAACTGGAGTTCGCACTACATCAATAATAATATCAGAAATGACCCGTAATTCATAACCAAGCGGGTAGGTGTGGCCGGAGCGGCATTGCTTTCCTCACAGGGTTATGAACTACAGAATCAACCCAAGGACCGGCGGACTGGGCGGATAGGATAACTGGAGTTCGCACTGCATCAATAATAATATCAGAAATGACCCGTAATTCATAACCAAGCGGGTAGGTGCGGCCGGAGCGGCATTGCTTTCCTCACAGGGTTATGAACTACAGAATTAACCCAAGGACCGACGGACTGGGCGGATAGGATAACTGGAGTTTGCACTGCATCAATAATAATATTAGAAATGACCCGTAATTCATAACCAAGCGGGTAGGTGCGGCTGGAGCAGCATTGCTTTCCTCACAGGGTTATGAACTACAGAATCAACCCAAGGACCGGCGGACTGGGCGGATAGGATAACTGGAGTTCGCACTGCATCAATAATAATATCAGAAATGACCCGTAATTCATAACCAAACGGGTAGGTGCGGCCGGAGCGGCATTGCTTT
This sequence comes from Platanthera zijinensis, assembly GCA_039513925.1. Taxonomy (NCBI): domain Eukaryota; kingdom Viridiplantae; phylum Streptophyta; class Magnoliopsida; order Asparagales; family Orchidaceae; genus Platanthera; species Platanthera zijinensis. Next base: position 140,324,541 of record CM077090.1, read on the forward strand.
CCTCACAGGGTTATGAACTACAGAATCAACCCAAGGACCGGCGGACTGGGCGGATAGGATAACTGGAGTTCGCACTGCATCAATAATAATTAAAAACCCCTGTGAAGAATAAAGCTGCAGTCTAGAGGCCAAGCGGGTAGGTGCGGCCGGAGCGACATTGCTTTCCTCATAGGACCTCAAGATCTGCAGACTCAACAACTAAATTTACTGCCCTCTTGCCTGGAGTACAGTCTAAGTCGATCTCTCGGGCAGGTGCGGCCGGAGCGGCATTTCTTTCCTTTGAGATCGACAAGACTGTGGGTCTCCTGCAGGCACTGCTTGAGGGAACCAAGGAGTGTTCGAGGGTTATAACCTTAAGATGACCTGGGGGCAGGTTCGGCCGGAGCGGCATTGCTTTCCCCGCGCGATCATCTGGGTTGTAACGATATCCCTTAAGTGGCATGGTAGAGTTGTCCACCACTCTGCTCCTCCATAATGCAGAAGTGGGGTTAGGTACTAGCCGGGATCCGAAATCCAGTATCTTGCCGCACTAGAGTTGGTAGGCTCCCACTACACGGTGCGAAATCTCCCCGCAACACGTGGTCTTCGTGGTGTTACGCTGACACCAACGGTTCTAGGGGAGGTTTTTGCTGAACTCGGCGATATCTCTTGGCATTAAGCAACTGTCGGGAGTTGCTCGAGGAGGTAAGAGAGAAGAGGCACTTGAAGAAGTGTTAGTATGAGTATTTAGACAAATATCAATTTTGAGAGATTCGTATAACATAGAAGAGAGAGTTCAGAAATAGAACCGTTTAGAGTTGTCCTTGCTCAATATATTAACTGTCAACACTTGAAACACAAAGACACTTGATGAAGCATTAACAAGGAACTTTCATTAATAATGAACCTCTTAAAGAGTTTACATAAGAAGGAAAGAAAAGAAGTTCAGGAATAGAACCGCTTTAGGTCATCTCCACTCCACGTGTGCGGCATATCTTCTCCTTCAAATGTTTGTAACCGATAGGCTCCATTCTCAAGTGCTTCCTTAATAATGAATGGTCCTGCTCAACTAGGATTAAGCTTCCCAACTGAGCTGGCTCTTGCAGCAGCGTCGACCTTTTTAAGAACTAGATCTCCCACTTGAAAATGTTTGATCCTTACATTCTTATCGAAGTAACGGGCCATTCTTCTTTTAACTTCTTCTTGCCTAATGGCAGCCTTGTCTCTAACCTCTTCAACATATTCCAAACTGAACCTCATCTCCTCGCTGTTCATCTCGAGCCAATCCTCCGTACCTTGCCTAGCAAGCAGCACTCTAGGTGACAGAACTTCAAACTCAACAGGAATTAATGCTTCGGACCCGTGAGAAAGCTTGAACGGGGTTTCCCCCATTGCAGATGAAGGCATTGTTCTCAGGGTCCAGAGAACTGAGGGAAGTTGATCAACCCAACTGCCCTTGAGATTTTGAACTTTCTTCTTAAGCAGGTTGAGGATTTGCTTATTAGCTGCTTCTACTTGACCATTGCTTCTGGGATGATGAACTGATGCAAAGCGCAGCTCTGTTCCGATCTGTCTGCAAAAGTCTATCATCTCTGCATTATTGAACTGTGGTCCATTATCAGTGATTATTGCCATAGGGATTCCATGCCGGTAGACTATCTCCCCCCAAATAAAATTCCTCACGACCTGGGTTGTTGTCTTTGCCAGTGCTTTAGCCTCAATCCACTTGCTGAAGTAGTCGATCATAACTATAATGAAACGCCGCTGTCCACTTGCCATGGGAAAAGGACCAATGAGATCCATTCCCCAAACAGCAAAGGGCAAGGGGTTGCAATCGATCTGAGAGATTGAGCTGCTTGATGTTGAAGAGGAGCGAATTTCTAGCATTGAACACATTTTCTCACATAGGTCTCCGAATCTTTCTTCATTGTGGGCCAGAAGTAACCTTGCCGCAGGATCCTTTTTTCCAATGTTCTTGCTCCCGAGTGACTCCCGCACTCGCCAGAATGCACTTCTCGAAGAACAGTAGGAATTTCACTTTTTGAAACACATCTTGCCATTGTAGACAAGAAGGTTTTTCTATAGAGAATATCGGATATCAAGTAATAGTGTGTTGCTTTCAACCTGAATTTCTTCTTATCTTTTACCGACTGATGCGGTTCCTAGTCGACAGGTAGAGAATGAATGGGTCCATCCAAGAGGAACACTGATCGATTTGCATTAACCCTTCCTCCTCCACTGCTGGGTGAAAAAGTTCAGAGATTGTCCCTCCTGACAGGAGCCCATACTTGGCAAGAACGTCAGCCTCCTCATTTTCTGCCCTCGGATTGTGCTCAATAGTAAAACTTTTGAACCTGCAGACCTCAACCTTTACCAGCGCAAGATACTTTTTCAACACTGGCTCCCTGGTCTCGAAGTTACCAAGAACATGTGAATCCATTACCAGAGAATCAGTCTTAATATGGACATGATCAATTCCAAGCTCTCTTGCAAGCCTCAAGCCGGCCAATAAAGCTTCATACTCTGCCTGATTGTTAGTCACTGGAAAATAGAACTTGATGGCCTGCTCAAGCTTGACGCCATTCGGGTTTATCAAAACCACCCCTGCCCCTGAAGAGTTTCTTCCAGAAGCTCCATCCACATAGATGGTCCAAGCTAAAAGAGATCTTGCTGCATGATCCGAGCTAGATTCTGTTGTGCCAATCAGAAAATCTGCGAGTACCTGTGCCTTGATAGCTGTCCTGGGCACATAAGAAATTTCAAACTCGCTCAACTCAATTGCCCACTTAGCTAGCCTGCCTGAATGCTCTGGTTTCTCTAGCACATTCTTCAAAGGTTGATCAGTAACCACCTGAATTGAGTGAGCCTGGAAATATGGACGGAGTCTGCGGGCAGACATAACCAATGCCAAAGCTAGCTTCTCAAGGATGGGGTACCTTGCCTCTACATCTTTCAGAATGTGACTGACATAGTAAACGGGGAACTGCTTCCTGCTCTCTTCTCAGACCAGGACGGAACTAACTGCCTCGTGACCAACCCCCAGGTATAGGAACAACATCTCCCCTGCTCGGGGGCTTTGGAGTAAAGGTGTCGAGGTTAGCTGCTTTTTTAACTGCTCGAAGGCCAAAGAACACTCTTCTGTCCATTGGAACTTGGACGCTCCCCGAAGAGTCTTAAAGAACGGCGCACTTTTATCCCCAACTCGAGAGATGAATCTCCCGAGTCCTGCCAACCTCCCGCCCAACTGCTGAACCTCTTTTGGAGAACGGGGAGGAGTCATCTCAAGGATGGCTTTAACTTTATCAGGATTCGGAGCAAGACCCTCAGGAGTAAGGAGATGGCCGAGAAACTTCCCCTTACTCCCCCCAAAGATGCATTTTAGCGGGTTAAGCTTTATTTTGTGCCTTCGCAGAGTGGAAAAGTTCTCTGCTAGATCTATCAAGTGTTGTGGAAGAGACCTACTCTTAATCAAAAGGTCATCCACATACACTTCGAGGTTTCTACTTTTTTGCTCTTTAAACACATGGTCCATCATGCGTTGATAAGTCGCGCCAACATTTTTAAGCCCAAAGGGCATCACAAGATAACAATAGTAACCATCATTAGTGATGAACGATGTGCGAGGGATGTCAGGTTTGTGCATTCTTATTTGGTGATAACCAGAGAACGCATCTAGAAAGCTCATAAACGGAAACCCTACCGCAGAATCAACTAATAAATCTATCCGAGGCAAGGGGTAGAAATCTTTCGGGCATGCTTTATTCAAACAGGTGAAATCTACACACATACGCCACTTCCCCCCAGGTTTCTTAACCATTACAACATTTGAGATCCACTCGGGATATTTAATCTCTTGAATGAAGCGCGCTTTGAGGAGTTTGGCAACCTCCTCTCTGATGGGCTCTGCTAACTTGATAGCTACATCCCTCTTCTTCTGCTGGACGGGCTTGGCAGTTGGATCAACATTGAGATGATGGCAAGCCACGTCAGGATCCACCCCTGGCATGTCCTCCGCTGACCAAGCGAAGACATCCAGATTCTTCAACAAGCAAGATATCAACTCTGCCTTTTGATCTTCTGGCAACTCGGAGTTGATGGAGAGCTTTCTTTCTTCCCCCTTCTGCAATGGGGACTTCTTGCAACACCTGGGCAGGTTCCAGGTGAGCACCTTCTCTATCCACAACAGCTTCTGACGGAGGAGTGGCTTCTGCTGCTGCTGGAAAAGCTGGGGGGGAAACCTTAGTCATACTAACTGTTCGGAGATAACACTCTCGAGCCTACCTTGGGTCGCTCCTGACCCTGCATTGACGACCATCTTTGCAGAACTTGATGGCCAAATGGTACGTTGAAATGATGGCTCGATACTTGTTCAACAACGGTCTCCCAAAGATAGCATGATAGCTGCTTGGAGCATCCACCACTATGAACTGGATCTCTTTGGTCACCCCTCCGAGCACCACCGGGAGTGTGACATTTCCTTCAACTTCCTTTCATTCACCCAAGAAGCCATAAAGTGGCCCCTCGGTGGGAAGTAGAGGCTTTCCTGTCCTCAGGGCTTCAAAAGTTGACTTGAAGAGGAGATTCACGGAACTGCCAGTGTCGATGAGAATTCTATCGACCGTGAAATCTCTGATGGCTGCTTGAACTACGATGGCATCATCGAAGGGATTAGCGGTCATAGGAAGGTCTGCATGGCCAAAGGTGACGATTTCAGAAGGTGGGGCAGAAGAAGAAGTAGAAGTAATCTCAGTTTGGGAAAGCCTTGACAGAGAAGACTTCTGAGTAGACTCAGCCCCTGCTCCGCCATGGATGAAAAAGAGTCTTCCCAAGACTCCTTCGTCGACAACGTCAATACATTCACTTGGTATATCAACGAGCCCCATATGGCCCTCATCCCTTATCTTTATACACTCCTGCTGAACTTCAGCCACCTCCTTGCCCTTGGAGGTGGAAGGCTTTGAAGAGTCACTCATCCTGCCCAGGTCCTCGATTTTACCCTCGGCGAGCAACCTTTCAACTAGCTTCTGAAGAGCCTTGCAATCTTTAGTTAGATGGCCCTTCTCCTTATGAAAATTGCAGAACTGAGAGTTGTCCCTGGGCTTCCAGTCTCTCTGAGGCCCTTGCCTCTTTTCTTCAGCCTTCCTCTAGATTATCTGGATGACCTCTTCAAAGTCGAGGCCCAGATCTGCAAGCTCTTCCATAGGGCTGCTCTCATAAGGATTTGAAGCTGGCAGGGCGCTCTGAAGAATGGGGAGCGCTTGAAGGGGAACGGCGGGAGTGGCGGCCAACGGCAGTCTCTGACCATGAAACTGTTGATGGCCGAGGAAGGGTTTCTTGTGGCGGAGGTTACGTCCCCTCTGAGATGGAGGTTGGAAATCAGGCCGAGGAGGCTTGCTGTGATATTGATTGTTGGAGAAGTTGGAGGCATCCCTTCCTCCAGCTTTGGCTGTCAGGGATGAGATATAGGTCGGGTTGGCATTTTCTCCCTCAATAAAGCGATTAGCCATTGCTATGAGCTCCTGATAAGTTGATAGTGCCTTTGTTGTCACTTTGAATTTCAGTGGACCCTCCCGCAGGCTGTGAATCAGGGCAACTTTATAATAATCGGGGTTCACATTCCTTACCCCTTGGATTTCTTTTTGGAACCGATCAACGAATCTTGCCACTGATTCGTTGTCTCTCTGCTTGATGTCAAAAAGGGCTGCCAGCCCATCCTTTCTCTTCTTAAAGGTTGCAAACCTCAGGAGCAGCTCGCTGCGAAGCTCAGCGAAGGAAGAAATCGTGCCCGAAGGCAGCTCGTAAAACCACTCTCTCGCTTGACCATCAAGAGTGGTCACCAGAAGCTTACATTTCAAGGCATCGGAGAGGCTCCTTAATGCAACTGCCCCTTCGAATGCCTGCAGGTGGGAGACCGGATCAGTCTCCCCTGAATAAAAAGGGAGTCGAGGTTCTCTGAAATTTCTTAGCACCGACTCCCACCGGATTCGATCGACGAAGGGAGAGGGAGTCTTTGAATCAGCAGAAGGGCGGACTGGAGGGCAAAGCTCTGCGGGCTGCCGATCAACAAAATCTAGTCGGCGAGCCGGAGTCCCTCGGGCTGCTTCCCTGAAGAAATCTATCAGGGGGGCGAACTCTGCAACCTGAGGTCGCAGGGGAGCTGCGGACTGAGCTTGGTGGAGAGGCGGAGGTGCGGTTGCAGGCAACTGCTGAAGAGGGGGGTGACGAGCTAGGGTCCGGCGGACCGGAGTCTGGCGGACAGGAGTCTCAACAACTTCTTCAGCGACCTGAGGAGCAAGTCGCTGAGTCAGTGCTAACAGGGCCTGGCTGATCGTATCGAGCCGTTGGTCAGTCTCCCTTCGAGATACTTCAGCTTCCAGCGGTACTTCTCCAACGCTTCCCACAATGAATCATCAGGCGAGATGGAGCGATCAGAGCAGCGAGCTCGGCGGTCCGACATTTCTATCCGCGGTTTCAAAAAACTGCTCGAATCTGAAGGTCGCATGTTAACTGTTGATGCACGAAAAGCGAAGGCGGAAACGAGCACCAGCAGCTAACTGTTCGAGCACTTGGGGAAAGAGGAAAAACAAACTGCGAGTAGCAGTTTACTTGGCAGACTAGGAAAGGAACAGAAAGGCAAGAGCCGTGGAGCACGGCAACACCAGACTTTGTCCGTCGCGGCCTGAATGCCTCTCCTGCAACGGGCTTACTTTTGATTGCAAAGAAGGGGTTACAAGAAGGGAAAAGGAAAGCAATGCAGAAAGCAAGCTGGAGATCGCAAAGCCAGAGATTCAAGTCCGCAGCCTTTAACAAGTGGGCTCCTGGGCTCGAGTTGGCGTGCTTTGAGTGCACCACTTCCCCCTATTTATAGGTTGGGGGCCTGCCCAAACGGGCAGGGCTAAAATAACCGGCTGCCCGGGGTATAAAGGAGCCGGGCAGCAGTGACGGGAAACAAAAGAGAAAGAAGAGGCAGTCCGCGCGGGACCGGCAGACTGGGCCTGCGAACTGGAATCCTCCCTTGGTCGCGTCGAGCGCGATCCTGTCAGACCAGTTGCGACCTGAGCGACCTGGGCGACCTGACTCGGAGCTCGCCGATCTGGGCTCGACTATCGTCAAAGGGAGGTCGACGATCCAGCTGAGTTGAGAACCAAAGGCGACCTTGGCGGACTGAGCTCTGGAATCCGGCCAAGGAGGAACGAGACGTCTAGCTGGATATGTTGTGGATTCTGGGGTTAACAACCTCCCTCATGAAGAGCTTCAAACCAACACTACTAACCATGACCCACGATTCGGCCTTTAGGAATGAAAAACATGGCCGACAAAGAAACTCAAAACATACACAAGGAATTAACTCGGGAACGAAAATCGAGATATGGAAAAAGTGTTGAAATGACTCAACACGTCTTGGCGTTGAGTGGGACCCACTCAACGCCTAACCAGACCTTGGCGTTGAGTGAGTTAGCCTCACTCAGCGCCAGAACAGCCATAGTATTTACTGAGGTCCACTCACTCAACGCCCTCCAGAAGAACAACCATGGCGTTGAGTGAGCTAGCCTCACTCAACGCCAAAACAGGCATGGCGTTGAGGTTCACTTACTCAATGCCTCCCGCAAGAATACTCTGGCGTTGAGTGAGCTAACCTCACTCAACGCAAAAATAACCATGGCGTTGAGTGAGGCACACTCACTCAATGCCCTGGTACTTAACCATAAACAGAGAAAGTGGCGTTGAGTGAGCATGCCTTACTCAACGCCAAAACAGCAATGGCGTTGAGTGAAGCTCACTCACTCAACTCCCTTACACTTAGCCACAAAAAGAAAACTACGGTGTTGAGTGAGTCCACCTCACTCAACACCAAAACAACAATGGCGTTGAGTAAGGTTCAGTCACTCAACGCCCTGGCACTTTGCCGCCACAAGGCAAATCTGCGGCGTTGAGTGAGCTGACCTCACTCAACGCCAAAACGACAATTGCGTTGAGTGAGGTCATCTCACTCAACGCCAGAAGTCCTGGCCGCAAAGAAGGGCTGTGGCGTTGAGTGAGTCTACCTCACTCAATGCCAAAGCAGAAATGGTGTTTAGTGAGGTCAACTCACTCAACGCCATGGGACTTGGCCGCAAACTTGCCTTCGACGTTGAGTGAGGCCACCTCACTCTATGCAAAACCAAAAATGGTGTTGAGTGAGGTCAACTCACTCAACGCCAAAGTACTTAGCCTCAGAAAAGGCTATGGCATTGAGTGAGCACACCTCACTCAACGCCAAAGTACTTGGCTGCAAAGAAGCGACGGCGTTGAGTGAGTCTACCTCACTCAACGCCAAAACCGAAATGGCGTTGAGTGAGGTCGACTCACTCAATGCCAAAACACTAAGCTTCTATGGAAAACTGCGGCGTTGAGTGAGCTTGCCTCACTCAACGCCAAAACGGACATGGAGTTGAGTGAGGTCGACTCACTCAACGCTAAAGTACTTAGCCGCTATTAGGGGCTGCGGCGTTGAGTTAGTCCACCTCACTCAACGCCCTAGTACTTAGCAAAATTTTGACTTGCTACAGCTGTGGCGTTGAGTGTATGCACCGCACTCAACGCCAAACCCGCAAAGGCTTTGAGTGTGTGCACCATACTCAACGCCGGCCAGACAGAATCCAAAATAGGCTTTACCAACAAACACAATAGGCACCCCCTCCTCTATCTCTCTCTCTCGGCTTCACCCGCAAGCCACCAACCAGACTGCAATCTGGAGTTTAACTGATGGCATTATGCCGGCGGGTTTAACACCAACAGCACAAAGAAGGGGGGCTCATAGGAGAATCTAAGCCCTAAATTCAACAAGATAAAAGAGAATATGCTTGGCTTCTACCCTAGGGCTAACAGAGAATTTTTCAGAATTTCAAGAGAACAACAATGGCAAGGGCAAGAATACCACTTACCTCGATTTCCGGCGAAGCTTGGACGGCTTCCCCTCCTCTTTACTTGACACTAGCAGCAGCAGCACCTAAAAGTACACTCCCGTACTTTAATGGCGGAAAACCACAAGACCGAAATCCAAAATCTCCTAAAACTCCATGAAAATCGAATTTCTTACCGTCGAAATGTAGATCTGAGTGATAGCAAGACAACGCCGCTTTCGGAATCAAAATCTGTCCACGAACACTCCCGGAATCACCGTCCGAAAGCTAGGGCTAACCGTCGCTTCCGCCTTTGTTTTTCGCGAACATGAGCAGCAGTTTTTTGTCTCGGGAAGGAGGAAAGATTGGGCCCGCCACTCCAAGTAAAGCTTTTATATAAGATTTAACACGTCGGTTCAGCAATAACTGAAGCCTAGGCGCCGATTCTATTATTTAAAATAAGAGAATTTCTACTAGGCTTTACTAATGGCACACCCAAAAAGGCACGAAAACAGAACTACCTCGGAATTCGACGATATTCGCACCGTAGCTAAATACCCACGCTACGAACATAATGGCGAAGTCGAAATTAACTTTCGACGAACAGAACTCGAATTATACCCACCTAAAGCCAAAACACAAGCATCCCCCAAGAGGCCACACCGGGTCACCCAAAACGACTCGGCTTGCTAGGGAGACCTTGCCCATAGGCTACCAAATAGGCCAATCAGTTCTAAGGAGCTAAACCACACTCCACAAATGGCACAAGCCATGAAAACGCGTCACCGTAATGCCAAACAAAAATAAAATAGTCATAGAAAAATCGGGGGCGTTACAGTCACTCCCCCTAAAAGAAAGTTTCGTCCCGAAACTTTACGCACAACACTCCTACTAAAGAAGGAAAAGTAACAAATAGGAGTTACAAGAAGGAAAACATACCGATCAAATCAGGGAAACAGGTGAGGGTAAGCCTTCCTCATGGCCTACTCTAGCTCCCAAGTCGCGCTCTCAAAATCCTGATTCTTTCATAGAATTTCACTATCGGAATGGACTTCCTTCGCAGCACCCGTTCCTGATTATCAAAAAAACGGACTGACACTTAAATAAAAGAGAGGTTGGGCTCCAACTGGGGAACAACGTCCAAGACTTTCCCACGGTGCGCACACACTTCCGCAAATGGATTATATAGAAAACATTATGAACTCCTGGGAAATTTGCTGGCAAATCCAATCTATAAGCTGACACGCCAATCCGCTCCAAAATCTTAAACGGGCCCACATACCTCGGGTCCAATTTCTCATTCTTTACAAACCTCTTTACACCCACCATCGAGGAAACCTTGAGAAATACAAGGTCCCCTATAGAAAACTCCAAGGCGAACCTACGCCAATTGGCGTTCTTATCGTACCTCTCCTGAGCTATATGAAGCTTCTCTCGAATAAGCATCACTGCAACTTACATCTCCTCAAGAGAATAAGGACCCAACAAAGGCCTCTCACCAGCCTCAGCCCAAAACAACGGAGTTCTACAGCGCCTCCCATATAAAGCTTCAAAAGGAGCCATCTGCAAGCTTTCTTGATAACTGTTATTGTATGAGAATTCCATAAGTTGCAGCCGCTCATCCCACGCTCCACCGTGGTCTAAAATGTAGCATCAGATCATATCCTAAACTATCTGGTTAACCCGCTCCGTCTGCCCATTTGTCTGTGGGTGGTAAGCAGTAGATTACCTATGATCCGTACCCAAACCCTCCTGCAGACTCTGCCAAAAACGAGAAGTAAATCGGGAGTCTCGATCAGAAATGATACTCACAGGCACACCATGCAGTCGGATGACTTCATTCAAGTACAACTCCGCTATCTTCTTCATCGGGTAATCAATCTTATATGGCTCGAAGTGAGCACACTTCGTTAGTCTATCCACTATAACCCAAACAGAATCAAATCCCCTCGGGTATTTCGGTAAGCCCGTGATGAAATTTATAGATATACTTTCCCACTTCCAAGTTGGGATCTCGAACGAAGTCAACTTGCCACCAGGCCTTCCATGATCGGCCTTCACACGCTTGCAAGTGTGGCACTATGAAACAAATCGGGCTATATCACCTTTCATGCCATACCACCAGGCAATTTGCTTTAAGTAACGATACATCTTTGTAGATCCTGGATGGTAGGCAACGCTGGATCCATGAGCCTCTCTGCAAATCATACCTCTAATGTCCCCAACAGCGGGGATGCAAAATCTGCCGCGGTACTTCAAAGTACCCGCATCATCGATAGCAAAGTCTGACAACTCCCCCTTCTCGGTCCTGGTGAATAAGTGCAGAAGATCCGGATCGTCCTTCTGGTGCAGTCTGGTCAAAGAAATCCAGGATGGCTCTGCCACTTATAAACTACTCTGCAAGCCACAGCATCCCACTGATATATCCATAAGGAGGAACTCCTCCACTAAACGATCGGCGGTAAGGTTAAAGATCTTTCCCGTCTTTCGGCTCAAGGCGTCGGCCACCACGTTGGCATTGCCTGGATGATACTGGATCTCTACGTCATAATCGACCAGATACTCTAGCCACTGCCACTGGCGCAGATTCAACTCCTTCTGCGTGAACACGTACTTCAGGCTCTTATGGTCGGTGAAGATTTTGTACTGAGCCCCAGAAAGTAGGTGTCTCCACCGCTTCAACGCATAAATAACCGCTGCGAACTCAAGGTCATGCGTAGGATAATTCTTCTCATGAGTCTTCAGTTGCCTTTACCCATAAGCAATCGCTTTTCCAACCAGCATTAACACACAACCTAGACCTACATGCGAAGCATCCACGTAAAAATAATAATCCACCCCTTCAGTTGGCAGGGTCAGAACGGGAGCAGTGCACAATCTCCTCTTTAACTCCTGGAAGGCTTCTTCGCACTTCTCGCTCCAAACAAAAGCCACGTTCTTCTGAGTCAGCTTGGTCAAAGGTGCAGCTAGGGAAGAGAAACCCTCCACGAACCTCCTGTAGTAGCAAGCCAACCTTAGGAAAGTCTGATCTCCTTAGGCGTATTCGGCCTACTCCAATCCATCACTACTGTGATCTTTTCTAGGTCGACCGAGATCCCATCCTTGTTCACCATATGGCCTAGAAATGAAACCTGAGGCAACCAAAATTCGCACTTGCTGAGCTTGGCGAATAACTTTTGATTCCTCAACTCCGATAGAACCAAGCGCAGATGCTGCTCATGCTCCTCAGCGCTGCGAGAATAAACCAACACATCATCGATGAAGACCATCATGAACTTGTCCAGTAAATCCTTGAACACCCGGTTCATCATATCCATTAAGGCTGATGGTGCGTTGGTCAAACCAAATGACATCACCAAGAACACAAAATGTCCATGCCTTAATCTAAACGTAGTCCGTGGAATATCTGCCTCACGGATCCTTAGCTGATGATAGCCTGAACGAAGATCGATCTTGGAGAATACCGTGCTACCGCGTAACTGGTCAAATAAGTCATCGATCCTCGACAAGGGGAACCTATTCTTAATGGTGACTTTGTTCAACTCCCTATAGTCGATGCAAAGCTGCATTGACCCATCTTTCTTCTTCACAAACAGCACAGGAGCACCCCAAGGCGACGAACTCTGCTCGATAAATCCCTTTGCCAACAACTCATCTAACTGGACTCGCAACTCCTCTAACTCACAAGGGGCCATCCGGTATGGCATCTTAGCAATAGGACGCGTACCTGGCTCTAGATTGATCACAAACTCAACATCCCGCTCGGGATGAAGGCCAGGAAGATAATAAGGAAAAACATTGGCGAAACCACGAACAACTGGAATCTCCTCTAAGCGCGGTACACTAACTGCGGTCCAAACCACCGAGACCAAACAAGCAAAACAATCCGAAAGAAACAGCTTCTGAGCACATACGTAGAGATGACAGGAGAATCCTGGCACAGATTAGCATACACGCTATCAGGCTGACCGTCATCCCTGATGAAGTCCAAGTGCTTTCCTTTACACTGAATGACTGCATCATATCTATACAGCCAGTCCATGCCCAAAATAACATCGAAGTCCTCCAGATCAATCATATTCAAGTCTGCCTTCGCAAGGAAGTCCCCCAACAAAATAGGGAAATCTAACATGCCAAAATCTGACAACACAGAGTCACCAGAGAGGAACTTGACACAGAAGGTATCCCAAACTCCATCCAAAGTCAACTGATGTCGCTCCACAAAGGCTCTAGCCACGAACAAGTGGTTAGCGCCAGAGTCAAACAGAACACGCGCCCAGCGGTTCTTCACCTTAAATTTCCCTAAAAGAGCATATAAAACTAAGGAACTACCACAATAATATTGCAAACATTCTAGCAAAAGAAGAACAAAACCTTCAGGCTGGAAAGACAACTAACCTGAGATGACCAGAGTCGAAGCTTGAGCCTCCTCGAAAGAGATCACATTCAGCTTTCCTTTGCCCTTGTCCACACGCTGAGGTGGAGGTAATGCCTATAGTGGAACTGCATGAAGAACAAGCTGGCCCTTAGGACACCTAGACATGATGTGTCCTTTCTCCCAAACTAAATGCAGACCTTATCCTTGGACCAGCACTGGGCAACATCATGCCCGGGTCGCTTGCAAATAGAACAGGAGACATCTCTCCTAGGAGCACCCTGAATCGAATGAACCTTCTCCTTCCTCTGAGCTGCTGCCTTCTTGAAACATCTCTCGACAGGGTGGCCTGACCGGCCACAGAAGCTGCACACCACTTTGCTCTTCTTTCCCGGAGCTGTACTGGGTACCTGGGGTTTCTTCTCCTCCACAGACTTCCTATTGTCCTTCCTCATTTGCTGGCCTCTGCTCTTTGCGATCTCAATAGCCTCCACCTTAATAGATGCCTCCACTACTCCTATATAAGTCTCTGACCCATAAGCACTGCTCAACTGCTGCACCTCGCTCCTCAAACCACCGAGAAATCGCTTAACTCGATCAGCCTCAATGCTGACCAATCCAGGGGCAAAACGGCTCAACTTGCTGAACTCTATCTCATACTCACCCACCGTGAGTTACCTTTTCTTCAGATGGAGGAAGTCGTTCATGAGGCGGTCACACTCGATCGAGGGTAAGAACTTCCTCAACAACATCTCCTTGAACACCTCCCAAGAGCATCCAACTACCAAGTTCTCCTTCTCTCTCAGCCACCAACTCTTAGCCAAACCTTTAAGCTGATAGGCGGCTATCATCACCCTCTGATCATCTGTAATCCCTGAGTAAGAGAACATCTCCTCCATGGAGATCAGCCAATCGTCTATAACCATGAAATATTCCTTCCCGTCATAAGTGGGAGGGCTCAGCCTTTGAAACTGCTAGATGAAGTCCATCTCTACTGGCACAACCACTGGAGGTCTTAGGGGTGCAGGAAGAGGAGGGACAGCTAACCCCCATGTAGGACCCTTCACTCCCTGAGTCTGACCTGCCACAACCGCTACCAGGGACTGAATCTTGGCCTACATCTCTACCATCTGCCTGCTCATGGCATCGCTACTCTGCCGCAGGCTCTCGATCACCGCGTCATTCTGAGCTCCGGATGACTCGCCCTCAGATAGGTGAGTCGATCTAATCGAAGGACGTCTCGCCATCCTAAAAAAACATAACAACACTAGTCAAATCCTAGTACAATGGCTAGAACCAACTACAAGTACAGACAATACATATATAGATATAAACTTAAAGCTGCTAAACTTGCTCTGGGAGTTTATATTTTTACAAAAATTGATGTTTTGCCCTAACCTAGGATGGTTAACCACCACCATACTAATTGATGTGTGCCTAGATCGGGAATGCATGAGTTTATATAACTTTTTACTTGAAAACTTATGTGTGTACATATGTCATCCTGCCAGTCTTTAGCTTGGCACGTTGTGCTTATGCAATGTTATGCTATGCATGTTTGTGCTATGCATTCTAAAAAGGCCCTAATGCATGTTATGAACGGCGTACACATGAAAATGTTATGCATCCCATACTACATAACATTCTCATGCAACGAAAAAGAAAACGAGCTAGTCGCAGCCATGTGGTGAGGTTATGCATCCCATACTACATAACCCTCACATGTTGCCCCTATGGTGGATCCATATACGAACACATATTATGCATCCCATACTACATAATATGCCCCGTATATTTCATGTTATGCTATGAGTGTAGTGTTCGTGCCTTTGCCAAGACGTGCTGATGACATATCAGTGTGTGAATGACATGATGCTGAACTACTTAATGCAAACAAAGGAAGGTTGCCCGACTAACTTATCAAGCAACCTCCCTCTAATACCAACTGTCACAACCCGCATTTTCTCCAAATTTAGGGATTATCAGAGTATGAGAAAACACGCGTCATGATGCCACGTCGAGCAGGGGATAACTGCTGAAGCTCTGGCAAAACTATCTTCTTTACCCTTTGAAAGAAATTCATGAGTTTAAATGATTAGAAAAAAACAGTTATATTTTAGAGGCCGTATCCCTCGGCTCGGAGGATCACCTAGTCCACAGTTAAAAACTATACTTGTGCGCTGTGGAAAATACTTTATTCAGGTTTGACATCCTAAGGAATGCATAAGAGCCCCAAGAGGACAACTTATGTTATGCAAGACTCTACATTAAATTTATATTATATATAAGAAAATGATCTTTATACGTTGTTTGGAAAATAATGATTTAGTTTTATAAAACATGCTGATCATGAGCTATAGTTATAGTAATAATTGTAGTTTTAAAATAACTAGCAACCTAGCATAAATCCTCCTCAGAGCAAGTAGACTATCTCCAGAAAATGGTAGCAGCAAAAGTAATATATTTAGTAAAAAGGTAAAAACTTCTAGTGGGCGCTAACAACCTGACACAAACCCACTGGCAAATATGTATGTCTGTAATAAAAGTGAAGAAAAACTACCTCACTACACAAATCCAGAAGGATCTCCAAAGCCCAAGAGACCACCAACAACACCACAGCAACCTAGCCACCAAACTGGCTACTGCTCAGGACCTGAGGCATTCAAAAGAAAGAAAGAATACCTCAGCAAGCAAAACAAGGAAAAACTGCATGAAAGTGTCATTCAGATGATAAATGACAGAGGGAAAACAAAGCAGTAAAAGGTCAAGACTGCCCAAGGCAAGACAAAAAGAAATGCACTACGTGCAAGGAAACAGCAACAACCCTGCCAAGAAACTACATCCTGCAGAGTATACGAAGCTACCAAGTGCCCAAATTACTGCAATCTACCAAGGAAGAAATATCTAACACCCTAAGCTATGGGAGATGGTAGTAGAAAAAACAAACAACATTGATCCGGGTTGGAGGCAAACTCAGTCCCCCAACCACTATTTCCAAGCCAACAAGCTCAAGGGTCTACATGTGATAGCACTAGGGACCTTCCACCCCCTTGCCCAGCCCGTACCTGGTGCAAGATAGAAGAAAAGGGTGGCCACGGCTAAATTACACAACACCTCCCCCATGAAGAGCTTCAAACCAACACTACTAACCACGACCCACGATTTGGCCTTTAGGAAAGAAAAACATGGCAGACAAAGAAAATCAAAACATACACAAGGAATTCACTCGGGAACGAAAATTGAGATAGGGAAAAAGTGTTGAAATGACTCAACACGGCTTAGCGTTGAATGGGACCAACTCAACGCCTAACCAGACCTTGGCGTTGAGTGAGTTAGCCTCACTCAGTGCCAGAACAGCCATGGCGTTTACTGAGGTCCACTCACTCAATGCCCTCTAGAAGAACAACAATGGTGTTGAGTGAGCTAGCCTCACTCAATGCCAAAACAGACATGGCGTTGAGTGAGGTTCACTCACTCAACGCCTCCCGCAAGAATACTCTGGCGTTGAGTGAGCTAACCTCACTCAATGCCAAAACAGTCATAGCGTTGAGTGAGGTGCACTCACTCAACGCCTTGGTACTTAACCATAAACAGAGAAAGTGGCGTTGAGTGAGCTGGCCTTACTCAACTCCAAAACAGCAATGGCATTGAGTGAAGCACACTCACTCAATGCCCTTACACTTAGCCGCAAAAAGAAAACTATGGCATTGAGTGAGTCCACCTCACTCAATGCCAAAATAGCAATGGCGTTGAGTGAGGTTCACTCACTCAACGCCCTGGCACATAGCCGCAACAAGGCAAATCTGCGGTGTTGAGTGAGCTGACCTCACTCAATGCCAAAACAGCAATGGCATTGAGTGAGGTCGTCTCACTCAACGCCAGTAGTCCTGGCCGCAAAGAAGGGCTGTGGCATTGAGTGAGTCTACCTCACTCAACGCCAAAGTAGAAATGGCGTTGAGTGAGGTCAACTCACTCAATGCCACGAGAATTGGCCGCAAACTTGCCTTCGGCGTTGAGTGAGGCCACCTCACTCAACGCCAAACCAAAAATTGCATTGAGTGAGGTCAACTCACTCAACGCCAAAGTACTTAGCCTCATAAAAGGCTATGGCGTTGAGTGAGCACACCTCACTTAACGCCAAAGTACTTGGCTGTATAGAAGCGACGGTGTTGAGTGAGTCTACCTCACTCAATGCCAAAACCGAAATGGCATTGAGTGAGGTCAACTCACTCAACGCCAAAACACTAAGCTTCTCAGGAAAACCGCGGCGTTGAGTGAGCTTGCCTCACTCAACACAAAAATAGGAATGACGTTGAGTGAGGTCGACTCACTCAATGCCAAAGTACTTAGCCGCTAGTAGGGGCTGCGGCGTTGAGTGAGTCCACCTCACTCAATGCCCTAGTACTTAGCAAAATTCTGATTGGCTACAGCTGCGGCGTTGAGTGTATGCACCACACTAAACGCCAAACCCGCAAAGGCTTTGAGTGTGTGCATCACACTCAACGCCGACCAGACAAAATTTAAAATAGGCTTTACCAACAAACATAGCAGGCGCCCCCTCCTCTCTCTCTCTCTCGGCTTCACCCGCAAGCCACCAACGAGACTACAATCTAAAGTTTAACTGATGGCATTATGTCGGCGGGTTGAGCACCAACAACACAAAGAAGGGGGGGCTCATAGGATAATTTAAGCCCTAAATTCAACAAGATAAAAGAGAACATGCTTGGCTTCTACCCTAGGGCTAACCGGGAATTTTTCAGAATTTCAAGAGAATAACAATAGCAAGGGAAAGAATACCACTTGCCTTGATTTCCGGCGAAGCTTGAACGACTTCCCCTTCTCTTTACTTGGCACTAGCAGCAGCAGCACCTAAAAGCACACTCCCGTACTTTAATTGCGGAAAACCACAAGACCGAAATCCCAAATCTCCTAAAACTCCATGAAAATCGAATTTCTTACCGTCGAAACGTAGATCTGAGCGAGAGCAAGACAACGCCGCTTTCGGAATCGAAATACATCCACGAACACTCCCGGAATCACCGTCCGAAAGCTAGGGCTAACCGCCGTTTCCGCCTCTATTTTCCGCGAACAGGAGCAGCGGTTTTTGGTCTCGGGAAGAAGGAGGAAAGAGTGGGCCCGCCACTCAAAGTAAAGCTTTTATTTACACTTTAACAAGTCAGTTCAGCAATAACTGAAGCCTAGCCGCCGGTTCTCTTATTTAGAATAAGAGAATTTCTACTAGGCTTTACTAATGGCACACCCAAAAAGGCACGAAAACCGAACTACCTCGGAATTCGACGAAATTCGCACCGTAGCTAAATACCGACACTGCGAACACAACGGCGAAGTTGAAATTAACTTTCGACTAACAAAACTCGAGTTATACCCACCTAAAGCCAAAACACAAGCATCCCCCAAGAGGCCACACCGGGTCACCCAAAACGACTTGGCTTGCTAGGGAGACCTTACCAATAGGCTACCAAATAGGCCACTCAGTTCTAAGGAGCTAAACCACACTCCACAAAAGGCACAAGACACGAAAACGCATCACCGTAATGCCAAACAAAAATAAAATAGTTGCAGAAAAATAGGGGGCGTTACAATAGGTGGGGGGGGGGGGGGAGGGTAAATAGAGTATTAAAAACTTTCGATTATTTTTATAGCGGATTAAATTGGTGATATATATATATATATAAAGAGAAATATCACAACACAGAAAATAAACAAGTAAAGGCACAAGTAGACGACACAAGGAATTTATAGTGGTTCCCCAATAAACCTGGGTATATCCAGTCTTCTATCACACTGGTAGGAATTCACTAACATTTTTTGCTTAGGTACCCTACCACCACAGGTTTTTGATCAGGTCCCCTGTCACCACAAGATTTATTTTTCTAAGGGAGATCTGACAACCCTTCGAGATTTTTATCAGGTGCCCTATGACCACAAGATTTATTTTTCTATGGGAGATCTCACAACCCTTTGTGTTTTTGATCAGGTGCCCAAAAAAAAACTAAGTCTTTTGATCAGGAGACTTAAAAACAAACAGTATAACTATTCAAGGGAGTTAAGAAAACCATGTATACAGTTGGATGAAATAAACAAAAAGTTAAAGATGTTCTTCTATATCAATAATCTAAGAGAAGACTAGTGGATCTTATGAAGCAGAAAGCTCCCCCAGATATGTATAGAGTTGATGATCAGGTGAGGGAGTTTAAGACCCCTTTTTTTTAAACACCGGGGTCTTAGGCCCAGAACTGCCGCTTTGCGGTGACACCTTCTCGCCCTGAAGGGTCATCACCACGAAACGCCAATTCTGCTGGCCGAATGGATCACAGAAAAGATGCAACAGTAGAGTAAACACAAGATGTAGTAAAAATCTAGACATTGTTGGAACACCCTATTACTAATTTGGGTCATGAACACTATGTCTATAGGATTGTTGCTTTGACCTTGTTGAATAGAGTAAAGTTCAACTAGTTAGGTCTAAGGCTTAGGACTTAAGTTGGAAGCTTTCCCCAAGACATCCTAGTTCAGATGAGAACCCCAGAAGATGAATTCAACTTGTAGTAGAGCTCAGATCAACGAAGCGTCGAACCCTGTTCGACTATCTGTGAGTTCAGGTTGACAAAGCGTCGAACTCAGTTCAACGATCTCTGAGCTCAAGTCGACGAGGCGTCAAACTCAGTTCGACAATCTCTGAGCTCAGATCGACGATCTCGGACTTTGTCTGATTCCAACATCTCTGAGTTCAGTTCAACGATAGTTGAGCTCAGATCGACGATTATCTTTTGAGATCGACGATTTCTGGAATTTTATCTGTTTGATAAGGATTTCAAATGCCTTCCACTAAGAACATTTATTGCATGAAATTTCTAGCCATTATAATAAATCTGGAGCAAGTTTCAAGAAGACAAAGAAGGAATGTACTTAGGTTATTTCTTCCAGAGACAATTGACATTTAAGAAAAGGCTTTATGACTTTGCTATCGGCTATCATCAAGATTTGACAACTGGATTTATTATTATCATTTAGAGAGAACAAGAATACAGATATACACAGCAGTACACTCCGAACAAAATATACAGAAAGAAAAAGGAGATAAACAACTAAAAAAAAGAACAAGTTTTCTTTCTGATTCCTGCTGATCAAAAAGTCTTCATCATTCACACTCCAGACAAACAACATTTCAGTTCTTGCTGAAAACATCTTTTGTTGGAGCATTCTTTTCATTGAAGACCTATCACCCTTGTAGAGCTTCTAGCTTCTAAACTCTTGCTAATCTCAGGGGGAGCTTTGACAACATCTCATCCACTTGTGCTTCTCTTTGATTATTTACAGAGAAGACTACTTCACCATTTTCCTTTTTCCTTTCCTGTAAAAGGGTTTTTGAACTCCCTTCAAAAGTTTTGTTTTGGTTCCTGAGACCTGATCAAAACTCAGTGGTGGCAAGACACCTAATCAAAAAATCTGGTTTGGTTTTTTGAGCACCTGATCAAAAGCTCATTGGTGCCAAGGACACCTGATCAACTCATCTTGCATTGGATTCCTACCAAGGGTGGTAGAAGAGTGGATGTACCCAGGTTTTGGGGAACCACTATAGTTCCTTGTGTATTCTGGTTGTTTGCTATTTTATTTGATGTGTGTTGTT
The DNA here is from genome assembly GCA_039513925.1 of Platanthera zijinensis. Classification (NCBI taxonomy): domain Eukaryota; kingdom Viridiplantae; phylum Streptophyta; class Magnoliopsida; order Asparagales; family Orchidaceae; genus Platanthera; species Platanthera zijinensis. Next base: position 140,345,428 of record CM077090.1, read on the forward strand.
GATTTGCTCTATTGTTTGTTTTATTTTGATTTCTGTCAAGCACTCTACACTATCTAAATTAAGTCTTCCACTGCTAGAATAATTTTCATATTTGCAAAATTATTTTAAAACACTTTATTCACCCCCTATAGAGTGAAGGATTGATCTTACACTCACTTTCAATTGGTATCAGAGGGAGGTTGGTTGCTCAACCAGTTTGGTTGTTCATACAGGCTAACACCTAAACTAAAAGATTTATCTTAAGATTCATCCTTAATAGAGGGTTATTTTTATTATATTTACTTTAATCTAAATCCATGGCACAGAATAAAGATTATGCTAGCACCAGAACTCTAGTGTGCAATCTCTCCAAGTCTGCACTTTGGAAGGCAAGGATCATATTATACATGAATTTCATTGATGAAGATATCTTTAATTCTGTTTTGACAGATTGCCCCAAGCCTCTTGCATGCACAAGTACAAATGTTGTTCCACCACCTTCAGGAACATATGCTGATATAAAGAAATGGAAGGTTGCTGATGCTAAAGATATGAACATCCTAGCTCAAACAATGTCTGATAACATCTTCTAGAAGGTAGCTGAATGCAACTCGGCTAAAGAGATTTGGGACAAGCTATCTGAGCTTGTGTCAGGGCCAGCTGATGAGAGAAAAGATAGGAGATCTCATCTCATTACTCAATATGAGAATTTCAAGAAAGCAGAAAGTGAATTAGTAGCTTACATGTACAACAGATTAAGTCTGATTGTAAGTGAACTTAAGACCTTGGACAAGGAGATCTCTATCACAGAGATAAATGACAAAATCCTAATGTGCTTCCCCAGCACTTGGGATTCAAGGATCTGGCCCATACAAGGATGCCAGAATTCTAAATGAGATCTCTACAGAAGCTCTATTGGTCAAGCTCAAATCTTATGAGTAGCTCATCAAAAATAGTGAAGAACAGAAGAAGACAACTTCTCCAGCAGTCAGGAAGGAGAAGTCAATTGCTTTAAAGGCAATAGAAGAACAGTCTGAAGACAAAGTCACAGGAAAGGAAGAACTGATGAGCCTCCTAGCCCAAAGGTTCTACAAAATGGCAAGGAAGGATTTCAGAAAAAGGTCATCCAGAGGCCAAGAAAAGCCAAGGTATGATAAATCAAATAATACAGAGATTATATGTTATGGTTGCAGGAAACTAGGCCACATACTGTCTGATTGTCCAGAAAATCAAAACAAGGACAAGAAGGACAAGAGAGAAAAGAGAAAAGATAAAGACTCCATAAGAAATCATTATGACAGATCCTCTTCCAGAAAGAACAAGCACACTAGGAAGGGATTTATTGCTGAAACATGGAGTGAAATAGAAGAAGAATCTGATGCATCATCAAGTTCAAGTGATGATGAGGATGATGGACAAGAAAAAGAATTTTGCATGATGGCAATCAATGCATTTCAGAACAACACTAATTCAGACCATGAATCTGAATTTGAATCTGAACCAGAGCTAGAAGAAGTTCAGGTAATTGATTCATTTGATTTCAATTCTGAGGACTTCAAGTCTAAATTTAAAGCACTGTGTTTAGATCTACTCAATTCTGAGAAATAAATTCTCTCTCAGAAATCAACTATCTGAATACAGTACCTTAAGTTAAGATAAGTTCAAACTCTCAGAAGAGTTAGAATGTTGTAGGGAATAGATAGCTTCACTGAAAAGTGAACAATCTGAGGCCAAGAAGTTTGAAGGAACCCTCAATTGGAGAAGTATCAAACTGATGGACATCACAAGCACAGTGAACTCAAGACTCAATAGTACACTAGGCTTGGGTGCTTCATCCAGCCAAGATATTGTGTTAACAACTCCCATTAAATTTATCTCTGATAAAGGAAAAGGAGTTATGGAGGTAGCTAGAAAAAATTCTGATCTAACCAAAAAGAACAAAGTTCAACAGAAATCGTCGAACAGAGCTCGATGATCTTCGTACTGAGCTCAGCGATTTCATGCTAAATCGTCGAACTCAGGTCGATGATCTCTGATCTCTGAACACAGGCAAGATCGATCGATGAACGGAGCTCAACTATCTGACTCAAGATCGTCGAACTCAGATTCACGATCGTCATACAGAGCTCAGAGATACGACCAGTTCTCAAGAGGTATGTAAAAAATTAATTCTAGATATCCTACATCTCAAGGGTTCAACCCTTATATTGAATGGATAATTTCTCCTAGGAGATATCATCCTGAAGGATATAAGAGTCAACCAGAGATGTCTTTCATTTCTGATTTCAAAGGTTATCAAGCTAGACCCAAGGTAAATTGGGTCAAAAACAAATGAACTGTTATTTGTGCAGGTGAAGACCTAACCAACTATGGACCAGCATTAGTAACTAGATAGTGGGTTCTCTAAGCAAATGACTTGAAGCAAGGATAACCTAATATTCTTCAAGGCTGAACATGGACCCAAAGTCATGTTTGGATATTCAAACTTTGGACAGACCAAAGGTTATGATGCAGTCCAAATAGGATCAGTAACATTCAATAAGGTGGCATTTGTGGAAGGACTGAAGCACAATCTTATCAGTATCAGTCAGCTATGTGATGAAGGCTACCAGGTTACATTTAACAAGTCTTCATGCATCATCAAATCAGAAGACAACACAACTGTGTTGACAGGTAATAGAAGAGTTAACATCTATCTAGTAGATTTTCATTCAATCAAGGTAGATGTCTGTTTATTTAACTCTCTTAGCAAACCTAATGAATTATGGCATAAGAGATTAAGACATGTCAACCTTAGAACAATTGCTAGGCTATGTAACGTCCCAATTCGCGCTAGGCCTATCACAACCCGCATTTTCTCCGAATTTAGAAATTATCAGAGTATGAGAAAACATGCGTCATGATGCCACGTCGAGCAGGGGATAACTGCTGATGCTCAGGCAAAACCATCTTCTTACTTAATGAAAGAAATTCATGAGTTTAATGATTAGAAAATCAGTTATATTTTAGAGGCCGTATCCCTCGGCTCGGTGGATCACCTAGTCCATAGTTTAAAACTATACTTATACGCTGCGGAAAAATACTTAATTCAGGTTTATCATCCTAAGGAGTGCATAAGAGTCCCAACAGAATCACTTATGCTATGCAAGACCCTACATTTAATTTATATAATATATAAGAAAACCGTCTTTGTACGTGATTGGAAAATAGTGATTTAGTTTTATAAAACATGCTGATCATGAGCTTTTTTATAATAATAGTTGTAGTTTAAAAATAACTAGCAACCTAACATAAAACCTCCCCAGAGCAAGTAGACTATCTCCAGAAAATGGTAGCAGCAAAATTAATATATCTAGTACAAAGTTAAAAACTAGCAGTGGGCGCCAACAACCGGATCTCTAAAGTCCCAGAGACCACCAGCAACACCACCACAACCTAGCCACCAAACTGGCTACTGCTTAGAAGCTGAGGCATTCAAAAGAAGAAAGAATACCTCAGCAAGCAAAACAAGAAAAAACTACATGAAAGTGTCAACTAGGAAATAAATGAAAGAGGAAAGCACACAGCAGTAAAAGTCAGAACTGCCCAAAATAAGACGACAAGAAATGCACTAAGTGCGAGGAAACAACATCAATCCTGCCCAGGAACTACATCCTACAGGGTCTACTAGGCTACCAAGAGCCCAAAAATGCTGCAATCTACCAAGGAAGAAACTTCTAACACCCTAAGCTGTGGGAGATGGTAGTAGCAAAACAACAGCATGGATCCGGGTTGGAGGCAAACTCAGTCCCCCAACCACCAATTTCCATGCCAACAAGCTCAGGGGTCTACATGTGAAAGCACAAGGGACCTTCCACCCCCTTGCCCAGCCCGTACCTGGAGCAAGATAGAAGAATAAGGGTGGCCTTGGCTAAATAACACAACACCTCTCCCATGAAGAGCTTCAAACCACCACTACTGACCATGACCCACGATTCGGCCTTTAGGAAGGAAAAACATGGCCGATAAGGAAACTCAAAAAGAAATCAAATCAAGGAATTCACTCGGGAACGAAAATCAAGGTAAGGGAAAGTGTTGAAATAACTCAACACGGCTTGGGGTTGAGTGGGACCCACTCAATGCCTAACCAGACCTTGGTGTTGGGTGAGCTAGCCTCACTCAGTGCCAAAACAAGCATGGCGTTGAGTGACGTTGACTCACTCAACGCCTCCTACAAGAACAACTTTGGCATTGAGTGAGCCAACTTTACTCAACGCCAAAACAGCCATGGCGTTGAGTGAGGTACACTCACTCAACGCCCTGGTACTTAACCAGAAATAGAGAAAGTGGCGTTGAGTGAGCTGGCCTCACTCAACGCCAAAACAACCATGGCGTTGAGTGAAGCTCACTCACTCAACGCCCTTACACTTAGCCGCAAAAGAGAACTACGGCGTTGTGTGAGTCCACCTCACTCAACGCCAAAACAGCAATGGCGTTGAGTGAGGTTCACTCACTCAACGCCCTGGCACTTAGCCGCCACGAGGAAAAACCTGCGGCGTTGAGTGAGCTGACCTCACTCAATGCTAAACCAGAAATGGGGTTGAGTGAGGTCATCTCACTCAACGCCAAAGTACTTAGCCTCAGAAAAGGCTATTGCATTGAGTGAGGTCACCTCACTCAATGCCAAAGTACTTGGCTGCACAGAGGTGATGGCGTTGAGTGAGGTCGACTCACTTAACGCCAAAACCGAAATGGCGTTGAGTGAGGTCGACTCACTCAATGCCAAAACACTTGGCTTCATAGGAAAACCGCGGCGTTGAGTGAGCTTGCCTCACTCAATGCCAAAACGGAAATGGCGTTGAGTGAGGTCGACTCACTCAACGCCAAAGTACTTAGCCGCAAGCAGGGGCTACGGCGTTGAGTGAGTTCACCTCACTCAACGCCCCAGTACTTAGCCAAAAAAAATCTAACAAACTGACCATAGCTGTGGCGTTGAGTGTGTGCACCACACTCAACGCCAAACCCGCAAAGGCTTTGAGTGTGTGCGCCACACTCAACGCCAAACCCGAGAAGGCTTTGAGTGTGTGCACCACACTCAACGCCAAATCCCGGGAAGGCTTTGAGTGTGTGCACCACACTCAACGCCAACCCGAGAAGGCTTTGAGTGTGTGCACCACACTCAACGCCAATCCCGGGAAGGCTTTGAGTGTGTGCACCACACTCAACGCCAACCCGAGAAGGCTTTGAGTGTGTGCACCACACTCAACGCCAACCCGAGAGCCCAAACTTGGCTCTCCTAAAAACAACACAGCAGGCACCCCCTTCTCTCTCTCTCTCGGCTTCACCTGCAAGCCACAAACCAGACAACAATCTTGAATTAAATCGGCGGCATTACGCCGGCGGGTTGGGCACCAACAACACAAAGAAGGGGGCTCAATAGGAGAAACTAAGCCTTAAAATTCAGCAAGATACAAGATCAACATGGCCTCTACCCTAGGACTAACCGGGATTTTCAATAATAACAAGAGAACAAGAGAATGGCAAGGGCAAGAACACCACTTGCCTCGATTTCCGGCGAAGCTTGGACGGCTTTCCCTCTCCTTTACTTGGCACTAACAGCAGCAGCACCTAAAACATTCTTCCTAACATTAATGGCGGAAAATCCTCAAAACCGAAATTCCAATCTCACCAAAATTCCACGAAAAACGAATATCTTACCGTCGAAACGAAGATCAAAGAGAGAGCAAGACAACGCCGCTTTCAGAATCGAAATCCATCCACGAACCAGCCCGGAATCACCGACCGAAGGGGTACAGGAACAACGGTTTTCTCTCCACTTTCCGCGAAACAGGAACAGCGGTTTTCGCTTTTGGTCTCGGGAAGAAGGAAGTAGAAGTGGGCCCGCCACTTCTGATTAAGGCTTTTAAATAAGTCTAACACGCCAATTTAGCCTAACCGTCTCCTAAGCCGCCGATTCACTTAAACTAAGAGAATTCAAAAGACAAGGCAATACAAGGCTGCCACCTAAGCAGGAAATAATTGCTGAATAAATTCAGCCGCAGGAACCAACGCTTCAGCCCATAACTGAAAGTTCATGACAAGCCTATTCAAATTAAATAAAATACATATACTATTAGCACACCAAAAACGACGCGAAAACCGAATTACCTCGGAATTCGACGAAATTCGCACCGTAGCTAAATAACCATGCTACGAACACAACGGCGAAGTCGAAATTAACTTTCAACGAACAGAACTCGAGTTATACCCAAATAAAGCCAAACACAAACATTCCCCCGAGAGGCCACACCGGGTCACCAAAAATGACTCGGCTTGCTAAGGAGATCTTGCCAACAGGCTACAGAATAGGGCACTCAGTTCTAAGGAGCTAAACCACACTTCACAAATGGCACAAGCCACGGAAACGCGTCATCGTAACGCCAAACGAGAATAAAAAAAATAATCGCAGAAAAATCGGGGGCGTTACAGTCACTCCTCCTAAAAGAAAGTTTCGTCCCGAAACTTACGCACAACACTCCTACTAAAGAAGGAAAAGTAACCAATAGGAGTTACAAGAAGGGGAACATACCGATCAAATCAGGGAAACAGGTGAGGGTAAGCCTCCCTCATGGCCGACTCTAGCTCCCAAGTCGCGCTCTCCAAATCCTGATTCTTCCATAGAACTTTCACCATCGGAATGGACTTCTTTCGCAGCACTCGCTCCTGAGTATCCAAAATACGGACCGACACTTCAACAAAAGAGAGGTTGGGCTCCAACTGGGGCACAACATCGAAGACCTACCCACTGCTACGCACACACTTCCGCAATTGGCTTACATGGAAAACATTATGAACTCCTGGGAAGTTTGCTGGCAAATCCAATCTATACGCTGACACGCCAATCCGCTCCAAAATCACAAACGGGCCCACATACCTTGGGTCCAATTTCCGATTCTTACCAAACCTCTTTACACCCACTATCGGGGAAACCTTGAGAAATACAAGGTCCCCTACAGAAAACTCTAAGGCAGACCTACGCCGATTGGCGTTCTTCTCGTACCTCTCCTGGGCTATACGAAGCTTCTCCTGAATAAGCTTCACGACAACTTCCATCACCCCAAGAGCATCTGAACCCAACAAAGGCCTCTCACCAGCCTCAGCCAAAAACAACGGAGTTCTGCAGTGCCTGTCATACAAGGCTTTGAACGGAGCCATCTGCAAACTTTCCTGATAACTGTTGATGTATGCAAATTCCATAAGTTGCAGCCGCTCATCCCACGCTCCACCGTGGTCTAAAATGTAGCATCAGATCATATCCTCAACTATCTAGTTCACCAGCTCCGTCTGCCCATTGGTCGTGGGTGGTAAGCAGTAGAATATCTCAGATACGTACCCAATCCCTCCTGCAGACTCTGCCAAAAACGAGAAGTAAACCGGGAGTCTCGATCAGAAATGATACTAACCGGCACACCGTGGAGTCGGATGACTTCATTCAAGTACAACTCCGCTATCTTCTTCATCGGGAAATCAATCTTATATGGCACGAAGTGAGCACACTTCGTCAATCTATCCACTATAACCCAAACAGAATCAAATCTTCTCGGGGATTTCGGTAAGCCCGTAATGAAGTCCATAGATATACTCTCCCACTTCCAAGTCGGGATCTCTAGTGGAGTCAACTTACCACCAGGCCTTCCATGATCAGCCTTTACACGCTTGCAAATGTGGCACTCAGCAAAAAATCGGGCAATATCACCTTTCATGCCATACCACCAGGCAATTTGCTTTAAGTCACGATACAACTTCGTAGATCCCGGATGGTAGGCAATGCTGGATCCATGAGCCTCTCTGCAAATCATACTTCTAATGTTCCCAACAGCGGGGATGCAAAACCTGCCGCGGTACTTCAAAGTACCCGCATCATCGATAGCGAAATCTGGCAACTCTCCCTTCTCTATCCTGATGAATAAGTGCAAAAGATCCAGATCGTCCTTCTGGTGCAGTCTGGTCAAAGAAATCCAAGATGGCTCTGCCACTGATAAACTACTCTGAAAACCGCAGCATCCCACTGATATATCCATAAGGAGGAACTCCTCCACAAAACAATCGACGGAGAGGTTAAAGATCTTTCCCGTCCTTTGGCTCAGGGCGTCGACCACCACATTAGCCTTGCCTGGATGATACTGGATCTCTACATCATAATCGGCCACATACTCTAGCCACCGCCGCTGACGCAGATTCAACTTCTTCTGCGTGAACACGTACTTCAGGCTCTTATGGTTAGTGAAGATCTTGCACTGAGCCCCATAAAGCAGGTGTCTCCACAGCTTCAATGCAAAAATAACCGCTACGAACTCGAGGTCATGCGTAGGATAATTCTTCTCATGAGTCTTCAGCTGCCTAGACTCATAGGCAATCACTTTTCCAATCTGCATTAATACGCAACCCAGTCCTACATGCGAAGCATCCACGTATACATCATAATCCACACCCTCAGTAGGCAGGGTCAGAACAGGAGCAGTGCACAATCTCCTCTTTAACTCCAGGAAGGCTTCTTCGCACTTCTCGCTCCAAACAAAAGCCACGTTCTTCTGAGTCAGCTTGGTCAAAGGTGCAGCTAGGGAAGAGAAACCCTCCACAAACCTCCTGTAGTAGCCGGCCAACCCTAGGAAACTCCTGATCTCCTTAGGCGTATTCGGCCTACTCCAATCCATCACTGCTGCGATCTTTTCTAGGTCGACCGAGATCCCATCCTTGTTCACCACGTGGCCTAGAAATGAGACCTGAGGCAACCAAAATTTGCACTTTCTCAACTTGACGAATAACTTGTGATTCCTCAACTCTGATATGACCAAACGCAAATGCTGCTCGTGCTCCTCAGCATTGCGAGAATAAACCAACACGTCATCGATGAAGACCACCACGAACTTGTCTAAGAAATCCTTGAACACCCGGTTCATCATATCCATGAAGGCTGATGGTGCGTTGGTCAGACCAAACGACATCACCAAGAACTCAAAATGTCCATGCCTTGATCTAAACGCAGTCCGTGGAATATCTGCCTCACGGATCCTGAGCTGATGATAGCAAGAACGAAGATCGATCTTAGAGAACACTGTGCTACCGTGCAACTGGTCAAATAAGTCATTGATCCTCGGCAGAGGGTACCTGTTCTTAGTTGTAACTTTGTTCAGCTCCCTATAGTCGATGCAAAGCCGCATTGACCCATCTTTCTTTTACACAAACAGCACAGGAGCACCCCAAGGCGACGAACTCTGCCTGATAAATCCCATCACCAACAGCTCATCCAACTGAACTCGTAACTCCTCTAACTCACGAGGGGCCATCCGGTACGGTGCCTTAGCAATAGGACGCGTACCCGGCTCCAGATCGATCACAAACTCAACATCCCGCTCGAGAGGAAGGCCAGGAAGATCATCAGGAAAAACATCGGTGAAACCACGAACAACTGGAATTTCCTCCAAGCGTGGTACACTAACAACAGTCCCAACCATCGAGACCAAACAAGCAAAACAATCCGAAGGAAATAGCTTCTGAGCACATACCGCAGAGATGATAGGAGAATCCTGGCATAGATCAGCATACACGCTTCCGGGCTGACCGTCGTCCCTGATTAAGTCCAAGCGCTTCCCTTTGCACAGAATGACAGCATCATACCTAGACAGCCAGTCCATGCCCAAAATAACATGCAAGTCCTCCAGATCAATCAGATTCAGGTCTGCCTTCGCAAGGAAGTCCCCCAACAAAACCGGGCAATCCAATATGCCCAAATCTAACAACACAGATTCACCAGAGGGGAACTTGACACGGAAGGTATCCCGAACTCGATCTAAAGTCAACCGATGTCGCTCCACAAAGGCTCTAGCCACGAACGAGTGGGTAGCACCGGAGTCAAACAGAACACGCGCTCATCGGTTCTTCACCTTAAATTTCCCTATAGGAACATATAAAACAAAGGATCTACCACAACAGTACTGAAAACATTCTAGCAAAACAAGAACAAAACCTTCAGGATGGAAAGACAACTAACCTGAGATGACCTGAGTCGAAGCTTGAGCCTCCTCAGAAGAGATCACGTTCAGCTTCCCCTTTCCCTTATCCACACGCTGAGGTGGAGGTAATGCCTGAAGTGGAACTGCATGAAGAGCAGGCTGAACCTAAGGACACCTAGCCTTGATGTGACCCTTCTGCCCACACTGAAAGCAGACTTTATCCTTGGACCAACACTGGGCCGCATCATGCCCGGGTCGTTTACAAACAGAACAAGATACATCATTCATAGGAGTACTCTGAATCGCATGAACCTGCTCCTTCCTCTGAGTTGCTGCCTTCTTGAAACATCTCTCGACAGGGTGGCCTGACCGGCCACAGAAGCTGCACACCACTTTACTCTTCTTCCCCGGAGCCGCACCAGGTACCTGGGGTTTCTTATCCTCCACAGACTTCCTCTTGTCCTTCCTCATTTGCTGGCCTATGCTCTTTGCGGTCTCAATAGCCTCCACCTTCAGAGCAACCTCTACTACTCCTGCATAAGTCACTGACCCATAAGCAATGGTCAACTGCTGCACCTCGCTCCTCAAACCACCGAGAAATCGCTTAACTCGATCAGCCTCAACGCTGACCAATCCAGGGGAAAAACGGCTCAACTTGCTGAACTTTATCTCATACTCACCCACCGTGAGTTGTCGTTGCTTCAGGTGGAGGAAGTCGTTCATGAGGCGGTCATGCTTGACCGAGGGTAAGAACTTCCTCAACAGCATCTCCTTGAACACTTCCCAAGAGCATCCAGCTACTAAACTCTCCTTCTCTCTCAGCAACCAACTCTTAGCCAAACCTTTAAGCTGATAGGCGGCTATCATCACCCTCTGATCATCTACAATCCCTGAGTATGAGAACATCTCCTCCATGGAGATCAGCCAATCATCTATGACCATGAAATCTGCCTTCCCGTCGTAAGTGGGAGGGCTCAGCCACTGAAACTGCGAGATGAAGGCCATCTCTATCGGCACCACCACTGGAGGTCTCAAGGGTGTAGGAGGAGGATGAACAGCTAACCCCCCCCCCCCCCCACCTGCAGGGACTTGCACTCCCTGAACCTGTCCTGCCACAACTGCCACCAAAGACTGAATCTGGGCTTGCACCTCCTCCAACTACCTGCCCATGGAATCGCTACTCTGACGCAGGCTCTCGATCACCACATCGTTCTGAGCCCCAGATGACTCACCCTCAGATAGGGGAGTCGATCGGGTCGCAGGACGCCTTGCCATCCTAAAATCATAACAACACAAATCAGAACTTAATACAATGACTAGAACTAATAACAAGTACAGACAATACATATATAGATATAGACTTAAAGCTATTAAACTTGCTCTGAGAGTTTATGTTTTTAACAAAAAATTAGATGTTATGCCCTAGCCTAGGATGGTTAACCACCACCTTACTAACTCTTGTACCTAGATCGGGAATACATGACTTTTATATTAATTTGAAAACTTATGTGTGTACATATGTCATCCGACAAATCTTTAGCTTGGCACGTTGTGCTTATGCAATGATATGCTATGCATGCTTGTGCTATGCATTCTAAAAAAAGGCCCTAATGCATGTTATGAGCGGCGTACGCATGAAAATGTTATGCATCCCATACTACATAACATTCTCATGCAACGAAAAAAGAAAACATGCTAGTCGCAGCCATGTGGTGAGGTTATGCATCCCATACTACATAACCCTCACATGTTGCCCCTATGGTGGATCCATATACGAACACATATTATGCATCCCATACTACATAATATGCCCCGTATACTTCATGTTATGCTATGAGTGTTGTGTTCGTGCTTTTGCCAAGACGTGCTGATGACATATCGGTGTGTGAATGACATGATGTTGAACTACTAAAACAATCAAAGAAAGGTTGCCTGACTAACTTGTCAAGCAACCTCCCTCTGATACCAACTGTCACAACCCGCATTTTCTCCGAATTTAGAAATTATCAGAGTATGAGAAAACACGCGTCATGATGCCACGTCGAGCAGGGGATAACTGCTGACGCTCAGGCAAAACCATCTTCTTACTTAATGAAAGAAATTCATGAGTTTAATGATTAGAAAATCAGTTATATTTTAGAGGCCGTATCCCTCGGCTCGGTGGATCACCTAGTCCACAGTTTAAAACTATACTTATACGCTGCGGAAAAATACTTTATTCAGGTTTATCATCCTAATGAGTGCATAAGAGTCCCTAGAGAACCACTTATGCTATGCAAGACCCTACATTTAATTTATATAATATATAAGAAAACCGTCTTTGTACGTGATTGAAAAATAGTGATTTAGTTTTATAAAACATGCTGATCATGAGCTTTTTTATAATAATAGTTGTAGTTTAAAAATAACTAGCAACCTAACATAAAACCTCCTCAGAGCAAGTAGACTATCTCCAGAAAATGGTAGCAGCAAAAGTAATATATCTAGTACAAAGGTAAAAACTACCAGTGGGCGTCAACAACCTGACACGAACCCACTGGCACATATGTATGTCTGTAAGGAAAGTATAGGAAAACTACCTCACTAACAAAACAACCGGATCTCCAAAGTCCCAGAGACTACCAGCAACACCACCACAACCTAGCCACCAAACTGGCTACTGCTCAGAACCTGAGACAATCAAAAGAAGAAAGAATACCTTAGCAAGCAAAACAAGAAAAAACTGCATGAAAGTGTCAACCAAGGAATAAATGAAAGAGGAAAACACACAGCAGTAAAAGTCAGAACTGCCCAAAATAAGACGACAAGAAATGCACTAAGTGCGAGGAAACAGCATCAATCCTTCCCAGGAACTACATCCTACAGGGTCTACTAGGCTACTAAGAGCCCAAAAATGCTGCAATCTACCAAGGAAGAAACTTCTAACACCCTAAGCTGTGGGAGATGGTAGTAGCAAAACAACAGCATGGATCAGGGTTGGAGGCAAACTCAGTCCCCCAACCACCAATTTCCATGCCAACAAGCTCAGGGGTCTACATGTGAAAGCACAAGGGACCTTCCACCCCCTTGCCCAGCCCGTACCTGGAGCAAGATAGAAGAATAAGGGTGGCCTTGGCTAAATTACACAACACCTCTCCCATGAAGAGCTTCAAACCACCACTATTGACCATGACCCGCGATTCGGCCTTTAGGAAGGAAAAACATGGCCGACAAGGAAACTCAAAAAGAAATCAAATCAAGGAATTCACTCGGGAACGAAAATCAAGGTAAGGGAAAGTGTTGAAATAACTCAACACGGCATGGCATTGAGTGGGACCCACTCAACGCCTAACCAGACCTTGGCGTTGGGTGAGCTAGCCTCACTCAGTGCCAAAATAAGCATGGCGTTGAGTGACGTTCACTCACTCATTGCCTCCTGCAAGAACAACTCTGGCATTGAGTGAGCCAACCTCACTCAACGCCAAAACAGCCATGGCGTTGAGTGAGGTACACTCACTCAACGCCCTGGTACTTAACCAGAAACAGAGAAAGTGGCGTTGAGTGAGCTGGCCTCACTCAACGCCAAAACAACCATGGCGTTGAGTGAAGCTCACTCACTCAACGCCCTTACACTTAGCCGCAAAAGAGAACTACGACGTTGAGTGAGTCCACCTCACTCAATGCCAAAATAGCAATGGCGTTGAGTGAGGTTCACTCACTCAACGCCCTGGCACTTAGCCGCCACGAGGAAAAACCTATGGCGTTGAGTGAGCTGACCTCACTCAACGCCAAACCAGAAATGGTGTTGAGTGAGGTCAACTCACTCAACGCCAAAGTACTTAGCCTCAGATAAAGCTATGGCATTGAGTGAGGACACCTCACTCAACGCCAAAGTACTTGGCTGCACAGAGGCGATGGCGTTGAGTGAGGACGACTCACTCAACGCCAAAACCGAAATGGCATTGAGTGAGGTCGACTCACTCAACGCCAAAACACTTGGCTTCACAGGAAGACCGTGGCGTTGAGTGAGCTTGCCTCACTCAACGCCAAAACGGAAATGGCGTTGAGTGAGGTCGACTCACTCAACGCCAAAGTACTTAGCCGCTAGCATGGGCTACGGTGTTGAGTGAGTTCACCTCACTCAACGCCCCAATACTTAGAGAAAAAAAACTAACAAACTAACCATAGCTGTGGCGTTGAGTGTGTGCACCACACTCAACGCCAAACCCGCAAAGGCTTTGAGTGTGTGCACCACACTCAACGCCAAACCCGAGAAGGCTTTGAGTGTGTGCACAACACTCAACGCCAAATCCCGGGAAGGCTTTGAGTGTGTTCACCACACTCAACGCCAACCCGAGAAGGCTTTGAGTGTGTGCACCACACTCAACGCCAAACCCCTCTCATTTATAACTTTTTCTTCTCCACGTCTTCTTCTTCATCAGGTCGGAGCTCTGCCGGAATCCTCCTATGTGCCTCCTCCACCCACCGGGTCAGCTAGAAATTTTCTTAAAGTCCGCGACGCTCCAGAGAAAAAGGCGTTTTGCTACGGAATACATCGCGAATAAAAGAATTACCTAAAAGTGCTACACAGCGATAATAAAAATAGCACGGAGCTGCATTCTAAGCCAAGAAGAAGAAAAAGGCAAAATAAAAAGCAAAATAAAAATAAAAATTCTAACAGCTAAAGCAAAAAAGAAACATGAAATGTACAAATGGAAAAGGGCTTCGATCTACTATCCCCCTATCCAAAAAAAAACTAACAAACTGACCATAACTAACAAACTGACCATAGCTATGGCGTTGAGTGTGTGCACCACACTCAACGCCAAACCCGCAAAGGCTTTGAGTGTGTGCACCACACTCAACGCCAAACCCGAGAAGGCTTTGAGTGTGTGCACCACACTCAACGCCAAATCCCGGGAAGGCTTTGAGTGTGTTCACCACACTCAACGCCAATCTCGAGAAGGCTTTGAGTGTGTGCACCACACTCAACGCCAACCCGAGCAGGCTTTGAGTGTGTGCACCACACTCAACGCCAACCCGAGAGCCCAAACATGGCTCTTCCAAAAACAATACAGCAGGCACCCCCTTCTTTCTCTCTCGGCTTCACCCGCAAGCCACCAACCAGACAGCAATCTGGAATTAAATCGGCGGCATTACGCTGGCGGGTTGGGCACCAACATCACAAAGAAGGGGGCTCAATAGGAGAAACTAAGCCCTAAAATTCAGCAAGATACAAGATCAACATTGCCTCTACCCTAGGGCTAACCGGGATTTTTAATAATAACAAGAGAACAAGAGAATGGCAAGGGTAAGAACACCACTTGCCTCGATTTCCGGCGAAGCTTGGACGGCTTTCCCTCTACTCGGCACTAACAGCAGCAGCACCTAAAACATTCTTCCTAACATTAATGGCGGAAAATCCTCAAAACCGAAATTCCAATCTCACCAAAATTCCACGAAAAACGAATTTCTTACCGTTGAAACGAAGATCTAAGAGAGGGCAAGATAACGCCGCTTTCAGAATCGAAATCCGTCCACGAACAAGCCCGGAATCACCGACCGAAGGGGTACAGGAACAACGGTTTTCTCTCCGCTTTCCGCGAAACAGGAACAGCGGTTTCCGCTTTTGGTCTCGGGAAGAAGGAAGGAGAAGTGGGCCCACCACTTCTGATTAAGGCTTTTAAATAAGTCTAACACGCCAATTTAGCCTAACCGTCTCCTAAGCCGCCGATTCACTTAAACTAAGGGAATTCAAAAGACAAGCCAATACAAGGCTGCCACCTTAGCAGGAAATAATTGCTGAATAAATTCAGCCGCAGGAACCAACGCTTCAGCCCATAACTGAAGGTTCATGACAAGCCTATTCAAATTAAATAAAATACATATACTATTAGCACACCAAAAACGACGCGAAAACCGAATTACCTCGGAATTCGACGAAATTCGCACCGTAGCTAAATACCCACGCTATGAACACAACGGCGAAGTCGAAATTAACTTTCGACGAACAGAACTCGAGTTATACCAAAATAAAGCCAAACACAAACATTCCCCCGAGAGGCCACACCGGGTCACCCAAAATGACTCGGCTTGCTAGGGAGATCTTGCCAATAGGCTACAGAATAGGGCACTCAGTTCTAAGGAGCTAAACCACACTCCACAAATGGCACAAGCCACGGAAACGCGTCATCGTAACGCCAAACGAGAATAAAAAAAATAATCGCAGAAAAATCGGGGGCGTTACAAGGCCCCCGCATGTGTCCTGAGTCAAGAGACTCGCCTCGGGCTCTGGGTGCACTGACGCGAGGTGTTAGGTGCTTTGGATGGAGTGTAGGGTTGAGTGATATCCAGCGAATCGAAATGAAATTGACTAAGGGAAATTCGTCGAGAATGCTCAACGATTCTCGCCGATCGTCGAGTATCGCCGACTGATACTCAACGCACTCAACGCCAGGATTTCAATTAAATTGACTAAGGGAAATTCGTCGAGAAATGCTCAACGATTCTCGCCGATCATCGAGTATCGCTGGCTGATACTAAACATACTCAACGCCAGGTAAATTGGCTAAGGGAAATTCGTCGAGAATGCACAACGATTCTCGCCGATCATCGAGTATCGCCGACTGATACTCAACGCACTCAACGCTAGGATTTCAGTTAAATTGACTAAGGGAAATTTGTCGAGAATGCTCAACGATTCTCGCCGATCGTCGAGTATCGTTGGCTGATACTCAACATACTCAATGCCAGGTAAATTGGCTAAGGGAAATTCGTCGAGAATGCTCAACGATTCTCGCCGATCGTCGAGTATCGCTGACTGATACTCAACGCCCTCAACGCCAGGATTTCAGATAAGATGGCTAAGGGAAATTCGTCGAGAATACTCGGCGATTCTCACCGATCGTCGAGAATGACAGGTCATTCCCGTCGAATTTGACTTGTGTGTTTTCTTCGCCCAGGAAGATTCACCGCCTTATACAGACAAACCGAACCGGACTTCAGGATTCGTGCTGGATGATTTCCTTGACCGGGTCACTTCAATATGACCCATTAGGCGGTCCAATGGGGCATCGACACATGGCGGAAGAGATGTAACCTAATAGGTCGGTCTATAAAAGAAGATAAGCCGAACCCTAGCCGTCACTTTACCGCCGTCGAGCCTTTATCTGCGAATCATCGAGAAAGAGAAGCAGGTCGTCGGAAGTGAAGTTCGGACGGAGGAAAGCTTGCTGGAGCAAGCTTTGGAGGAGGAGAAACGCCCCTTTTTTAGTGAAGAAAAACTACACCAAAGATGCCGCAAAGAAGGATGACACGATCCGTGGTCGGGAATGATCGTACCGCTGGAAATGAGGTGAGCTTCCTCCCCTCTCCCTTGGTGCTAGATCTGTAGATATATTCTAGGAGAGATATCGACTCCATAGAGTCTTGATGGTGAGGAGGAGATTTCCTAGGAAAGCCAAGCCTAGGTTTGTTTTCTAGGCTTTAGCCCCCTCCAACCTCTTCATCCTTCAAAGTGAAGATGAGAGAAGGATTCGTGGATAAATATGGCTTCGTGAGGGTGAATAAGGGTGGACGATTTTCTGGAGGAGATTTTGGGAGTTGGTGCAAGGAGGAAGATGAACGGATGTCGTTCATCTCGCCTTAAGATGCGTGCAGAAATCTGTTTTCTGCACGCAGCGACCTTCGTGGCCAATTTTGGGGGTGTTATGATCATATCTGGGTTTTCGACTAAACACAAAAGTCATAGCCCTCGATATTATCTTTCCAACGAGTGGTTGAAAGTTCCCAGGTAATACCTATAGCCACGGGAAAGTCTGTTCGAATCTGCTGCGGTTGGGGGAAATTCCACCTAGGAAATCTGTACCCTGTACGCAGCAGGCTTCAAGTGGATTTCTGGTGGGATGCGATCAATATGGGCTTTCGACTAAACACGAAAGTTTTAGCCCACGAAATTATCTTTCCAACGAGTGGTTACACGCACTCGTCGGATCTCTTTAGCCTCAGGAATCCTTGGTCGAAGTGGCTGCCCGGGTTAAGGCTGCACCTAAATTATGGGCTTGTGTAACGTGGAATGCGATGTGGTGGAGTTTAATGTTGTAGTCCAACTCGAGGCTTGGGTGGACTCTATTGACGTAGGGTTATGAATCTAAATTCATATAACGAGTTGTGGATAAGTTTAATTGAAGGAAGGAACCTGATATAATTGGGTATATATGATCGGGCAAAAGTATAAATGATTTAACCATGGCCATGATACATGTTGAATGGATAAAAAGGGAATTAGTAATCCAATGCTTAGAGTGTAATCTCCCTACGGGTAGCATTGTGGTAATAACAAGTGCGGTGTTGACTGTCACTAGTTGAAATGAGATTGAGATGAGTAAAGTTTGGCGGTTGGGCTTGGCCCTCGGTGTTCATGTCCCGAGGCTCCTTCCGCATTTGATGGATGGTTGGGCATGGTCCTCGGTGTTCACGTCCCGAGGCTCTTTCCAAGCCACGATATTGTGAAATTGCATGTGGTGTGAGTCGACACACGGTGTCGTAATCCCGGGTCAAGGATAGTGTGGCAGGTCTACGGGCTCGCCAATCGTCACACCGATGGGAGTCGACAGCTAGACCTTGGGCGGTTGGGCTTGGTCCTCGGTGTTCATGTCCCGAGGCTCCTTCCGTGCCAAGTGAACGGTTGGGCTTGGTCCTCGTGTTTTTCTGAGGCTCCTTCCATGTCACGCATAGGCCAGTTCGGGGCTAGGATCTTGGTGCTCATTTACCCAGGAGAACCCGCTGAGCCGTATTACGCATGTGAGCTCCGCTGTTGTGTTCTTAGCATTGAGGCGTATGGAGGCCTAGGCCAGGTAGTGTGGAGACTAGCCTAGAATTGGAGATGCCCGCTCTACTATCACCGTTTGGCCACGACGGATGACGCTTGAGAGGTTAGCTACATGCTCGAATAGTGGGAACTATAAGTCTGTGTCAACATAGCAGTTGCATGTGCATGATCATGGGTGTGTCATTGCATTGCATTCATAGCATTACACTTCATTGTATAATTAAGACCCTCATCGTATAAGTTTTTTTGGGCACTCCTATACGATGGGTTACTTATTATCGAATGACCCTCAACTTATATGCTTGTATGGGCATCCATATAAATTGAGTTACTTACTATTGTAGCTATATACTCTCTTGCTGCTGTAGATAGTAGATTTGTAAACTAAGAGCTTGCTTATTATACACTACTGTTGTTGCTACTTATGATATGTATACTCACTTCACCTGTTGTACTATTGTTATCTATATATTGTACCTGTTCTTTTCTCTGCCCGGTGCCGAGGAGTCGCCGGGGGAGCGGATGTGAAGCCACTTAGTCTTTATGACTAACGGTTGCTTCGTCTTCCTTTTTAGGAGGAAACCCCATAGGTGGAGCAACAGGCTATGCATCCTGACAGCCAGCCCAGGACGATAGGGCCTGAAGCGACGGTACCCTCGCAACCTTCAGTTACAGATGTGAGTGAGAGAGATTTTGTTGTAGCCCTTCGAGGCAAATATATTCATGTACTCTGATTATGTAGAAGCTTGTTAGCTTCTCTTTTGTGATGATTATTGATATATACTTAATGTGGATTGACTTTCTTATACTATTATGGTTGGGTTGGCAATTATGTTTTGATATTGGTTATTGCCGGCAGAATAGGCGTCTTGTGGTACAGGCTAGCCCGTGTGCGAGTGTTACCACAAGGCGGCTGTTCTGGGCATAAGACCCCTCTCGTGTCGTGTCTTGTGTTCCGGGAGGGGGGTCTTACAAATGGTATCAGCTTGCTATGATCCTCCAAGAAGAACGTCACTTAACAATGGTGCCACCCCCGTTTGATTAGTCAGTTTGGGGACAAGCTGACTTAGCGGAAGCAGTGGTGTGCCCATATGTAATTCACACTAAGTTGTCCATCTTTAACCGTAGATTAGCCAACCTAACCCTAGGTTTGTACTGTATGTGTAGATCCCAGTACATGCTGAGCCAGTAAGGGGCACCCCCGCCCCGTCCGTACCTACACAATTCCAACAATCAGAGCTGGGGCAGACGCTCACAGCTATTCTGGATGCCTTTAGGTCCCAATCTTAGCAGGAACCTGTACAACAATAGGGTTCGGGATGTAGTTGGTTAAGCGTTTTCCGAGCTCTCTCCCCTCCCGCTTATATTGGGACAGAGTCAGCAGTGCGTACGGAAGAGTGGCTCGACACTATACAAGAGTTGTTGGCAAGAATAAGATGTCCAAACAACATGGCGGTGACCCTTGTGGTGACACTCTTAGAGCTGCACGCCAAAAGGTGGTGGAAGTCCCTCATGGGGTCCACTTTTCGTGGAAGAGTGTACACGGACATTAGTTGGAGCGAATTCTCCGAAGCCTTCTTAGAGCATTTCATCCCCTCGGCCGCTCGGGATGGTCTGGAAGAGAGATTTTTGTAACTAAAGCAAGGGTCCATGTCAGTGACGGAGTACCAATGGGAGTTTCAGCACCTGGCAAGATTCGCTGACTCCTATGAGCTGGATGATAGAGGGTAAGCCAAACGATTCTACAAAGGCTTGCGAGATCCCCTAAGTCAAGCCCTTTTGTTTATAGCGGACTCTAGTCTAGCGGAGATTATTGATATGGCGAAGAGATTGGAAGCGGACCACTTGGGAAGTGGTAAGAGGCCAGCGGAGGGAGTGATGGAAGACGCCCCCAATAACAGAAGGAGATTCGACAATAAAAGAGGAAGAGGATATCAGAGGGGTGGCGGGCGTTTCCCCCAGAACTTTAGAGAGGAGCGCCCGGTTCCATAACCGCCAGCATTACCTCCACCTCCACAATTTCAACAACACGGCGAAAGGCAGGAACGGGTGTGCTTTGAATGCAACCAACCGGGCCACATTCGACGCTACTGCCCACAACTTTTTGGAGATGCGCCTTTCGCTCTCCCTCCAGCAGCCCTGCGAGGGAGAGGGTATGTGTGTGGTCGAGGACGAGGACCACGAGGAAGAAACCCCGGACCCGCCCGAGATCAGATGTATGCCTTGGACATGACTCAAGAGCGGAACCCTCAAGAGATGATTACAGGTACGATTTGAATTAGTCATTTTGCTTCCATTAATATTCTCTAGTGGCTTAAGATATATTAGACGTCTAGCTTGAGTATTATTAAATGACACTTAGGCACCTTGATGGTCGGCGGGAAACCAGCTTATACGTTATTTGACACCGGCGCCTCACATTCTTTCATGTCCGAAGACTTCATCAAGAATATACCCGGAGTGCAATATTTCACTGGTATTGCCCGAAGAGTACGCCTCCAAGACGAATCTGAGATGACGGCAACCGCGAAGTGTGAGCTAGAGATAACCATTGGGGGAAAGACCTTTGATACCCCTGCCACAATTTTGAGAATACCAGAATTCGACCTCATCCTGGGTATGGCGTGGCTGGATTGGCACCATGCAAGAATCGCCTGTGCGGAGAAGCGCATCTATTTGAGACATGGGGATACTGATGTAGTCTTCCAAGGTATAAGTTTCGCACCACGAATATTGTTATCCTCAATCCAGACCTTGAAAGCTCATATGAGGGGGGATGAAGTCTACATGATACGATTCGAACTAAAAGAGATAAAGGTAGATGTGAAGGATGTGCGGGTAGCACGGGATTTCCCTGAGGTATTTCCCGAGAAATTGCCAGGGTTACCCCCGCATAGAGAAGTGGATTTTCAGATTAAGCTTGTACTAGGAGCTAAGCCTGTCTCCAGGACCCCTTATCGGATGGCCCCAAAAGAACTCGCGGAGTTTAGAGTGCAATTGCAGGAGTTGGTATAATCAGGGTTTGTTCTCCCCAGCTCGTCGCCTTGGGGAGCCCCTGTTCTATTCGTCAAGAAGAAAGATGGAACCCTGCATTTATGTATAGACTATCGGGAACTCAACCGACTGACAGTACGGAACACCTACCCGTTACCTTGGATCGATGAGTTGTTCGACCAACTGGTGGGAGCGCATTGGTTCTCCAAGCTAGACTTGCGCTCGGGGTACTACCAATTGAGAATACAGGAGGATGATATACAGAAAATGGCTTTCAGCTCAATGTACGGCTTATATGAGTTCACAGTGATGCCGTTTGGACTCACCAATGCCCCATCAGCTTTCATGAGCTTGATGAATAAAGTGTTTGAGCCCTACATAGATGTCTTCGTCATTGTGTTCATTGACGACATCCTAGTCTACTCGAAGACGGAGGAAGAACATGCCGGACATCTGGCCTTAGTTTTGGAGAAGCTAAAAGAGCACGCCCTGTTCGCCAAGTTTAATAAGTGTGAATTCTGGCTTAGGGAGGTGGCTTTCTTGGGTCACGTGATCAGTGGTGCTGGACTAGCTGTGGATCCGGCCAAGGTGCGTGTCGTGAAGGAGTGGTCGCCTTTGAAGTCGGCGGCCGATGTGAGGAGTTTTCTTGGACTTGCCGAATACTACCGCAAGTTCGTAAAAGGATTCTCCAAGATCTCCCTCCCGCTTACTTCCTTGACAAAGAAAGGAGTGCCATTTGAGTGGACACCCCAGTGTGAAGCGGCTTTCCAGGAATTGAAGGATAGACTTACCTCCGCCCCCATCCTTGTCCTTCCATCTGGGAAGGAAGGATTTCAAGGTTACACGGACGCGTCTTATCGGGAGTTGGGAGCGGTGTTGATGCAGCACGGGCACGTAATTGCTTATGCTTCAAGACAATTGAAGAAGCATGAAATAAATTACCCGGTGCATGATTTGGAGCTAGGAGCGGTGGTGTTCGCCTTGAAGGTATGGAGGCATTATCTATACGGCGTCCACTACGAAATCTTCTCGGATCATAAAAATTTGAAGTACGTCCATACCCAGAAGGAATTGAACTTAAGACAACGGCGGTGGTTAGAGTTTCTATGCGACTATGAGTTCACCTTGAACTACCACCTCGGAAAAGCAAACTCGGTAGCCGATGCATTGAGTAGGAAAGTACCCGGCTCAAACCCAGAATCTCGATTGATGAGCATGGAGTTGGCACGGATGATCGAGGAGATGGACATCACCTTAATATTTAAGGCTTCTTCGGAATATACGGAGTACCTGTCCAGCATGAGCATAGTTTGTGATATCCTGGACCGGATCCGAGTGGAGCAAGGATTGGATGCGGCTTTGGCCCCGACAATAAAGTTAATCGAAGACGGGACTACCGATGAGTACACACTAAAGGACAGCCTCGTTTACTTTCGCGGCCTAATCTACATTCCCAAAGGTGGCAGAATCCGGGAGGATATTATGAGAGAAGCACATTGCTCTCAATATTCCGTGCACCTAGGAATTTCAAAGATGTATGCCGGCTTACGAAAGATGATGTGTTGGCCAGGAATGAAGAAAGATGTCTGGCACTTTGTCACGCATTGTGATGCCTGCCAAAGAGTGAAGGCAGAATGTAGGAGCCCCGGTGGCCTGTTACAGTCATTGCCAATCCCCGAATGGAAGTTTGAGGATATCTCCATGGACTTCGTACATGGGCTACCTCGCTCCCGCTCAGGAAATGATTCAGTGTAGGTGATCGTTGACCGCCTAACAAAAGTTGCCCAGTTCATTCCTATGAAGAAGGAGGCTCATGTGGACCTCTTAGTAAGTCTTTTTGTGGAGCAGTTTGTACGGTATCACGGCGTACCTAAGACGATAGTTTCGGACCGTGATGGTCGTTTTACCTCCAAGGAGTGGAAAGAGGTACAGGCATATTTGGGCTCGCGCCTTACCTTCAGCACCGTATTTCATCCACAGACGGACGGGCAGTCTGAGCGGACCATCCGAACATTGGAGGACCTGTTGAGGTTGTGTGTGATAGATAGGGGAGAGCCGTGGGAAAGACTCTTGCCCTTAGTGGAATTCTCCTACAACAACAGCCATCAAGCTAGCATTGGCATGGCACCCCATGAAGCCCTATATGGAAGGAGGTGTAGAACCCCCTTGTCTTGGGTGCAAGATGAAGACCCGAAGACTTTGGGTGTTGAATATATAGATGACACGAATGCGGTGGTTTAGTTGATACGGGATCGTATGTTGGAGGCACAAAGTCGGTAGGCGAAGTATTACAACGCTAAACACCGGATGGTGGAATTTCAGGTAGGAGACAAGATGTTTCTGAAAATCCGACCGATGCATGGAGTGTCATGGGTGCGAGGAGTGAAGAAGCTCAGTCCACGGTATGTTGGGCCCTATGTCATATTGGAAAGGGTTGGCCCTTTGGCCTATCGGCTGGAGCTGCCGCCCGAGCTAGAGAATCTCAACGATGTGTTCCATGTATCGTCGCTTCGGAAGGCGCTGTTACGGCCTGAACAATACATCCCCACAACTGATGGTAAGGTGGCGTCTGATAGATCTGTGCGATTGGAGCCTGTGCGGATCGTTGATGATGAGATAAGAACCTTGCCCCGCAAAAGTGTTCCCTTGGTAAAAGTGCTATGGTCTAATCATGGGAAGGAGGAATTCACATGGGAGGTAACGGATTTGATGCAAAGACGCTACCCGGAGCTGTTTGCTTTAGGTAATTTTATTTAAAAGCATATTTTGTTTTCTGTATGCTTTACTCGCCATGACCTCAGCCTGATTTCGGGGACGAAATATTTTTATTTTGTTTATAGGATTTGTAACGTCCCAATTCACGCTAGGCCCCTCGCACGAGTCCTGAGTCAAGAGACTCGGATCGGGCTCGGGGTGCACTGACGCGAGGTGTCAGGTGCGTTGGATGGAGTGTAGGGTTGAGTGATATCCAGCGAATCGAAAGGAAATTGACTAAGGGAAATTCTTCGAGAATGCTCAATGTTTCTGGCCGATCGTCGAGTATCGCCGACTGATACTCAACGCACTCAACGCTAGGATTTCAGTTAAATTGACTAAGGGAAATTCGTCGAGAAATGCTCAACGATTCTCGCCGATCGTTGAGTATCGCTGGCTGATACTCAACATACTCAACGCCAGGTAAATTGGCTAAGGGAAATTCGTCGAGAATGCTCAACGATTCTCGCCGATCGTCGAGTATCGCCGACTGATACTCAACGCACTCAACGCAAGGATTTCAGTTAAATTGACTAAGGGAAATTCGTCGAGAATGCTCAACGATTCTCGCCGATCGTCGAGCATCGCTGGCTGATACTCAACATACTCAACGCCAGGTAAATTGGCTAAGGGAAATTCGTCGAGAATGCTCAACGATTCTCGCCGATCGTCGAGTATCGCCGAATGATACTCAATGCCCTCAACACCAGGATTTCAGATAAGATGGCTAAGGGAAATTCGTCGAGAATACTCAGCGATTCTCACCGATCGTCGAGAATGACAGGTCATTCCCGTCGAATTTGACTTGTGTGTTTTCTTCGCCCAGGCAGATTCACCGCCTTATACAGGCGAACCGAACCGGACTTCGGGATTCGTGCTGGATGATTTCCTGTACCAGGTCACTTCAATATGACCAATTAGGCGGTCCAATGGGGCGTCGACATGTGGCGGAAGGGATGTAACCTAATAGGTCGGTCTATAAAAGAAGATAAAGCCGAACCCTAGCCGTCACTTTACTGCCGTCGAGCCTTTATCCGCGAATCATCGAGAAAGAGAAGCAGGTCATCGGGGGAGAAGTTCGGACGGAGGAAAGCTTGCTGGATCAAGCTTTGGAGGAGGAGAAACGCCCCTTTTTCGTGAAGAACAACTACACCAAAGATGCCGCAAAGAAGGATGACACGATCCGTGGCCAGAAATGATCATACCGCTGGAAATGAGGTGAGCTTCCTCCCCTCTCCTTTGGTGCTAGATCTGTAGATATATTCTAGGAGAGATATCGACTCCACAGAGACTTGATGGTGAGGAGGAGATTTCCTAGGAAAGCCATGCCTAGGTTTGTTTTCTAGGCTTTAGCCCCCTCCAACCTCTTCATCCTTCAAAGTGAAGATGAGAGAAGGATTCGTGGAGAAATATGGCTTCGTGAGGGTGAATAAGGGAGGACGATTTTCTGGAGGAGATTTTGGGAGTTGGTGCAAGGAGAAAGATGAACGGATGTCGTTCATCTCGCCTTAAGATGCGTGCAGAAATCTATTTTCTACACGCAGCGACCTTCGTGGCCAATTTCGGGGGCGTTTTGATCATATCTGGGTTTTCGACTAAACACGAAAGTCGTAGCCCTTAAAATTATCTTTCCAACGAGTTGTTGCACGTTCCCAGGTAATACCTGTAGCCACAGGAAAGTCTATTCGAATCTGCTGCGGTTGGGGGAAATTCCACCTAGGAAATCTGTACCCTATACGCAGTAGGCTTCGAGTGGATTTATGGTGGGATGCGATCAAATCTGGGATTTCGACTAAACACAAAAGTTGTAGCCCACAAAATTATCTTTCCAACGAGTGGTTACACGTACTCGTCGGATCTCTATAGCCTCGGGAATCCTTGGTCAAAGAGGCTGCCCGGGTTAAGGCTGCACCTAAATTATGGGCTTGTGTAACGTGGAATGCGATGTGGTGGAGTTTAATGTTGTGGTCCAACTCGAGGCTTGGGTGGACTCTTTTGACGTAGGGTTATGAATCTAAATTCATATAACGAGTTGTGGACAAGTTTAATTGAAGGAAGGAACCTGATATAATTGGGTATATATGATCGGGCAAAAGTATAAATGATTTAACCATGGCCATGATACATGTTCAACGGATAAAAAGGGAATTAGTAATCCAATGCTTAGAGTGTCATCTGCCTACGGGTAGCATTGTGGAAGTAATAAGTGCGGTGTTGACTGTCACTAGTTGGAATGAGATTGAGATGAGTAAAGTTGGGCGGTTGGGCTTGGCCCTCGGTGTTCATGTCCCGAGGCTCCTTCCGCATTTGATGGATGGTTGGGCTTGGTCCTCGGTGTTCATGTCCCGAGGCTCCTTCCATGCCACGATATTGTGAAATTGCATGTGGCGTGAGTCGACACACGGTGTCGTAATCCCGGGTCAAGGATAGTGTGGCAGGTCTATGGGCTCGCCAATCGTCACACAGATGGGAGTAGACAGCTAGACCTTGGGTGGTTGGGCTTGGTCCTCGGTGTTCATATCCTGAGGCTCCTTCCGTGCCAAGTGAATGGTTGGGCTTGGTCCTCGTGTTTTTCTGAGGCTCCTTCCGTGTCACGCATAGGCCAGTTCGGGGCTAGGATCTTGGTGCTCATTTACCCAGGAGAACCCGCTGAGCTGTAGTACGCATGTGAGCTCCGCTGTTGTGTTCTTAGCATTGAGGCGTACGGAGGCCTAGGCCAGGTAGTGTGGAGACCATCCTAGTGGTGGAGATGCTCGCTCTACTGTCACTGTTTGGCCACGACGGATGACGCCTGAGAGGTTAGCTACCTGCTCGAATAGTGGGAACTATAAGTCTGTGTCAACATAGCAGTTGCATGTGCATGATCATGGGTGTGTCATTGCATTGCATTCATAGCATTACACTTCATTGCATATTTAAGACCCTCATCGTATAAGTTTGTATGGGCACTCTTATATGATGAGTTATTTATTGTCAAACGACCCTCAACTTATATGCTTGTATGCGCATCCATATAAGTTGAGTTACTTACTGTTGTAGCTATATACTCTCTTGCTACTGTAGATAGTAGATTTGTAAACTAAGAGCTTGCTTATTATACACTACTGCTGTTACTGCTTATGATATGTATACTCACTTCACCTGTTGTACTACTATTATCTATATATTGTACATGTTCCTTTCTCCGCCCGGTGCCGAGGAGTCGCCGGGGGAGCGGATGTGAAGCCACTTAGTCTTTATGACTAACGGTTGCTTCGTCTTCCTTTTTAGGAGGAAACCCCGCAGGTGGAGCAGCAAGCTATGTAGCCGGACAGCCAGCCCAGGACGACAGGGCCTGAAGCGACGGTACCCTCGCTACCGTCAGTTACAGATGTGAGTGAGAGAGATTTTGTTGTAGCCCTTCGAGGCAAATATATTCACGTAATCTGATTATGTAGAAGCTTGTTAGCTTCTCTTTTGTGATTATTATGGATATATGCTTAGTGTGGATTGACTTTCTTATACTATTATGGTTGGGTTGGCAATTATGTGTTGATATTGGTTGTTGCTGGCAGAATAGGCGTCTTGTGGTACAGGCTAGCCCGTGTGCTAGTGTTACCACAAGGCTGCTATTCTTGGCATAAGACCCCTCTCGTGCCGTGTCTTGTTTTCTAGGAGGGGGGTCTTACAGGCTATCCAAGGACAACCTTGTTAGAGGACTACCTTCTTGCCCCTACCAGAAGGAAGGACTCTACAGGTCTTGTCAATTAGGCAAGCAAACTAAAAACAGCTTTAAGTCACTTAATAAGAGTGATTCACCTAGGATTTTGTACTTGTTACATATGGATCTATTTGGACCCATTATTGTACAAAGCCTAGGAGGGAAATCTTATACTTTAGTAGTTGTAGATGACTTCTCTAGATTCACATGGGTGTTCTTTCTGAGGAATAAGTCTGATAACTTCAAATGTTTGACATAGTTTCTCAAATGTATACAGATTCAGTTCAATACTCACATAGCCCGGATCAGATGTGATCATAGGACAAAGTTTGATTCTCTTCTTATGCAAGAGTTCTGTCAGAGGGAAGGGATCAGACACACTTTCTCAGCTCCTAGAACTCCTCAATAGAATGGGGTAGCTGAAACGAAGAATAGAACCCTTATTGAATCTGCCACAACATTATTGACAGATGCTCACCTTCCTCTATCCTTTTGGGAAGAGGCTGTAAACACTTCAAACTATGTTTTGAATAGGAGTTTGATACATAAGCTAAAGGTCAAGACTCTCTATGAATTACTCAAAGGGAAGAATCCTAAAGTTGATAATCTTAGAATTTTCGGTTGTATTTTCTACATTCATAACAATAACAAGAAATACTTAGCAAAATTTGAAGCCAAAGCTGATGAAGGAGTGTTTCTTGGATACTCCATGATCAGTAAGGCCTATAGGGTTTATAATAAATCATCTCATAAAATTGAAGAAACAGTGCATGTCTCTTTTGATGAAACTAACATGTCTTATAGGAAGAAGAGCACTTCTACCATAGACCCTTTGCAGGTACATTCTCTATCAAAGAATTTGGACAGGCTGAATGTCATTAAAAAAGATCCATATCCCTCACCAACTCAACAAGAAGCTGAAAGCATTGAAAATGAAGATGATAGTCAGATTTTAGCATGTCATGGTGACAATCCAAATGAAAATCCAATTGTTGTTCCACAAGAGGAAATAACAATGCAGGTTGGTGAACAATCAACACACATTGTTGATTTAGTAACATCAAGAGACCATCCAATCTCCCAAGTGATTGGAGACATCTCAGCTTGTTAACCCCAGAATCCGCAACATCTCAAGCTAGGCATCTTACCCTTCCCTCGCTGAACTTAAGTACTCAGTTCGCCCAGCTCGCCAGTGGGCATGGTCCGTCACCTAGGCGGACTCCAGAAATCCGTCCGCTCAGATCGCCCTCAGTTCACAGCCCTGCTAGATCGGCGAATCGGGTTCAGACCGGCAGGTTCCGAGTCAGGCCGCCCAGGCCGCTCAGGTCGCGGCTAGTCTAAAGGTCACGCGCTCAGTGCGGCCAAGGGGGGTCTCCAGCTCGCTGGCCCAGTCCGCCTGTCCCGCGTGGGCTGCTTGTTCCTTCTCCTTTTTTGTTTCCCGTCACCGCTGCCCGGCTCTTTTGTACCCCGGGCAGCCGGTTATTTTAGCCCTGCCCGCTTGGGCAGGCCCCCAGCCTATAAATAGGGGGAAGCGGTGCACCCAAAGGACGCTGACTCGAGCCCAGGAGCCCACTTGTTAAAGGCTGCGGACTTGAATCTCTTGCTTTGCGACCTCCGACTTGCTTTCCCCATTGCTTTCTTTTTCTTTTCTTGTAACCGCATCTTGATAATAAAAAGTAAGCCCGTCGCAGGAGTGGTATTTAGGCCGCGACGGGTGAAGTCTGGTGTTGCCGTGCTCTACGGCTCCGTTGCCTTTCCGTTCCTTTTCTAGTCCGCCAAGTAGATTGCTGCTCGCAGTTTGTTTTTCCCTTCTTTTCCCCAAGTGCTCGAACGGTTAGCTGGTGGTGCCCGAGTCCGTCGCTTTTCGAGCATCAACAGTTAACACGCGGCCTTCAGATTCGAGCAGTTTCTTGAAACCGCGGATAGAAATGTCAGACCGCCGAGGTCGCCGCTCCGACCGCTCCATCTCGCCCGATGACTCGCTGTGGGAGGCGTTGGAGCAGTCCCGCTGGGAAGCCGAAGTATCTCGAAGAGAGACTGACCAGCGGCTCGATACGATCAGCCAAGCCCTGTTAGCGTTGACTCAGCGACTTGCTCCCCAGGTTGCTGAAGAAGTTGCTGAGACACCAGTCCGCCGGACCCCGGCTCGTCGCACCCCTCTTCAGCAGTCGCCTGCGACTGCGCCTCCGCCTCTCCACCAAGCTCAGTCCGCAGTTCCCCCGCGACCTCAGGCGGCTCAGTTCGCCCCTCTGATGGATTTCTTCAGGGAGGCAGCCCGAGGGACCCCTGCTCGCCGACTAGACTTTGTCGATCGGCAGTCCGCAGAACTCGCAGAGTTTCATCCTCCAGTCCCTTCTACTGATTCAGAAACTCCCTCTCCCTTCATCGATCGAATCCGATGGGAGTCAGCGCCAAGCAATTTCAGAGAGCCTCGTCTCCCTTTTTATTCAGGGGAGACTGATCCGATCTCCCACCTGCAGGCATTCGAAGGGGCAGTAGCATTGAGAAGCCTCTCCGATGCCCTGAAATGTAAACTTCTGGTAACCACTCTTGATGGTCAAGCGAGAGAATGGTTTTATGAGTTGCCTCCAGGTACCATTTCCTCCTTCGCTGAGCTTCGCAGCGAGCTGCTCCTGAGGTTCGCAACCTCTAAGAAGAGAAAGGATGGGCCGGCAGCCCTTTTTGATATTAGGCAAAGAGACAATGAATCTGTGGCAAGATTCGTTGATCGGTTCCAGAAAGAAATTCAAGGGGTAAGGAACGTGAACCCCGATTATTATAAAGTTGCCCTGATTCACGGCCTCCGGGAGGGCCCGTTGAAATTCAAAGTGACAACAAAAGCACCATCAACCTATCAGGAGCTCATCGCGATAGCCAATCGCTTTATTGAGGGGGAAAATGCCAATCCTACCTATATCTCATCCCTGACAGCTAAAGCTGGAGGAAGGGATGACCCTCACTCCTTTTCCAACAATCAGTACCACAGTAAGCCTCCCCGACCTGATTTCCACCCTCCACCTCAAAGGGGGCGCAACCTCCGCCATAAAAAACCTTTCCTCAGCCATCAACAGTTTCATGATCAGAGACTGCCGTTGGTCGCCGCTCCCGCCGTTCCCCTTCAAGCGCTCCCCATTCTTCAGAGAACCCAGCCAGCTCCAAATCTTCGCGGGAGCAGCCCTTTGAAAGAGCTTGCAGACCTAGGCATCGATTTTGAAGAGGTTGCCCAAGTAATCCAGAAGAAAGTTGAAGAAAAGAGACAAGGGCCTCAGAGAGATTGGAAGCCCAGAGACAACTCTCAGTTCTGTAATTTTCACAAGGAGAAAGGTCATCTGACTAAAGACTGCAAGGCTCTTCAGAAGCTAGTTGAGAGGTTTCTCACCGAGGGCAAGCTCGAGGACCTGGGCAGGAAGAATGATTCTTCAAGGCCTTCCACCTCCAAGGGCAAGGAGGTGGCTGAAGTTCACCAGGAATGCATAGAGATAAGGGATGAAGGCCATCTGGGGTTCATTGACATCCAAAATGAGTGTATTGATGTTGTGGATGAGGGGGCCTTGGGAAGACTCTTTTTCATCCATGGCGGAGCAGGGGCTGAATCTACCCGGAAGTCCTCCTTGACAAGGCTTTCGCGAACTGAGGTTGCTTCTACTTCTTCTGCCCCACCTTCTGAAGTCGTCACCTTTGGCTCTGCGGACCTTCCTGCAACCGCCAACCCCTTCGACGATGCCATCGTGGTCCAGGCAGCCATCGGAAACTTCACGGTCGATAGAATCCTCATCGACACCGGCAGCTCCGTGAATCTCCTCTTTAAGTCCACTTTCGAAGCCCTGAGGACTGGAAAGACTCTGCTTTCCACCGAAGGGCCGCTCTATGGCTTCTCAGGAGAAAGGAAGGAGGTTGAAGGAAGTGTCACACTCACGGTGACGCTCGGAGGGGTGACCAAAGAAATCCAGTTCATAGTGGTAGATGCTCCGAGCAGCTATCATGCCATCTTTGGAAGACCATTGTTAAACAAATATCGCGCCATCATTTCAACATACCATCTAGCCATCAAGTTCTGCAAGGATGGCCGCCAGTGTAGGGTCAGGAGCGACCCGAGGCAGGCTCGAGAGTGTTACCTCCGAACGGTCAACATGACTGAGGTTTCCCCCCCAGCTTTTCCAGCAGCAGCAGAAGCCACTCCTTCAAAAGATGCTGAGATTAGAGAAGGCGCTCACCTGGAACCTGCCCAGGTGACACAAGAAGTCCCCATCGCAGAAGGAGAAGGAAGAAAGCTCTCTATCAACTCCGAATTGCCAGAGGATCAAAAGGCGGAGTTGATATCTTGCCTATTGGAGAATCTGGATGTCTTCGCTTGGTCAGCGGAGGACATGCCAGGGGTGGATCCCGACGTGGCTTGCCACCATCTCAATGTCGATCCAGCCGCCAAGCCCGTCCAGCAAAAAAAGAGGGATGTAGCTGTCAAGCTAGCAGAGCCCATCAGAGAGGAGGTTGCTAAACTCCTCAAAGCGCGCTTCGTTCAAGAGATTCAGTATCCCGAGTGGGTCTCTAATGTTGTAATGGTTAAGAAACCTGGGGGAAAGTGGCGTATGTGTGTAGATTTCACTCGTTTGAATAAAGCATGCCCGAAAGATTTCTACCCCTTGCCTCGGATAGATTTATTAGTTGATTCTGCGGTAGTGTATCCGTTTATGAGTTTTTTAGACGCATTCTCTGGTTATCACCAAATAAGAATGCATAAACCTGATATCCCTTGCACATCATTCATCACTAATGACGGTTGTTATTGTTATCTTGTGATGCCCTTTGGGCTTAAAAATGCTGGCGCAACCTATCAACGCATGATGGACCAAGTGTTTAAAGAACAAAAAAGTAGAAACCTCGAGGTGTATGTGGATGACCTTCTGATTAAGAGTAGGTCTCTTCCGCAGCACCTGGTAGATCTTGTAGAGACCTTTTCTACTCTACGAAGGCGCAAAATAAAGCTTAACCCGTTAAAATGCGTCTTTGGGGCAAGTAAAGGGAAATTCCTCGGCCATCTCCTTACTCCCGAGGGTCTAGCTCCCAATCCTGATAAGGTTAAAGCCATCCTTGGTATGACCCCTCCCCGTTCACCCAAAGAGGTTCAGCAGTTAGGGGGGAGGTTGGCAGGACTCGGGAGGTTCATCTCTCGAGTTGGAGATAAAAGTGCACCATTCTTTAAGACTCTTCGGGGAGCGTCCAAGTTTCAATGGACAGAAGAGTGTTCCTTGGCTTTTGAGCAATTGAAAAAGCAACTAACCTCAACTCCTTTACTCCAAAGCCCTCGAGCAGGGGAGGCGTTATTCCTATACCTAGGGGTTGGTCCCGAGGCAGTTAGTTCAGTTCTGGTTCGCGAAGAAAGCAGGAGGCAGTTCCCTGTTTACTATGTCAGTCACATCCTGAAGGATGCAGAGGCAAGGTATCCCATCCTAGAGAAGCTAGCTTTAGCATTAGTTATGTCTGCCCGCAGACTCCGTCCGTATTTCCAGGCTCATTCAATTCAGGTAGTTACTGATCAACCTTTGAAGAATGTGTTAGAAAAACCAGAGCATTCAGGCAGGCTAGCTAAATGGGCAATCGAGCTGAGCGAGTTTGAAATTTCCTATGTGCCCAGAACAGCTATCAAGGCACAGGTGCTTGCAGATTTCATGATTGATACAACAGAATCCAGCTCGGACCAAGCAGCAAGGTCCCCTTTATCTTGGGCCATTTATGTGGATGGAGCTTCTGGTAGAAACTCCTCGGGTGCAGGAGTAGTTCTGATAAACCCGAATGGTGTCAAACTTGAGCAGGCCATCAAGTTCTATTTTCTAGTAACTAACAATCAGGCGGAATATGAAGCTTTATTAGCCGGCTTGAGGCTTGCACGAGAGCTTGGAATTGATCACGTCCATATCAAGACTGATTCATTGGTAATGGCTTCACAAGTTCTTGGCAACTTCGAGACCAGGGAGCCAGTGTTGAGGAGGTATCTGATGTTGGTAAAGGTTGAGGTTGGCAGATTCAAAAGTTTTACTATTGAGCACATTCCAAGAACAGAGAATGAGGAGGCCGACGTTCTCGCAAAATACGGGCTCTCGTCAGGAGGGACAACTTCTGAACTTTTCCGCCCAGCGGTGGAGGAAGAAGGGTTAATGCAAATCGATCAGTGTCCCTCTTGGATGGATCCACTCATTCTCTACCTGTCAACCGGGAATCTACATCAGTCAGTCAAGGATAAGAAGAAATTCAGGTTGAAGGCAGCACACTATTACTTGATATCCGACATTCTCTACAGGAAAACCTTTTTATCCACAATGGCAAGATGTGTTTCAGAAAGTGAGGTTCCCACCATTCTCCGGGAAGTGCATTCTGGCGAGTGCGGAAGTCATTCGGGAGCAAAAACATTAGAAAGAAGGATCCTGCGGCAAGGTTACTTCTGGCCTACAATGAAGAAGGACTTTGAGACCTATGCGAGAAAATGTGTTCAATGCCAAAAATTCGCCCCTCTTCAGCATCAAGCAGCTCAATCTCTCAGGTCGATTATAACCCCTTGGCCCTTTGCTGTCTGGGGAATGGATCTCATTGGCCCTTTTCCCATGGCGAGTGGGCAGCGGCGTTTTATTATAGTCATGATCGACTACTTCAGTAAGTGGATTGAGGCTAAAGCATTGTCAAAGACAACAACCCAGGTCGTGAGGAATTTTATTTGGGGAGAGATAGTCTGCCGACATGGAATCCCTATGGCAATAATCACCGATAATGGACCACAGTTCAATAATGCGGAAATGATAGACTTTTGCAGACAGATCGGAACAGAGCTGCGCTTCGCATCGGTGCATCATCCCAGAAGCAATGGTCAAGTAGAAGCAGCTAATAAGCAAATCCTCAACCTGCTTAAGAAAAAGGTTCAAAATCTCAAAGGCAGTTGGGCTGATCAACTTCCCTCAGTCCTTTGGACCCTGAGAACAACACCTTCATCTGCAACAGGAGAAACCCCGTTCAAGCTTTCTCACGGGTCCGAGGCATTGATTCCTGTTGAGTTTGAAGTCCTGTCGCCTAGGGTACTGCTTGCCAGGCAAGGCATGGAGGATTGGCTTGAGTTGAACAGCGAGGAGATAAGGTTCAGTCTGGAGCATATCGAAGAGGTCAGAGACAAGGCTGCTATCAGGCAGGAGGAAGTAAAAAGAAGAATGGCCCGTTACTTCGATAAGAACGTAAGGATCAAACACTTTCAAGTGGGGGATCTGGTTCTTAAAAAGGTCGATGCTGCTGCAAGAGCCAGCTCAGTTGGGAAGCTTAATCCTAGCTGGGCAGGACCATTCATTATCAAGGAAGCACTTCAAAATGGGGCCTACCGGTTACAAACGTTTGAGGGTGAAGACATGCCGCACACATGGAGCGGAGATGACCTAAAGCGGTTCTTTTCCTGAACTTCTTTTCTTTTCTTCCGATGTAAACTCTTTAAGAGGTTCACTATTAATAAAAATTCCTTGCCAACACTTTTATCAAGTATCTTTGTGTTTCAAGCATTGACAGTTAAATATATGGAGCAAGGATAACTCTAAACGATTCTCTCTGAACTCTCTATTTTATGGTCATACGAATCTCTCAAAATTGGTACTCGCCTAAATACTCATGCTAACACTTCTTCGAATGCCTCTTCTTTCTTACCTCCTCGAGCAACTCCCGGCAGTTGCTTGATGCCAGGAGATATCGCCGTGTCCAGCAAAAACCTCCCCTAGAACCGTTGGTGTCAGCATAACACCACGACGACCACGTGATGCGGGGAGATTTCACACCGTGTAGTGGGAGCCTACCAACTCTAGTGCGGTAGGATACTGGATTTCGGATCCCGGCTAGTACCTAACCCCACTTCTGCATTATGGAGGAGCAAAGTGGAGGTCAGCTCTACCACGCCACTTAAGGGATATTGTTACAACCCAGATGATCGCATGGGGAAAGCAATGACGCTCCGGCCGCACCTACCCCCAGATCATCTTGGGGTCGTGATTCTCGAACACTCCTTGGTACCCTCAAGCAGTGCCTGCAGGAGACCCACAGTCTTGTCGATCTCAAAGGAAAGCAATGCCGCTCCGGCCGTACCTGCCCGAGAGATCGACTTAGACTGTACTCCAGGCAAGAGGGCAGTAAATTGAGTCTGCAGATCCCGAGGCCCGGTGAGGAAAGCAATGCCGCTCCGGCCGCACCTACCCGCTTGGCCTCCGGACTGCGTCTTTCTTCTTCGCAGGGGTTATTGTTCATTAATGAAGTGCGGAATCCAGATGTCTTGTCCGCTCAGTCCGCTGTCCCATGGGTTGATTCTGTAATTCATAACCTTGTGAGGAAAGCAATGCCGCTCCGGCCGCACCTACCCACTTGGTTGTGAACTACAGGTCATTTCTGATATTATTGTTCGTTAATAAAGTGCGGACTCCAGATGTCTTGTCCGCTCAGTCCGCAGTCCCATGGGTTGATTCTGTAATTCATAACCTAGTGAGGAAAGCAATGCCGCTCCGGCCGCACCTACCCGCTTGGTTGTGAACTACAGGACATTTCTGATATTATTCATTAATGAAGTGCGGACTTCAGTTGTATTATCCGCTCAGTCCGCCGTCCCTTGGTTAGGTCATTTCTGATGTTGCTGGCTGAGGCAGTGCGGGTTTCGGTTTTCTAATTCGCCTAGTCCGCAGAATTCGTTCGATGCATACAATGTACTTAGAAGAAATTCAAGCGTACATACCTGCGGACGGTAACCCTGGTCCGTCCAGTTCGCTTATTCATGATATTTGGGTTAGCAGATTATAATTCTTTCGTTATCTTAGTTCTCGCAAAAACTGGCAAAAGTTTTGAGAAATGCAGGTTGAGAACTGAACTCATCCAAGCCCGCATCAATCGTCTCTTTCCCAAGGAACACATTCTGTTCATATTGTAACAAGATTATGGTAGTAAAATTTCAGCTAGTAATGATATAAGTGCGACCTCTAAAGTATCAGCAAGAAACAAGCAGAAAATCTCAGAAGATATCAAAAGTATCCTTTTTTATATATATCCATTCAAAAATTACATGTCCTGGCGGACTCGCGTAAAGTCCGCCCCTCCCCCCTTACATTGAAGAAAACCAAAAAAAATTACAATGTATATATCCCTATTCTATCCTCTGCTTCTTGTCCGCAGGCTTCTCAGGGCTTGACCCATCCACATCCACAATAGGCGAGTAGCCGCCTGAGTCACTGTTGCTGCTGTCGTCAGAGCGAGAAGCGGCTGAAGGTTCTGTTCGCGAGCTACTCTCACCAGAGCTGGAGTTAGCGGACTGATCCGATTGACCTCCTTGCTGTTGGCTTGAGGCCACTTCCTCGTCAGCAGACTCCTCCTCGTCATCCTCGGCAACTGCTTTTCCCTTATCAGCTTGCTCGAACTCGGCAACTTTATCCTTTAGCTCCGGGAAGAGCTTCAGGAAGGGAATAGAGTCTACCCCGGCCTTCGCGTACCCATCGCTGATAACGCGCTCAAGCGCGACCTCGACGCTTTCTCTTACAAAAGGAAACATGGCCTTTTGAAAGTCGGGGTTGGTTACCTCATAAGCGGTCTGCAAAAGATTTCAAAACATCAGTCCGCGGAAGATAAGCAAGATTAATGGCGGTTAACTAAGCACTTACGGCCTTGTCTTCTTTATATTGGTTAACTTTTGCACCAAGCCGCTTATTCCTCTCTTTCAGCGAATCGCTTTCCTTCCTGTGCCGCGCATTGTCCCTAAGCAGCTCGCGCGTGAGCCGGCCTAAGAAATGATTGGTGACGGCAGCGTTCGCACTGGCCTGCGCAGCGAGAAGAGGGAGGTCATCAGGGGCCACACCCTGCAGATCGCGAAGGTTCTGCTTCCCATACAAAGCGGACAGGGCGACGTGGGCATGGCGAGACGGGCGCGGGCTCCTCCAAGAGGGAAGAGCCGTTGATAGGCGGACATACTTTTTCTTTTCATGCCAGTGGATCATGGGGTTGCCCCTCAGATCCTTCTGCTTCTCGCCGAAGCCCGCAATGTCGAAGCTGCCATCAGAAGAATAACCCGCGGCGGGGTCTCCGTCTTCCCTCCTCTTTTTTGCGATTTCTTTTCTCCTTTCCCCTTGTGTAGGAGTCCGTCCGGCAGGCGCAACGGGCAGATTTGCGGGCACCGCCAAGGTCGCTGCAAGAGAGAAAGTTAACTAAAATTCCTAAGTTGTGGCGGGTACAAACAAAGGTCGCAAGACTTACTCTCTTGACGGCTAACAGTATATAGCCCAGGCAGCAGCGGGATGTAATAGTCAACATCCAGCCTCGCTCCGTCAAGAAACTTGACGATGGCGGTCTCGGCGTCGTTCAGCCGCACGCTCTTGAAGTCAGCGTCTACGCGCAGCTGCGGACTGGTATGGAGGAACCCCAGGTCGCCTTCGAAGATGAGATACCTAGAGGTCCAGTTGTGGATCTTATTCGGCAAGCCCACAACTTTCATTCCCCTGCAGTAGAAGTAGATGATGCCTTTGTACTCAGGGTCTCCCGTCGGGGTAATGGAGCGAACAGAGAAAATCTTCCTGAAAACCTTCAAGGAAAATTCAATCTTCTCAGCCCGCAGATAGGCGATGAAACTGCAGATCGCAACCATACTGTTCGGGGCAAGCTGGCCCGGAACCACCCCGTAGTGCTCGAAGATCTCCGCGACCTCCCAGAGTAGGGGAAATTTGAACCCACAGTCAAAATGGTCTATTGGAATTGCGAGCTGGGTAGCGGTTGAAAAATTCAGACGTTCGTGGTGATCAGGGAGCCGCGCGAGCACGGGCGAGTCCGCCATGTGAACTCCCAAGAACGCTTCCAGATCAGCTTCGGTTAGTCTACTCCTTTTATGATCAGCAGCGTGGAAGGCGGCTGCGGCTTCAGTGCGTGCGGATACCATGTTTTCAGGCCGCAAGTCTTCAGCTCCCACCGTTTTCTACACAAACGAAGAGTGACAACCCTATTTATATAAAAATCGTCTGACATGACAGCCGTCTATCCGCTCAGATCGGAAAGCCAATCCGCTCAGCTCGCCTCTTCCCTGTTTTCCCTGCAATATCAGATATTTTGCAAAGGCTTTGCGGATTCAAAGCCAATCCGCTCAGCTCGCCTCTTCCCTGTTTTCCCTGCAATATCAGATATTTTGCAAAGGCTTTGCGGATTCAAAGCCAATCCGCTCAGCTCGCCTCTTCCCTGTTTTCCCTGCAATATCAGATATTTTTCAAAGGCTTTGCGGATTCAAAGCCAATCCGCTCAGCTCGCCTCTTCCCTGTTTTCCCTGCAATATCAGATATTTTTCAAAGGCTTTGCGGATTCAAAGCCAATCCGCTCAGCTCGCCTCTTCTCTACTTTCCCTGTAAGTAATTGCGAATTCACAGGAAGCCCCACAGGGATCGCAATTTTTTAGTAAACAAGATAAGCAGACATATGCAACAAGCAGAGTGATATCACAACACAGATACAATCACACAACGAAGAGTTTCATCAACAATATTATACAACAGCTTAAAAAATAATATAAAGCAAATGTTTAGGCTTTAGCGCCTTCCGCGGTCTTTCTGAGCAGGTCGCACCTCCTCCTCCATTCCAACATGCGCAGCCAGGTCACTTCCTCGCAGGATCTCGCAGTAGAGTTGGGAAACTAGATGGTGCATGTTATTAAAGGTGCGGTGCATATGAGCCATGTCTTTGGCTACCCGCGGAAATGGAATCATTTGAACTGCCAGGGTTGGATCTGCGACCGCCGCGGGCTGTCCGCTTGCCGCTGGGGCCGATCCCTCCCCTACAACAGGCTGAGGCGCTTGCGATCTCACCCCAGCGGCTTCGCTTACTTGCTTCTTTCCTTCCCTCGCCAAGGCCAAATATTTGCCCCTATAATGGCGGACATCTCCGCTCAGACGATTCTTCTCCTTGTTTGCACTTTCCAATGCGGCTGAAAGGCTGGCGACCTCGCTTTCCAGGATTTTTTCCCGCGCTCTGCTTTTCTTTAGTGCAGTCCGAAGCTCGCATAACTCTTCCTCACTATTCTTCGCTAACAATACGCTGTCTTCTTTAGCAGGCAGCTCCTCCTGTGCGAATCCATCAGCAGTCCGCGTCGCGACCTCCGACACATTTGGCGGCGTAGGCACGATCTCGCCGACCTCGATAGAATCAGGCGTGGATTTCTGAACTGCAACAAAAGAAAGTGAAGACGCCTCAGTATCCAGGCCGCAATGGCTCCAGAAGGAAAAAGAGAAAAGGGAAAAGGTTTTTTATCCACTTTGGGTTATCTTCGCGGCGATCTGACGACTATCAAGGATAGGTCGCCTCACCCGCTCCGGATCAAAAGCCTCTAGGCGACGCCTCCATTCACGGCGGACTAGTGCTCTTGTCTCGGCCAGCGATCTGCTCGAAGTAACTATGTCATCAGTTTCTGTAAGGATCTTGACTGGCCGCGACTTTCGAGGAGGGGATTTGTACAACCAAGAGCTCTGAAACCGCTTGGTCGCCGGCTGCAACTTACCAGATCGCATCAGCTCGGCAGCAATCTGAAGATCCTCAGTCCGCTTATCCACCACGAGCTTCTCCGAGGCCGCTTCAACCTTCGCCTTCATTATTGCGAGTTGATCCTCGTTTTTCTTCCTCTCTTCAGCTGGAAAAAAAGAAGAAGGGTCGTCAAGATTTTTTCCTCCAGTTGCGGTATCGGGCTGCAGCACCTCCAGTAGAGAGCGATTTATACTCGCAAGCTGATCATTATCTATAGAGTCGAGTATCTCAGTGGTTGATAGGCTGAGCGTAGAAGGGGGATCACCTCCTGCGAGCAGAGGATCGGGAGTGACGAGATCGTCTTGGACTTCTTTTTCTCGCGGCCTATGCTGCAAGCTCGCAGCTCCAGTCCGTTTGGAGATATTTTTCTCTTTCCTAACTTTCAACTTCTTCTCTACCCGCTCGGCGGCATTACCATCTCTTTTCCTCTTCTTCTTCTCCTCAGGAGTCTTCTCTAAATCAATGACAACCGGCTTGGGTTCGGGAGCTGAGTTTGGAGCGGCAACTTGCTTTTCGATGGAACTGTTGGTCGCGTTTTCAGCGGACTCCTTATCTCGTTCCTCGGCAACCTTCTCTCCCCGTTCCACTATCGTCTCACCAGCAGGAAGCTTCTCCTCGGTCCTTTGCTGCTGGACTTTCGGCGATGAAACTTCCTTTTCCGTTTCTATCCGCAACATGATGGTCCCCGAAGGAGAGCGATGCACCTCCATGCTGGAGGAGTTCGCAGGGTTTTGGTCAGAAACGGAGGGCGGATTCGGTTTCTCCCGTAGAGGACTTGGGGGAGCACTCGCAGTCTTCACAGTATCGCGGACTGGATCTTGCGTCGCCTGGTCCGAACTCTCCCCCTGGTGGCGGGCAGGCGCATCTTTTCGATGGCTCGATTTCTTAGGCCGAGAACTCGCTTTCGGCTTCTCAGTTGGAGCAGCCATGCTGCCAAAGAACGACCCCAGCCTCGCCATGCCGGACTGGAAAGTCGAGACCGCAAGTGGTGAGTAGCGACCCGTCGCGCAGACAGTTCTGACAGAAGACAGCGCTTCCGGCAGTATTTATAGCACAAGTAGCATTAATGATAGTTGCGGACTCAGCGGTTAAGGAAACATTTTCGGAATTTTCCAAAACTCAAAAATGTGCGGGGATTATGTTAACCCCAGAATCCGCAACATCTCAAGCTAGGCATCTTACCCTTCCCTCGCTGAACTTAAGTACTCAGTTCGCCCAGCTCGCCAGTGGGCATGGTCCGTCACCTAGGCGGACTCCAGAAATCCGTCCGCTCAGATCGCCCTCAGTTCACAGCCCTGCTAGATCGGCGAATCGGGTTCAGACCGGCAGGTTCCGAGTCAGGCCGCCCAGGCCGCTCAGGTCGCGGCTAGTCTAAAGGTCACGCGCTCAGTGCGGCCAAGGGGGGTCTCCAGCTCGCTGGCCCAGTCCGCCTGTCCCGCGTGGGCTGCTTGTTCCTTCTCCTTTTTTGTTTCCCGTCACCGCTGCCCGGCT
Organism: Platanthera zijinensis; assembly: GCA_039513925.1. Taxonomy (NCBI): domain Eukaryota; kingdom Viridiplantae; phylum Streptophyta; class Magnoliopsida; order Asparagales; family Orchidaceae; genus Platanthera; species Platanthera zijinensis. The sequence goes on from CM077090.1 coordinate 140,387,693, forward strand.
CTTTTGTACCCCGGGCAGCCGGTTATTTTAGCCCTGCCCGCTTGGGCAGGCCCCCAGCCTATAAATAGGGGGAAGCGGTGCACCCAAAGGACGCTGACTCGAGCCCAGGAGCCCACTTGTTAAAGGCTGCGGACTTGAATCTCTTGCTTTGCGACCTCCGACTTGCTTTCCCCATTGCTTTCTTTTTCTTTTCTTGTAACCGCATCTTGATAATAAAAAGTAAGCCCGTCGCAGGAGTGGTATTTAGGCCGCGACGGGTGAAGTCTGGTGTTGCCGTGCTCTACGGCTCCGTTGCCTTTCCGTTCCTTTTCTAGTCCGCCAAGTAGATTGCTGCTCGCAGTTTGTTTTTCCCTTCTTTTCCCCAAGTGCTCGAACGGTTAGCTGGTGGTGCCCGAGTCCGTCGCTTTTCGAGCATCAACACAGCTGGTGTGCAAACCAGAAACCAACTCAATCAAAATTTGATGCACACTTGCTTTCTTTCTAAAATTGAGCCTCAATCCATACAAGATGCAGAACCAGATCCAAACTGGATTATTGCAATCCAAAAGGAATTAAATCAATTTGAAAGAAACAAAGTTTGGGAGCTAGTGCCAAAGCCAAAGAATCATCCCATTGTTGGAACAAAATGGGTATTCAAAAACAAGTTAGATGATCAAGGAGTTATAGTAAGAAACAAGGCAAGGCTGGTTGCTCAAGGATATTCTCAAGAAGAAGGCATAAACTATGACCAAACCTTTGCACCAGTTGCAAGGTTTGAGGCCATAAGAATCTTCCTAGCATATGTAGCTCACAAGAAGTTCAAAGTATATCAAATGGATGTCAAAAGTGCATTCCTGAATAGTGATATCAAGGAAGAAGTTTATGTAAAATAACCTCCAGGTTTTATCTCTTTAACTCACCCTAATTTTGTTTATAAATTGCATAAAGCATTATATGGTCTCAAACAAGCACCTAGAGCATGGTATAAGACCCTAGCTTGCTTTCTCTTGGAAAATGATTTTAAAAGGGGTAGAGTAGACCAAACTCTTTTTATTAGAACCCATAAGTCCCATATCCTACTAGTACAAATCTATGTAGATGATATAATTTATTGTTCTACTGATTCAAATTTGTGCAAAAGGTTCTCCAACCTAATGCATTCAAAATTTGAAATGAGTAGCATGGGTGAGCTATCCTTCTTTCTAGGATTGCAAGTCAAACAAAATGTTGATGGCAACTTTATTTATCAAACCAAGTATGCAAAAGAGTTGGTTAAAAAGTTTGGTATGTCTGATGCATCATCTATGAAAGCACCTATGCCTACTAATGATGTATTAGATGCTGATGAACATGGGAAACCAGTTGATCAGACCACATATAGAGCAATGATTGGCTCCTTATTGTATCTTACAACTAGTAGACCTGATATAATGTTTGCTACATGTATATGTGCTAGATTCCAAGTCAGCCCTAGAGAGTCACACCTCACATTAGTTAAGAATATTCTTAGGTATGTGAAAAGTTGTCCAAATCTAGGTCTCTGGTATCTAGCTGATTCAAGATTTGATTTAACTGGATTATCTGATGCTGATTATGCTGGATGTAGAGTAGACAGGAAAAGCACAAGTGGAACTTCTCAGTTTCTTTGTGACAGACTTGTCTCCTGGTTTTGCAAGAAACAAACATCTGTGTCCACATCAACTGCTGAAGCTGAGTATATGACAGTAGGTAGTTGTTGCTCACATATATTGTGGATTCAAAATCAGCTCATGGACTATGGCTACAGCTTAGAGAAGTCCAAAATATTTTGTGCTAACACTAGTGCTATTTCAATAGCTCAAAATCTAGTCCTTCATAGTAGGACAAAACACATAGATATCAGGCATCATTTCTTAAGGGATAATGTAGAGAAAATAAAATTGAGTTGGAATATATCCCAACTGATTTACAAAGCGGAGATATTTTCATCAAACCCTTAGATGAAAAGAAACACACTTTCTTCTTTAATCAGTTAGGAATGTTAGATGGAGGAAGCCTTAATTAAGTTCCAAGATCTTTAAACATAAAAAGAGACAAAGACTAGGCTAAAAATATGAATTTCCTAGTGTGTATAGGTTTTCTCTATCTCTGAACTGTGCTCGACGATTTTCCTGAAGATCGTCGAACGGAGCTCGTCGTTTCCAGATAGTACTCAACTATCTTTCTTTTTCCGTCGAACGGAGATCGACGATGTAAGGAATCATCGAACGAAGCTCGACATTTTTCCATATAGTGCTAGACTATCCTTCTCGTTCAGCGATCTCAATTATCGTCGAACGAAGATCGACGATGTTAAAAAACATCAAACGGAGGTCAACGATGTTGATTCCTTTCAGTTTCCTCTAGAGCCATCGATCGTCGAACTGAGTTCAACGATCTCTCCTTTTCTGCATCGAACCCTGATATAAAATCATTTTTCAGGCATCGTTCTCCTTTGCGCTTTCATACTTTCTGCAAGGACTTTCTTTCCCTCTAAACTTTTCTACACTTGATCTTGTCTATTTTTGTAGGAACTATGTCGGTCTCAGTCGCCGTACTAGCCTCAATGAAGTTCGATACTGGTTTCGACATTGACATGGAATCTTTTGAAGGAACTGATCAGATGTTCAAGGATATTCTTGAACTTTTCAAGGACCAACAACTTGTGAACATCATGACTTCCAGAATCAAGTTAGCAGCAGATGAGATTAAAGAATGGGTTTATACTGCCCACAATTTGGATCAAAACCCAGTTTTGGAACCATCTCAGGGACCCAGGTATCCCTAACCCCAGCCATTCTTATAGAAATTTTTGGATTAAGTACTTTAAATGATAACATAGAACTATCAGGGGTAGAATTTACTGAAATGTTAGACAGAATGGGTCATAATTCTGAGAACCCTATTAAGTTGCTGAAGAAAAATCTATTTATGGAGTATAGATTTCTAGCAGATGTTGTAGGCAAAGTGATATTAGCCAAACATTAGGCCCATGACATAATATCAAGACATCAATTTTGTCTAATGGCATGAATAGTAGATAAGAAACACTTGGATTGGGGAGCCATTTTCTTTGATTTGATTAAAAAAAAGGTAAATAAGAATTTTGTGAATTTTTGAAGAATTTTTGGCCTATTCCTACAGAATAGGTTCCCTCAGTTGTTGGTGTCAAATGGAATGCATATTAATGCTTCAAATAGGCTCTCTTCAGCCCTTTTTGGCAAGTGGGAGAGACAGATTGTCAAACCCAGTAGGGCTCCTGCAACTAAAGCTTCTTAAGGCACAAGGACTGAAATAGTCACTTCTCCTCAGTCCACTGCCCCAGCAGAAGTGTTGCCATCCTCTTCCATATCCTCTCCTCCCTCTCCACATCCAGCTATATAATCCATTCCTTCACCTCCAATAACTTCTCAACCTCCTTCAGCCACCCATCAAGAAGCTTTCCATCCACTACACTTCTTCTCATCCATAGATTTAGAATCATCCTCCCATCTTCACTCATTCAACCTTTTAGGTGATTCCTTCAAGGATGATTCTCCATCTTCTCCCTAAGACATTCTATCCACCTCAACATCATTTCAACAAATCCTACATGACATCATTTCTCAACCATCCTTTTCCCCTACCATCTCCTCATCTCTACCAACAGTCACTATCCCAGCTTCATCTATTACATCTATCCCCATCTCTCAACCATCCATACCACTTTACTCTGAATCCATTCCATCCATCTCTGCAGCCCCTCCTTCTACCTCTACTCAAGTTAATCTTGAGCAAGTAGATCTTTTTCCTCTAGCAGATTGATTATATGAGTTGTTGGCACCCAAGCTAACTCTCTTACTGGATTCAACCTTAGCTCCCTTAGTCAAGACTTTGAATGATTTATATGTTAGATTATCTTCTCCCTTCTCCCCTCAGGCCATCCCTTCTTCTAGGGGACTAGATTCAGTTGTCACTGAAACTAGGAAGGGGGAGATTCCTTATGAAGAAGTGCTGCCTTCAGAGAATTTTGCTTCAGAAATGCAGATATCAGAAGTTCTAGCTTCAGAGCAAGTTTCAGTTTCAGCTTCAGCTCCAGTTCCAACCATAAGTCTTGCAGTAGATATATATTCTTTATTTTCATTATTTGATTCATTTTATAGTAGTTATCTTCCAGCACCTCTCCTTACTGAAGATTTAACCAGGGCTATTGTTCCCCTCTCCTGTTGTGATCCAACCCTGTTAGAGATGTATATAAATTCTATTAAATCTGTGGAAAGTATTTCTGTGGTTCTTGCTGCTGCTGCTGCTGTTGATGTAACTTTTTCAGAGGCTATTATAGAGCCAGTTGAGCCAGTTTGTTCAGCTCCTGAGCCTATTGTTTCAGATGCTGCTGTTCTTGTTGTTTCAATTACTGATGTTGTTATTCCTGCTCCTCCGGCTCCAGCTCCTGTTTTCTGTAAAGAAATATTAAAGGAAATAGATGTTTTATATGATGAGCCTTAGAGTTCTAATGATGATGATGAATTCAGAACTGACAATGATGATTCCCTTGCAACTATTACAAAGAAGAGGAAAGCTAGAAGTAAAGATATGAAAAGAGTTCAATTGTCCAAGACTACTTTTTATCATGATATTCCATATTATATTCTGCACAGTTGCCCTATAACTTAGCACTTGATGCAATTCTCTAAGAACCAGTTAAAGGCCATGAGGAAGAAAAGGAAATTTGACCAAGGAATTTCTCATCCTCCTCCTCCTCCTCCTTCTCCAGGTGTAGGATCTGGTGGAAACTTAGTTGATCAATCCTCATATACTTCATCTCAAAGATCCTATCAGTCTCAAGGAAGATCTCAATCCAGAGGATATCAACAAAGAGGAAAACAGTCAAGAGGAAGTCAGTATAGAGGCAATAAAAGGGATTATCAAGTTTATTCCAGAGGACAATACAGAAATCAACCTTATCAAAGGAAAGGACAAAGCCCAAGTGATTCCACTTTTTGTCCTTTTCTTTATAAACTCAAAGAAGGCTTTCATTCAAAAGCTCCTCCCACTGACACCATCAATAAGTATGAGCCACCGGTTCCTTTTGTAGCCCCAGAGAATAACCCAGTCTCTTGGACAGCTAGACTAAAAGAAATGGTTGCTCTAGATCAAATCAAGAAAGCAAGAGAAAAAGGCCAAGATACTTCCAATATCTCAACTCTATCAGATCAAAGAAGACAAGAACTTGAAAGATACAGCTCTAAGAAATTCTTCAATACTGAGGAGTACATGCAGCTATATCCTGAAGCTATAGTTCCTAGAAACAGAAGCCAGAAGACTCTTGGTGCTGCTGATGACTTCAGATCAAAGAAAGATTTAGAAAATCCAAACAGAGAAATCATTTTCAAGAAAAGAACTGTTGATAAGCATTAATCTGGGTGTAAGCTAAAAACTCTTTTATATCTCTGCTGAACTATCTTGCTGTGATATAATTATCTCTGTGGTTCTGCAATTCTTTTGTATTTCTGTTTTTCTTGTTGATTTCATTTCCTATAACTCATGTAAATAGTAATCCTAACCCAAATAGGGGGAGATTGTTTGAAGACCCTATTACTAATTTGGGTCAGGAACACTATGTCTATAGGATTGTTTCTTTGATCTTGTTGAATAGAGAAAAGATCAACTATTTAGGTCTAAGGCTTAGGATTTAAGTTGGAAGCTTTCCCCAAGACCTCCTAATTCAGATGAGAAGCCCCGAAGATGAATTCAACTTGTCATCGAGCTCAGATCGACGAAGCATCGAACCCATATCGACTATCTGTGAGTTCAGGTTGACAAAGCATCAAACTCAGTTCGACGATCTCTGAGCTCAAGTCGACGAGGCGTTAAACTCAGTTCGATGATCTCTGAGCTCAGATCGACGATCTCTATCTTAGTCTAATTCCAACATCTCTGAGTTCAGTTCAACGATAGTTGAGCTTAGATCGACGATTATATTTTGAGATCGACGATTTCTGGAATTTTGTCAGTTTTATAAGGATTTCAAATGTCTTCCACTCAGAGCATTTATTGTAGAAGATTTCTAGCCATTATAATAAATCTGGAGCAAGTTTCAAGTAGACAAAGAAGGAATGTACTTAGGTTATTTCCTCCAGAGACAGTTGACATTTAAGGAAAGCCTTTATGACTTTGCTAACAGCTATCATCAAGATTTGACAAGTTGATTTATTAATATCATTTAGAGAGAACAAGAATATAGATATACACGGCAGTACATACAAAACAAAATATACAGAAAGAAAAAGGAGATCAACAACTCAGAAAAAAAAACAAGTTTTCTTTCTAATTCCTATTGATCAAAAACTCTTCATCATTCACACTCTAGACAACAAACATTTAAGTTCGTGCTGAAATCATCTTTTGCTGGAGCATTCTTTTCATTGAAGACCTATCACCCTTGCAAAGCGTCCAGCTCCTGAACTCTTGCTAATCTCAGGGGGAGCTTTGAGAACATCTCTTCCACTTTTTCTTCTCTTTGATTGTTGATAGAGAAGACACTTCACCATTTTCCTTTTTTCCTTTCCTGTATGAGGGTTTTTCAACTCCCTTCAAAAGTTTTGCTTTGGCTCCTTAGACCTAATCAAAACTAAGTGGTGGAAAAACACCTGATCAAAAAAATCTGGTTTGGTTTTTTGAGAACCTGATCAAAAGCTCATTGGTGCCCAGGACACCTGATCAACTCATCTTGCAGTGGATTCCTACCAAGGGTGGTAGAAGAGTGGATGTACCCAGGTTTTGGGGAACCATTATAGTTCCTTATGTCTTCTGGTTGTTTGCTATTTTATTTGTTGTGTGTTGTGGATTTGCTCTATTGTTTGTTTTATTTTGATTTCTATCAAGCACTCTACACTATCTAAATAAAGTCTTCCACTGCTAGAATAATTTTCATATTTGCAAAATTATTTTAAAACACTTTATTCACCCCCTCTAGTGTGAAGGATTGATCTTACACTCACTTTCAGATATAAATCCACAATAAAATCACATCAGAGTAATAAAAATCACCACGAACGGAGTGTCCACAGAAAAATCACATATCAGAGTAATAAAATACGGGCTTATGCCCGGTACATCATGTCCTCACTACAAATCACTCATGCGGAAGCAAAAACAGAACATCTACTTAAAGTCGAGACTCACGGTCACGGTTGTATGAACTCCGGAGCTAGACTGCCCCATCTCCAACCGCACCGTTCTCTCGGGCTACTCCCCCGTGCTGGGCTCCACGATTCCCTAAAATGATGCAGTTCGAAAACCGTTAATCATAAAGACAAAGCCATATCATCCCCTACCACTTCCCCCATGGCTCCTAAGAACCGGGCGGAGAGGAAGAAAGGGAAGGACATGAAGGTGGAGACTTAATCAAAGGAAACAGGTGTCAGCGGAACTAATCTAGCAAATCTAAAATAAATAATGACAATAAGACGAAATATGAAAAGTAACCTTCACTTATATGAGAACACATATACCAAGGGGTCTTATGCAAGGCTCCCATCGTATAAGAAGTCCTATACCAATTTATACATTGGGGTGTCGGTTATCAAACAACAATATATATATATATATCAAAAATGACCTTAATTTATAAACTTGCCCACACAAGCTTATAGACCAAGGGTTCGTTTTGCAAGTCCTAATGTATAAGCGTCCCATTCAACTTATATCTTGGGTGTCAGAGGTTAAATGAATTGATTATGCTATGAAATGCTCGTGGGTATGATGGAACGTGCAAGTGCAACACACTCACCAGAATCTGTGCACACAGACCTTTAGTTCCCCCTTTCTGGACCCGTAACCTCCCAGGATACCTCCATAGTAGCAGACAGAAGGGGTGAGTTGGGCCTCGCCCACCTCTAAACCTGTAAAGCACTACCGGTCAGACCTATCATACGCCTCAATACTTGGTGCATGAAGCGGACTCCTGCTAACTCTTGTCGGCTAGCGCACCGGACTTTTGTTGGCGAAGTGCTAACCACACTTACCGAGTAAGCATATTGGCGTCGATGCATTGACCCTCCAATACAGAAGACCTACCACCTTAATTTTCTTTCCTTTTATGCACATGAAAATTTAACGTATTTAAAAAAAACCGAGTCAAAGCTCCCCGGACTAAAACGTCAATCTTAAACAATCGAGCCGAAACTCCCCGAACCAAAACATCTGTCTCTTAACTACCAAGCCGAAGCTCCCAACTATCTTCCTTTGCTATCTGTGTTTGTGAAATATGCAACCCTAATTACCAAGTTACTCTTTTCAGCATGTTAATATAGTTTATGTTAACCCAAGAGTGCCCCCGGTATTCCCTGTGAAGGGCTCTCAAGGGGCACTAGGAACTATGATGGGATTACGCCCATCGTTCCCTTTTGGTTGATTCCCTTACCCATTACCTTCTCGTTTTACGATAGACTTACCTAGTGTGATTTTTAACCTTCCTCTCTTCGGGAAAGACGATCTTTTGTCGAACCCGAGCACTTCTTAACTCTAGCCAACACCACTTCTCACTAATCTTCCCATCCTTATATGGTGAACACTTTCACATCCATCCAATTCAGTAGATTAACTAACTCCAACGTTGTGCCCCATCATATCCTATGACTGTTAACACAAATTGCTAACTGCAGACTATCTTATGCTATATGTTGAACCAGACAGGAAATGATCCAATACTCATCCAAATGCCCTAACTTATTTACTGGTGATAATCATGATATAATTAGCCTATAATAAGAAAATTATAATTTTTCCTAATTTATTTGGCATTTAATTAATTTCCTCAAGAATTCCAAGGGCTACCGGTTTGAACATGAACTACACAAAGTACTCAAGCAAGATATCCAACAAAATTATTATAAATATCATGTTATCTCAATATGGTAAATTCAAAGTTTCACAATTTTTCTATCATAAAAAGGGCACTAAAACTATTTTAGCAATATTTTCTATCTTTCGTTATTTATGAATCAAGTACGGAGAATATCCATCCAAAAATTATAAATTAATTATACTATGCAGATACAACCTTAAAAATAGCATTGGCCAAATTTCATAATTTTTCAGCAAGTATAAATCTCTGAATTAATTAATTATCAAAAATCTCCATAAGGTGGACTTGTAAAGAAAGTGCAGTAACTAAGATTCTAAAAATTATGAAAAATGTTTACAAGCATATAATGCCCTGAAAGTCTCAATTCCTAAGTCTCATAATTTTTCAACACCAATATCATCCATAATTAATTTTTAAACCATAAAGCCCCTTTCAAACATTTGTGAATGAAGTACTAGATTTACTCAACTAAAAATTATACAAAAATTCAGGAGCAACCATTCTGACCTAAACATTTACTTCCAAGATTTCATGGGGTTTCAATGAACAGAAAGATCAAAAAAATTAAAACGTCAATAAGGGCTATAACAAACTTTACAAATGAAGTGCTAGAAATAAACATCATAAAATTCTAGTAAAATTGCTATAGGTTCTACCCATTCCAAAACTAACTCTACCCGAGTTTCACAGCTTTTAGATAATGTTTAGTGACTGATTTTACTTATTTGATATTTTACCCTAAAACTAAGGTTAGGGTTTTGAGGTATCTACCTATCTCCAAATCCTACGAGATTCCATCCAGATGATTTATATTATGATAACGTCGACTCTACTGAATTTCAAGGAAATACGAGAGCATTTGCCCCCATGTCCTTCACAACCCTCAAAACCCTCCCTTTAGGGTTAGAGTTTGGATCCTAGGGTAAATCAATCCTAAACCACACCATTTTTCTCCAAGTGGGTTATAATAACCCCTCTAAGTCAGTTGTCAAAATATCAGCCTTTGTTGAGGTGATTTAACCGTTCCAACCTCTTAGTGCACTTTTTACTCAAAAACACCTTATTAATGCCTAGTTAAGGATAGGTGATTTACTACCCAAAACTCATCCCAATGAGTTGGATTTTGTACAGAGCTAGGTTTTATAGCCAGGGAACACTTCACAAAATTTGAGAGGGTTTGGAGGTCATTTGACCACTTAAATAAATTACTCTAACTTTATTAAATTAAAAGAAAAACCATAGGCAAAGTATCTCCAGAAATTCCCATTTTTAGATAGCCCATAGATATGGCTAAGGGTAACCCCCTACCCAAATTTTTGGTCATTTGGATAAGGGACGAAGAGTGGGCATTCATTTTAGTTTGTGCCCAACTCTAGGTACAGGCCCCACTAAAACAGGTACTGCGGTCAAACCACTTACCCAAACGAGTTGAAATTAATTTTAAATTAATCTAGACTCGAAGGGCTACAACTTTTATGACTAACTATTTTTCCTAACTCGGCATCTAAGTGCCTCGTTTTGCATCATCAAATTGCGCCCATTTAATGTATCTTTTCCTTATAGACTATATACATAATTTTTATATTATAAAAATGTTTTTACTGTTCATCTTCTACAGAACCCGAAAACCTGAACTCAGAAAACTTATAGTTCCTATAGCTCTTCCGCGATCCATCGTCGGCCGTCCAGTCACTTCCCTGGCCAGCCACCACCACCACCTACGTCGAGGTGATGGCTATTGGTCGGCGGTTGTTTGGCCACCGAAGGTGGCGGTTTCCGGCAGACCCAAAAATATATTTTTCATGGTTTTTCTATGAAAACGCGAGATAGGTTCGGCTCCGTTGAGCACAAACTTCCTTTCTAAGATCCTAAGATCTACCCATAAAATAAGAAGTAGAGGAGGACCTTGTTCGTGGTTTGGAGGCGAGATGAACATCGGGTTGTCATGGCGCGGTGGTGGTGTTGTCGAACTTCTCCTACAGCAAGAAAAACAACTCTAATCTGTTTGGTCAAGAGTGTAAACTTCTCATCTTGCTCTAAGGGGGCTTTTATAGATCACTAAGTGGGGAGGGGAAAGGATAAAGCATTTAAGGCCATGAAGGCTCTCTTCTTAATAGTATTTTGATTATGGTGGAGGGAGAGGAAATGGTGGAAGATGAAAAGATATGTCCAGGTGGCGATTTCCTATTGGACCAACACTTCCTCATTTTATTAAGTAATTAGAGAAGGAAACGGCCAATAAATACTCCTGGTGTAACTTCCCATAATCAGAGTTAATTATGGCATGTATTAAAGTAATTTCCAGCCTGGCTGACGTTTCGGCCTTTGTCACGGGCATGACACGTAGGTCACGGGCGTGACACTAGTCCATTCATCATTCTTGAGTCGACGACCGATTTTTTTGCGTCGGTTCATTGGTCACCCCCCTATGTCACGGGCGTGACACATTTGTCACGGGCGTGACAGGTGTTCATCGGTCGACCTTCGTCGATCTAAGGTCGACGGTCAGTGGGGGCATCATGCCCTAGGTCATGAGCGTGATGGGCTTGTCACAAGCATGACGGGTGTTCTTCGGTCGACGTTTGTGGATCTGAGGTCGACGGTCGGTGGGGGCATCACGCCCTAGGTTACGGGCGTGACGGGCATATTACGGGCGTGACCAACCCGTGACATGAGTTCTGAGCTCGGTGATCAGCTTCCTGATTTTGTCGACCATCGAAGGAAGTCACGGGCGTGAAGGGCCGATCACGGGCGTGACCAACCCGTGACCCGAGATTTAGGTCGACGGACTTCGGAGGATTGCGTCTTCGGCTAGCCGTCGTGCCTGTAAAGATTTTTAGGTCGGTTACTGTCAATTTCTTGGGTTTACGGGTGTTCTGTCACGACAGACCAACTCCTAGGGGTCAAGCCGGAAATGAGATGTTATAGGGAGTCTTTTTCTCATCAAGGTGTAGGCCTTCTTTTGAAAACTACTACTCCTTCAAGTAGATTTGTCTGAGAGATTGTGAAGATGATCTCAGAATGAAGATTGTTTGCTGGAAGAAAACTGAGGAAAAAGTCTGACTATAAGTTTGTTATTTTGTAAGTCTGTAACTGTCTGTTTGTATAACTCTGTAACCTTGAGATAGAAAAACTTCTAAGAATATATAGAATACTGATCAGATTTCGAATATTTGAAATCATTAATTTTAATACAGTTGGAGCATTTCTTGAGAAATGAAACTGCCCTTGGGAATTAATGAACAATAAAATCTGTGAAAATATCCATATTTAATGCTGCCTCTAAACGGTTATAATCATTGGAATATATTGCATTAAATGTCAGAGCCATAACTGCAGGAAATTAATCCCATTAGAATATTCTTCCTTCAGTATGATTAGCCTGAAATTAAGCCTGAAAATAATACTGCTTCTACCAATAAAATTCCCTAAGATAACTGTAGAGAAATAGTCGAACTCAGCAAATAAATTATCAACCTGAGCCTGGAATTCATCAAGCTTATTCTTCATATTCGTCAACCTGATCTCCAATTTCATCGAGCTGAGCTGAGATTACAATGTTGAGGACAAATTTTGTCGATCAGAGCTCAGCTTTCATCGATCTCAACGCAGACTTGGGACTCTTCGTTCATCAAGCTGAGCTTGATTTTTGTCGAGCTGAGTTCAACTTTCGACGAATTGAATTCTTAAACTTGAAATCTTCTAAGGCAAAAACCAAGAAATTTCTGTGACCCTAGACGATACATGTTGGGTCAGTCTAAGCAACCTAATAGTGATCCTAGCCCAAATCAAACCTAGGGTTCCAACAATCTCCCCCTATTTGGGTGAGGATACTATCTACAAAATATATCATAAAGCTAAAAGATATATCTAGCAGAAATTATACATTCAATAGATATAAACAATTATGCCTTGAGAAAATATATACAGCAATAAAGTTTAGAAAACATAAGCAGAAAATTATGATTCTTTCTTTGGAGAATTTGAAGGATCTAAAGCAAGTTTTGTAAAAAATAATTTTTTTCTTTGGATCAACAGCTTGTTGTAGAGTCATCTTTATGTCTTGAGCACCAAGAATCTTTATAGGTATAGCTCTAGGCATTACAGCTTATGGATGCAAGTTCATATAATTATCAACATTGAAAAGATTTTTTACCTGATATTTGTCCAATTTCTTCTTCCTATAAGATGACATGGTAGAAAATTGAGTGGAATCTTTTCCTTCTTCCAGGTTACTTCCTTATCTAAGATAGAGCTATCAGCTCATTAAACCTGGCCATTCTATAGTTAGGATCCAACTTTGGATCATAAGTAGGAGAGAGAGGTCTCTCTAGAATTGAATAGTCTTCCTGACTAGCTTGATCTGTCAGCAGACTACCATGACAGTCATGTTGCTGCTTATGTTGTTTTCTCTGTTGGCTACTGGATTTAGTGTCTGACCTAGAAGGTCTTTCTTAGAAAGGTTGAGATAAACTATTAGGTTGCTTAGATAAACTATTAGGTTTTTTTTGACTTTTCTTTTGTAGATATTTACAAATGTGCATTATTTTATCTCAAATACTCGCATTATATATTTCTTTACCTTCTTATGACTTCTCTTTTGTAAAGAAAGATATAACGTGAGTATTTGAGATAAACTCCTACACATTGGAAAATATCTACAAAAGAGAAGTCAAAAGAAGTTAAATCTAAAATATAATTGGTGTGCCTAAAGAGAACTCATAAACGCCTACTAATGATGTAGGGTGATCGTGACACAGACGTGCTTACGCTAACGAAAATCTAACCATCACAGAACATGAAATATTTAGAGCGTGCTCCGACCAAAAGCGAATGAAAAGGGGTCGGTTGGCTCCCAAAAATCCGGGACTCGATACCACGTATTTAGGACCTAACTCTCCAACAAGCACACAACTCACCGTTAGCTGGACTCGATACAACGTCCTTAGGATCTACCTCTCAAACAAGTACACAACTCACTGCACCTACACAAGCATCTATTCTTTCAACATAAGCCATTCAAAAGCAGCAATAAAATATTTTGGAGCGACGATAAATGATAAAGAGCGATCGAAATTTCACTTGAAATTAACTCCCTTGCTTGCACAAAGTTTGCCAACCTTGGTGAGCAAGCCAAGGCAAGGCCTAGTTTGCTCACACAACGGATCTTCCCAATCCGGTTCACAAGAGATTTAATAACAACAGATCCGATTTCAGATTTTACAAGCGAAAATTTTAAGAATCACGGAAACAATGGTTGCCAAACCTCAACAAATTCTCACAGCAAGAAAACACCAGAGAGAGGGGAGATATTACCCAACCAAGAAGAAGAAAACACAAAGATATGTGGGAGAATGACTCTCTCCATGGATCCATCGATTTCACACCGAATGGGCTGCTTCCTTCTTCCACGGGGTCACACCAATAGAAGCCACGCCGGAGTCGCACAAACGGGGATGGAGGAGGCAAGGTTGTCTTCAAACCAAAGGGGGCGGCGGCTAGGTGGAGCTCTCCATGGCCGAAATTTCCAAGGGGAAAAATTAGATTTTGCTTCTTTCTCTAATCCATTACTCATAAAAGCCTCCCTTTAATAGGAGTTACAAATGAAATCCTACCATCCAAGATTGAGATGAAGATCTCATCAATCCGGATGGATAATAGCACACCACATGTCTATTAGCACACCAACATGAAAATAAAAAATATTATAAGTCATATTTTTAAAAGCAAATAAATTAAAATAAATTAAAACTTAATTAAAACTTTTCAAGCAAGCTTTGTGCGCCGCAGAAGGAGGTTATATCGCAGCTTTTCGTTTGCATCCGTGGCGTTGTCACGACGTCGCAAATCTTTAAATTGTTGCGCCACGACAACCGGGTCATCATCAGGAAGTGTTGGAGGAGCCACGCCATCAATCCTCCCCCACTCAAAATCACGCATCTCCGATGTGTGGTCCAAGAGAAAGTGGCGGAGAAGCTCGACATCCAAACGTTGAAGCTCTGTCACGAGTACCCATGAGTCGTCCGAAGGTGGGCGGTCATGCTAACGGATGTGGAAGAGGTATGTAGCACCATTTGGAGTAGCAAGTGGCTCAGCATCTAGTATCATATCTGGATGGAGAAACGTCTTGGGAAACCTAGGGAACATGTCAGCAGTAGGAATAAAAGAAGACAACGTACCATCCGATGTTATACCTGCGGGGACCGAAGGAGAGAGATCATCCGAACTACTACACCCCAACCCATCAGAAATTTTAGGAGAGGGAGAAGATGACAAAGATTTCAACTCTTATGGAGGCGTAACAAACAAAGTCAAATACGAGACATTAAAAATAGGGGAGATACCCCATTCAGCAGACAAATCCAGTACGAAAGCGTTATCACCTAGCATCTTTATATTTCGAAAAGGGCCGGAGCGCTTTGGAGCTAACTTTTTAACGGTGCCAGTTAGAATTCATTCGAGAACTAACTGGACTAAAACTAGATGGCCGACTTTAAAGTGTGACACCTTCCTATGTAGATTAGCGTGCGTTTGATAAGACTCATATTGATGGTTCAGCTCCTCGAACACTTCCTGATGATGACCCGGTTGCCGCGGCGCAACAATTTAAAGATTTGCGACGTCATGACAACGCCACAGACGCTAACGGAAAGCTGCGATACAACCTCCATCCGCGGCGCGCAAAGCATGCATGAAAAGTTTTAATTAAGTTTTAATTCATTTTAATTTATTTGCTTTTAAAAATATGACTTGTAATATTTTTTATTTTCATGTTGGTGTGCTAATAGACATGTGGTGTGCTATTATCCATCCGGATTGATGAGATCTTCATCTCAATCTTGGATGGTAGGATTTTATTTGTAACTCCTATTTAAGGGAGGCTTTTATGAGGAATGGATTAGAGAAAGAAGCAAAACCTAATTTTTCCCCTTAGAAATTTTGGCCATGGAGAGCTCCACCTAGCCGCCGCCGCCCCCTTTGGTGTGAAGCCAACCATGCCTCCTCCATCCCCGTTTGGTGCGACTCTGGTGTGGCTTCTATCAGTGTGACTCTATAGAAGAAGGAAGTCGCCCATTCGGTGTGAAACTGATTGATCCGTGGAGAGAGTGATTCTCCCACATATCTTTGTGTGTTCTTCTTCTTGGTTGGGTAATATCTCCCCTCTCTCTTGTGTTTTCTTGCTGTGAGAATTTGTGGAGGTTTGGCAACCGTTGTTTCTGTGATTCTTAAAATTTTTGCTTGCAAAATCTAAAATCGGATCTCTTGTAATTAAATCTCTTGTGAATCGGATTGGGAAGATCCGTTGTGTGAGCAAACTAGGCCTAGCCTTGGCTTGCTCACCAAGGTTGGCAAACTTTGTGCTAGCAAGGGAGTTGATCTCAACTGAAATTTCGATTGCTCTTTATCATTTATCGCCGCTCAAAAAAATTTTATTGCTGCGTTTGAACGGCTTATGTTGAAAGATAGATGCTTTTGTAGGTGCGGTGAGTTGTGTGCTTGTTGGAGAGGTAGGTCCTAAGGACATTGTATCGAGTAGGGCTAATGGTGAGTTGTGTGCTTGTTGGAGAGTTAGGTCCTAAGGATGTGGCATGGTATCGAGTCCCGAATTTTTGGGAGCCAACCGACCCCTTTTCATTCGCTTTTGGTCGCAGCACTCTCTTTATATTTCATGTTCTGTAATGGTTAGATTTCCATTAGCGTAAGCACGTCCGTGTCATGATCACCCTACATCAATTTTGGTATCAGAGTGAGGTTGTATCGCAGCTTTCCATTAGCGTTCGTGGCATTGTCATGACGTCGCAAATCTTTAAATTGTTGCACCGCGGCAACCGGGTCATCATCAGGAAGTGTTGGAGGAGCCGCGCCATCAGCTAATCTCTGCAAAAGTGATGTCAAAAGTAGGTAAAAAACATATAATGCGAGTACCAAATGTGAACTTGTGAACACTTACAAATCTCAGCAAAAGAGAAGTCAAAAGTAGGAAAATTTAAAATATACATATAACGCGAGTACCTGAAGAGAACTCATGAATAACTATTAATATCAGCTAAAGAGAAGTCAAAAGCTGGTAAATAAAGATATAACGTGAGTACCTGAAGAGATCTCATAAACACTGCTATTATATACAAAGGAGAAGTCAAAAATAGGTAAAATAACATATAACACGAATACTTAAAAAAACATGTGAACAGTTGCTAATCTCTGAAAAAGAGAAGTCAAAAGCAGGTAAATTAAAATATAACGCAAGTTCGTGAAGAGAACTTGCAAACATATGCTAATCTCTTTAAAAGAGAAGTCGAAAGTAGATAAATAAACATATAATGCGAGTACTTGAGGTGAACACGCAAACACTGACAATCTCAACAAAAGTGAATTTAAAAGCAGGTAAATTAACATATAACGTGAATACCTAAAGAAAACTTGTGAACACTTGCTCATCCTTGCAAAAGAGAAGTAAAAAACTTGTAAATAAACATATAACTCATGACCTAAGGTGAACTTGTTAATGCCTGCAAATATCTCAAAAAGAGAATTCAAAAGAGGTTAAATTTAAATTATAATGTGATTACGTGAAGATAGCTCGGGAACACCGGCTAATCTCCACAAATGAGAAGTCAATATCAGGTAAGTAAGCATATAACACAAGTACCTGAGCTAAACTCGCAAGCACCTACTAATCTCTGTAAAAGAGAGGTCAAAAGAAGGTAAATTAACATATAATGTGAATAACTGAAGAGAACTCATGAACAACTACTAATATCTGCAAAATACAAGTCAAAAGATGGTAAATAAATATATAAAGCGATTACTTGATGTAAACTCGTGAACACCTGCAAATCGTTGCAAAAGAGAAGTCAAAAGTATGTAAATTTACATATTATGTGAGTAAGAACATGAAGAGAATTCAAGAACACCTGTTAATCTCCGCAAAAGAGAAGTAAAAAGTAGGTAAATAAACATATAACGTGAGTACCTGAGGTGAACTCACGAACACCTGATAATCTCTGCAAAAGAGAAGTCAAAAGCAGGTAAATTAACAATTAACGTGAATACCTGAAGAGAACTCGTGAACACCTACTAATCTCTGTAAAAGGGAAGTCAAAAGTAGGTAAATAAACATATAAAGAGAGTAACTGAGGTGTACTCACGTACACTTGCAAATCTCTACAAAAAAGAAGTCAAAAGTAGGTAAATAAACATATAATGTAAGTACCTAAAGAGAACTCACAAACACCTGTTAATATCCACAAAAGTGAAGTCAATAGCAGGTAAATAAATATATAACATGAGTAACTGAGGTGAACTCGCGAACACCTGATAATCTCTACAGAAGAGAAGTCAAAAGCAGGTAAAATAATATATAATATGAATACAAGAAGAGAACTCGCGAACACCTGATCATCTCTACAAAAGAGAAGTAAAAATCGAGTAAATAAACATATAACACGAGTACTTTAGGTGAACTCGCAAACACCTGGTAATCTCCGCAAAAGAGAAGTCAATAGCTCATAAATAAACATATAACATGAGTACCTAAGATAAACTCACAAACACCCGCTAATCTATGTAAAAGAGAAGTCAAAAGTAGATAAATTAATATATAACATGAATACTTGAAGAGAACTCGCGAACACCTGCTCATCATTGTAAAAGACATGTCAAAAGAAGGTAAATTAACACATAACATGAATACTTGAAGAGAACTCGTGTACACCTGCTCATCTCTACAAAAGTGTAGTTAAAAGTAGATAAATATACATATAACATGAGTATCAGAAGTGAACTCCCGAACGCTTGCAAATCTCTACAGAAGAGAAGTGAAAAGCCGGTAAATTTAAAATATAATGTGAATACCTTAAGTGAACTCGTGAACACCTGCTCATCTCCGCAAAAGAGAAGTCAATAGCAGGTAAATAAATATATAATGCGAGTACCTGATGTGAACATGCTAACACATGCTAATCTCTGCAAAAGGCAATTCAAGAGTACGTAAATAATCATGTAATGCAAGTACATGAGGAGAACTCGTGAACACCTACTAATTACTGTAAAAGAGAAGTCAAAATAGGGTAAATTTAAAATATAATGTGATTACCTAAAGTGAACTCATGAACACATGTTAATCTCTGCAAAAGAGAAGTCAAAATCATGTAAATAAACATATAACACGAGTACATAAGGCTATCTCACGAACACCTATATATCTCTATAAAAGGGAAGTAAAAAATGGGTAAATTTATAGTATAACACGAGTACCTAAAGAGAACTCGCGAACACCTGCTAATCTCCACAAAAGAGAAGTCAAAAGCAGTTAAATAAACAAATAAGACAAGTACCTGATGTGAACATGCTCACACCTGCTAATCTCTGCAAAAGTGAAGTCAAAAGTATGTAAATTTAAAATAAAATTCGAGTAACTGAAGAGAACTTGCGAATACTAGCTAATATTTGTAAAAAAGAAGACAAAACTTGGTAAGTTAACATATAACTTGAGTACCTGAATAGAACCCGTGAACACCTACTAATCTCTGCAAAAGGGAAGTCAAAAGCAGGTAAATAAACTTATAAATTTAGTAGCTGAGCTGAACTATCTAATACCTGCTAATCTCTCCAAAAGACAAGTCAAAAGCAGGTAAATAAACATATAATGCGAGTAACTCAGGTGAACTCGTTATCACCTGTAACTCTCTACAAAAGAGAAGCTAAAAATTGTTAAATTTAAAATATAACTGCGAAACTTGAAGAGAACTCGCCAACATCTGCTAATCTCTACAAAAAAGAAGTCAAATCCAGGTAAATAAACATATAACACTAGTACCTAAGGTGAACTCACAAACACCTGCTAATCTTTGTAAAAGAGAACTCAAAAGCCAGTAAATTTAAAATATAATGTGAGTACCTAAAGAGAATTTGTTAACACCTACTAATCTCTGGAAAAGAGAATACAAAACAGGTGAATAAACATATAACGGGAGTACCAGAATAGAACTCGCGAATATCTACTAATCTCTGCAAAAGAGAAGTCAAAAAAAGGTAAATAAACATATAATGTGAATACCTATGGTGAACTCCTTAACACTTGCTACTCTCTCCAAAAGAGGATTCAAAAGAAGGAAAAAAAACATATAATGCGAGTACGTGAGGTGACCTCGTGATCACCTACAAATCTCTGAAAAATAAAAATAAAACTTAGGTAAATTTAAAATATTACATGAGTACCTAATGAGAACTTGAGAACACCTACACATCTCCGCAAAGAGAAGTCCAAAGAAGCTAAATTTAAAATATAAAGCAAGTGCTTGACGAGAAATCACGAACACGTGATAGTATCTACAAAATAGAAGTAAAAAGTAGGTAAATAAACATATTATGCGAGTACCTGAGGTGAACTCGTGAATGCCTAGTAATCTCTGCAAAAGAGCAATAAAAAGCAGGTTAATTTATAATATAACGGGAGTACCTAAAGATAACTCACAAACACCTTTTAATCTTTGCAAAAGAGAAGTCAAAAATAGGTAAATAAAAATATAATGTGAGTAACTGAAGTGAACTCGTGAACACCTGCTAATCTCTGCAAAAGAGATGTCAAAAGCAAGCAGGTTAAAATATAACACAAGTACCTAAATAGAGCATGTGAAAACCTTCTAATCTCCTCAAACGAGAAGTCAATAACCGGTAGATAAACATATAATGTGAGTACCTGAGTTGAACTCACAAACATCTGCTCATTTATGCAAAAGAGAAGTCAAAAGAAGGAAAATTAACATATAACGTGAATACCTGACGAGAACTCATCTACACCTGCTCATTTCTACCAAAGAGAAGTCAATAGTATTTAAATAAATATATAACACAAGTACTAGAGGTGAACTAGTGAATACCTGTAAATATCTGCAAAAGAGAGATCAAAAATAGGTAAATTTGAAATATAATGCAAGTCCCTAGAGAGAACTCATGAACACCTGCTCATCACCGTAAAAGAGAAGTCAATAGTAGGTAAATAAACAAATAATATGAGTACCTGAGGTGAACATGCTAACACCTGGTAATCTTTACAAAAGAAGGTAAATAAACATATAACACAAGTACCGGAGGAGAACTCGCGAACACCTCCTAATCTATGCAAAAGTGAAGTCCAAAGTAGGTACATTTAAAATATAATGTGAGTACTGTTGCGCGCTAGGGTTCAAAGAAAATAAACGCAACCGAACTAGCAACCCAATAAGGCAAGTATACCTATCGAATTGTAGCTAGGGGACATAAGTGTCGTATTGAAATCCGGGAAATGTTGAGTATGCTTACTCACACGAAGACTATTATCTTATCGATGGAAAAACTAGGGTTTTAGAAAATCTAATTGCAAGGAAGGAAGTAAAGCTATACTAGAAAGAGAACTACCGCAATTAAATAAAGTGCTATTAAGTAAAGAACTATGCTAGAAAGGAAACTACTGCAGTTAATTAAAGAGCAAAAGATAGGAGATTACTACGAAAGATTGAAAATATGAAATGGAAATGCACTCGATCAAGAATCAACTCGGCTAAAGACGATTAAGAAAATGCGATAAAAATGTAAACTTAATAGGATAAAGTTCCTTGACCGTGGAGGTTCCTAAAGCTTGAACACGGTTATCTCGAAGTCGTGCCCAACTGAGTTTAGGAAGGTCCGGCCGACTCTCATCTAAATCGAAGGCCTAAAACTCGCTTTACGCGGTGAACCCCACTATTGGATTTTACTCTAATCCGGGAGATTTGGACGTCTGCCTCTCTCGAGGGGTGCATACAACTCCCTTCACTCTTGAATGCTCACTTCATTCTATCGGCCTCTCGGCTAGCCTAGAATGAAAGCAAAGGTGGATGGTATATATCGATAATATACCTCAAACCCATGATTAATCAAGAGTAATTCAAGGCCCTAACCTAAAAAGAAAAGATTAATTAAAACATCATAACTTAATCGCTATAACCTCGAATCATCAAGATCGAGTACAAGAAGGATTAGTTAATCATAATGGTGTGGAGGAGGGGGGATGAGTAGTAAAGCATATAAAAGGAACACTAGTAAAGGAAGAGCACTTATATTAATTAAAAGGAGCAAGTTACACTAATGAAATTGAAATCAAGAGTGCATGAATTAAAGTCCTATTCTAGCCCTATATTAAGCAATAAGAAAAAGCAAGATTACAACAAAAGCTAAGGCAAACTAAAAAATAAACTATGGTTAAACAAAAATTACAAAGAGAGAGAGAGAGAGAAAAGCATAAAAAAGATCAAGAAATAAAGGGGCAGCACCTCCCCCACTCAACTAAAGCTTGCTGAAATGGAGGGGGGGGTCTGAATTTATAAGAAAAATTCTCGGGTTGGTCACGCCCTCCGACACGCCCTAGGGGGGGCGTGATATGTACGAAGTTGACCTCGGGCTCTGGATTCTTGCGGGAGGGATGATTGCTTCTTTACGTCGGTCGACACGCCCATAGTAACGCCCGTGTAGGGGGGCGTGACACTCACGTCATGTCGAAATCATTGGTCGGAAATCCATCAGTCGTCGGAAAAGTTGATGTCACGCCCCAGGTCATGCCCGTGACGGGGTGCGTGACAGTGCTGTTGCGTGTTGTGGCAGAACCTGCATACAATGCGGCGACAGGCTTTGCGGTAGAGGGCGACACGCCCTTGGTAACGCTTGGAGACACGTCCGGGGAGGGCGTGTCAGGGGGGCGTGACAGCCGTTTTGTTCGTTTTTCTGTCCCTTCCAGCAGGAGTCCTCGGGATCGGGGGACACGCCCTAGGTAACGCCCAGGGAGGGCGTGACAGTGGGGCGTGTCAGGTCATTTTTGACCCATTTTCTGAAAACCTGCAAAAGGTCAAGAAAATGTTAGTGGCAATAATATTTACATAAAAAGGATAAAAGATAAACTAAAAAGACATGATTTGTACATTATAAACTAGAAAAATACGATAATAGTTTAGGCTACAAAACGTATTATCAAATTCCCCCAAGCTTAAGCTTTGCTTGTCCCCAAGCAAAAATAAAAAAACTAGATATTTATAAAAAGGATTAATCAAAAAGTTTTAATTATGCCTACACAAGTACTATGCGAAATTCTAAGTAGGGAAAAGGTGAAATGTAAGTCTAAAACAATTATTTAGGTATGGTGAAACTTTTATAAACTTTACTCAATAAAAACAAATCATCCAAAATTTTAACGGAATTCTTTTAATAGACTTAAGCAAAGCAACAAAAATGAAAAACACGCATTGAGTTGTTACTAGATCCAAGCAACGCATTATAATTATATCAATTTAATTAACAAAAATCTAGGTTTAAATTTACAACTAAAACTGATTTGTTTTTTTTCTTTTCTTAGTTGTTAAATAAAAATCAAAAAGCGTGAATCAAAAGGACTTAAATAGGACAGAAACGTTTGGTTTAGAAATATGATTAGGAGTGGAATTCAAAGATAAACGTGAAGGTTTAAAATCACACTAAACCAAAGCAAAAAAAAACTTTCATAAAAAAATATATATACACATTTTTTCTTTTTCTTCTTTTTTCCATTTTTTTTTCTTTTTTCAAAATGAAGGCCAAAAAAAATTTTATTTTCCTTTTGAATTGGCCAAACAGAAATAAACATCACTTTTGAGCATACTTTTTTTTCAAAAACCTTTCTCCGACAAAAAATCACTAAATATCCTATCAAAATCGTCAAAATAATTTATGAAACTCAAAAAAGCTAGTGTGATTCGATAGGTTGGAAATTTTGGCTTTGGTGAAACTGAAATGAAGGGAGGAGCTATCAAATGAAATCGGAAAAGGCTCAAAAATGGCTAACTAGTGGTAAAAGTTTTTAGGTTGGCAGGAAAGCTCAAACGAAAACAAAAACGGCCTAAATCATTTTCACGCTTTTGAATTTATTTAAAACAAAGGTTTGAAAAATTTCAAAAAGTAAGTCCTAGATAATAAAAGAAGATTGATAAAATTAACTTGAAAATAGAAATAATAGGTGACTTGGATCGTTCACATCTACTACGTTATTCAAAAGTTGACTTTACAAAAATTATTCAAAAATGAAAAAGAAAATAGTGGATGATGAATTTTTGAGAAAGTAAAAGAAATAAAAAACAAAAACCATAATAGAAATGCGAGTTTTAGAAAAATATTTCACCTTAACATGCTATCGTGAATTAGAAACACAGCATGGCCAACATTTTACTTGTGAAACATAATTAAAAGGGACGATTAGAAATATTATAATTAACTACGTTGTTTATAGAAAATTTTGAGTAAAACAAAAACAAAAACTAGGGGTACTATTGAAATACCAAAATGTCTAAACTATTCAAAAACACAAATTTTTTTAAAATTTTGTTAAATATTCTCTCTTTTTTTTAAAAAAAAATTTTCTCTTTTTTTTGGAATTTTAAGATATTCATTTTTTTTTATTTTGGAAATATTTAAAATATATACAAAAAGAAAAATTTGTACACTAAGCAAAAATGAAGGAGGAAGTCCTCCCCCAAGCTTAAAATAGACATTGTCCTCAATGGCTAATGAAGGGGATTGGAGAAGGAGAGAAAAATAAAGTACAGAATTGAAATACAGAATTGAAAGACAGAATTGAAAGATAGGTACTTCCCCAGATTTATTTGTTGCGAAAGCTGAGTGATGTCGCTCCCCCGAATGTCTTCTTTGGACTTCGTGATAGATTCAGCAACGTTAGAGCAGGCGATCACAGAAGCTTCAGCTTGTCGGAGCCGTCCGAGGCAAAAATTGTAAAATAAAGAAGACAGAAAAAGATAACTTGGGTTGCCTCCCAAGAGCGCCCTTTGGTTAAAATGTCATTGAGCTCGACGCATCAAAAAAATAATATTGTCCAAATATATTGTTGTCCAGAAATAAAATTGTTTTTAGTAAAAATTAAAAGTTCAAAGTTAGAGTTCGTGAAGCAGAAACTTAATAATGTTTGGACTGACATCATCATCACTAGAAAAATACAGTTTAAGACGCTGACCATTCACTTTGAAATTACCCTTATCAGGGTGACAAATTAAAATAGTTCCATAAGGAAATACTTCTATAATAGAAAACGGGCCAGACCAGCGAGATTTTAATTTGCCCGGAAATAAACGTAAACGAGAATTATATAAAAGGACTTGGTCGCCCGGCTTAAAGTTTTTAGGGTGCCATAAGTGTTTATTGTGTAAACGCTTTGTCTGCTCTTTATAAAGTTTATTATTTTCATAAGCATAAGAGCGCCACTCATCGAGTTCATTTAGTTGAAATTTTCGATGGTCACCGACTGAGTGGGGATCGAAGTTTAAAAATTTTAAGGCCCAAAAGGCGCGGTGTTCTAACTCTACGGGCAGATGACACAATTTTCTATAGACCAGCCGATACGGCGTACATCCGAGGGCGGTTTTGTACGCTTTTCGGTAGGCCCATAGAGCATCGTCAAGTTTGGCTGACCAGTCTTTCCTAGAAGTTGAAATAGTCTTTTCTAATATTCTTTTTATTTCTCTATTAACTACTTCGACTTGTCCGTTAGTTTGGGGGTGGTAGGACGTGGAAAGCTTATGCGTAATACCATATTTGGTAAGGATTTTTTTAAAATTGTGCGTTACAGAAATGGGAACCCCTATCGCTAACGATTGCGCGAGGCGTACCAAATCTAGAAAATAATTTTTTAAAAAATGTGACTACAACTCGGAAGTCATTCGTAGGAAGAGCTTGGGCCTCAGCCCATCGTGAAACATAATCAACAATAACTAAAATATATTTGTTTCCGAAGCTAGAAGGAAGGGGGCCAACAAAATCAATTCCACAGAGGTCAAAAATTTCGCACTCTAAGAAATAATTTTGCGGCATTTTATTTTTATTAGAAATGTTGCCCGACCGTTGGCAACTATCACACCTACTCACAAAGGCTTGCGCGTCTTTAAACAGGCTAGGCCAGTAAAAACCCGCGCAAAGCACCTTGTAAGCGGTGCGAGCAGCTTGATAGTGCCCACCTGTCAGACCTTCATGCAAATGTTTTAGAATATCAATTCCTTCTTCATAAGAAACACATCTCCTTATCACTTGATCCGCAAAGATTCTGAAAAGATCCGGGTCTTCCCAAAAGTAGTTCTTCAGCTCAGAAAAGAATTTCTTCTTTTGCTGAGAGGAGAACTCTTTTGTGAGCACCCGGGCAACTAGATAGTTGGCGATGTGCGCGAACAAAGGAGAAGTTGATGTGTTAACTAAAAGCAGCTTCTCATCAGGAAAATAATCATTAAAAGATTTTTCATTTAATTTTTCTATAAAGGGGTTATCTAATCTGGATAGATGGTCGGCGGCCAAGTTCTCGGCTCCTCGCTTATCACGGATCTCTAAGTCAAACTCCTGGAGGAGTAAGACCCAGCGAATCAAGTGAGGCTTGGCATCCGTTTTGGCAAGAAGGTACTTGAAGGCCGAGTGGTCCGTCAAAACAATGATTTTTGAAAGTGTAACGTAAAGGAGGAATTTATCAAATGCGAATACTATAGCTAAGAGCTCCTTCTCGGTTGTGGTGTAATTTTCTTGTGCAGATGTGAGGGTTATACTAGCGTAATAGATGGGGTGGAAGTTTTTATATATGCGTTGACCTAATACGGCTTCCACCTCAAAACTACTCGCATCGCACATAATCTCGAAAGGAAGGTCCCACACCGAAGCTATCATAATCGGTGTGTTAATTAACTTTTCTTTAATTGTTTCAAAGGCAGAAATACAAGAGTCATCAAAAATGAATGGAGCGTATTTTTCTAAGAGGTGGGTGAGGGGCTTTGTGATTTTGGAGAAGTCCTTTATAAAACGACGATAAAAGCCAGCGTGGCCTAGGAAACTTCTTATAGCTTTTATGTTTGTAGGCAGCGGCAACTTCTCAATAACTTCTATCTTGGCAACGTCTACCTCAATACCTTTAGCAGAAATTTTATTACCCAAAACTAACCCTTCCCTCACCATAAAATGGCATTTTTCCCAATTTAGGGTAAGGTTAGTTTCTTCGCATCGTTCTAAGACTTTTTCGAGGTTTTCTAAACATCTATCGAAGGAATCGCCGAACACGGAGAAATCATCCATGAATACATCCATAATGCTTTCTACGTACTTGTCAAATATTGCGAGCATATATCGCTGGAATGTAGCTGGCGCATTGCACAATCCAAACGGCATTCTTCGGTAAGCGAAGGTGCCAAAGGGACAAGTAAACATAGTTTTCTCTTGGTCCTCGGGAGAGATAGGTATTTGAAAGTACCCCGAGAGGCCATCGAGAAAACAATAAAAGCTATGGCCGGAGAGACGTTCTAAAATCTGGTCGATAAACGGCAAAGGAAAGTGGTCCTTCCGGGTGGCGTCATTCAACTTACGATAATCTATACACATACGCCAACCCGTCACCGTCGGTGTCGGGATTAATTCATTATTCTCATTACTAACTACGGTTATCCCTCCCTTCTTTGGAACTACCTGAACGGGGCTAACCCACTTACTGTCCGAAATAGGGTAGATAATTCCTGCGTCTAATAATTTCATAACCTCGCCCTTAACTACTTCTTTCATATTCGGGTTTATACGGCGCTGAGGTTGAATAGAGTTACGTGAATTATCTTCCATTAAAATTTTATGGGTACAGAAAGATGGGCTTATGCCCTTGATATCAGAAATTTGCCAAGCAATAGCCCGATGATGCTTATGTAGAACTAGAATAAGTTTATCATTTTGCGTATCCGTGAGGTAGGCCGAAATGATAACTGGTAGCTTGGAATCTTTTTCTAAGAAAGCATACTTAAGGTGTTCAGGAAGTTCTTTAAGTTCTAGGGTAGGGGGTTCTTCATAAGAGGATTTAGAGATTCTTTCTTTTTCAAAAATAATATCTTCATAAACTTTTTTATAAGGAACGCAATAAGGGGTGGGGCTAGCAGCCAAGACGGCTTCTTGTAGCGATTCAGTGGGAAGAAAAGAGGAAGAACAAAAATCAAAAAATTCGTTTTCAAACTCAGAAAGACAATCAAAAGATTCATCACTTCCTTGCAACGATTCAGCGGGAAGAGAAGAATAAAAACAAAAATCAGAAAGTTCCTTTTCAAAGTCGGAGAGGCAGCAGGAAGATTCATCACTCACGGCGTCTACGAAAAAACATGAGTCATCATTTGCTAGGGTGTTCTTCATCGAAGGTGTGATAGAAAAAGTGACTTCGTCATCGCCTACTCGAAGGAAGAGCTTACCATTGCTTACATCAATGAATGCTCTGGAGGTGGCAAGGAAGGGTCGGCCAAGGATCAGGGTAACCTCGACGTCTTCTTCGATGTCCAAAATGACAAAGTCCACCGGGAAGATGAACTTGTCGACTTTTACTAGAACGTCCTCCACTATTCCTAATGGGTACTTGACGGATCTATTGGCTAGCTGGATACTCATACGTTTGGGGTTAAGGCTACCAATTCCTAGCTTTTTAAACAATGAAAAGGGCATCAAGTTTATACTCGCGCCTAGGTCAGCTAACGCGTGTTTAACAAAAAGATCATCGAAGACACACGGGATAGAGAAACTACCCGGGTCACTGATTTTCTTCAACAAACCGTTTGTTAAAACCGTGGAGCACTCGGCGTTTAGCGTGATGTGCGAAAGATTCTCTAACTTCTTCTTGTTGGTGAGGAGGTCCTTAAGATACTTTGTGTATTTCGGCATCTGCGAAATAGCCTCGTGGAAGGGAAGATTAATGTGGATTTGCTTGAAGATCTCAAAGAAGCGGGAGTACTGATCATCTTGATGTTGACTATTAAGTTCGGAGGGGTATGGAGGAGTTGAATTATTTTTGAAGATGGGTGGTGGAGTGAGATTTTTTCCTAAAGAGGGGGTGATAACTTCTTCAGCAAGGGGTGGAATTTTTAAAACGGGAGCGGAGCTTTGATTTTTAGAGGCCGGAGCGGAGCTTGCCTCGGGCTCTTCACTTACCATACCGGAGACTTGCTTCCCACTCCGAAGAGTTATAGCTTTCTCTTGCTCTCTCGGGTTGGGTTCGGTATTGGAAGGAAGAGACCCTGCGGGTCACTTTGAAATTATTTTCGCGAGCTGTCCTACCTGATTTTCTAGACTTTTTACACTTCCGGTTAAAGTTCTTATAGTAGCGTCATTTGTGGTGATATATTTAGAAAGTAATTCCTCCAAGCTTGGAGGTTTTGGATAATTTTGAAGTGGTGGTGGTGGTGGTGGTGCTGAAAAATCATTTTGCGGTGGTGGGTGCATCGTATTCGATGGATTACTCCATGAAAAGTTCGGATGATTTCTTAAAGCAGGGTTATAACTATTAAGAAAATTAAAACAAGGAGGATGAAAATTCGCAGCAGAAAAATTATTAAAAGCATTTCTAGGCATATTATTAACATAATCTAAATGTTCTTGAGTAGGGGTTACAGATTCCCATACCTGAGGGGCGGAGGCAGCAGTCATCTCCGTTATCTTTTTGCTTAGGATTTCTACTTGCAGAGCGAGCTGGGAGACGTTGTCCACTTCATAGATACCTGCAGGCTTGTTCGGACAGGACCTAGGCACATTCCACTGATAAGTGTTCATGGCCATGTCCTCAAAAAGCTCAAGAGCTGCTTTCGGGGTCTTATGATTTAAAGTATCGCCGGAAGCTGCATCTATCATTTGCTTCGTGCTTTGATTTAGCCCATTATAGAACGTCTGCACTTGTAACCATACAGGCAGTACGTGATGTGGGCATCATCTTAATAATTCTTTAAATCTCTCCCAGGTTTCATATAGGGTTTCAGAGTCTATTTGTTCGAAGGCAGAGATATCATTCCTAAGTTTTGCAGTTTTAGCTGGCGGAAAATACTTCGCCAAAAATTTTTCAGTTAATTCATTCCAGGTGCTTATGCTATTTTTAGGTAGAGTGTTAAGCCACTGCTTAGCTTTAGTTCTTAAAGAGAAGGGGAAGAGTCTTAGCCTGATTGCATCATTTGTGACACCATTTATCTTGAAGGTGTCGTAAATTTCAAGAAAGCTAGCTATATGTGCGTTCGGATCTTCATCTTGAAGTCCGTCAAATTGCACATATTGCTGCACCATTTGAATTATGCTAGGCTTTAATTCGAAGTTATTATTTGCTATAGCAGGGCGGACTATACTAGATTCTGTTCCCTCGAGATTCAGTCGTGCATAATAGGACATAGTCCTTTGCACGACCTCATCTACGTTGGGTTCTTCCATTCTTAAAGTAGCAAATGACTCGGAGTACTCAATCGACACTTGGATAGTAGGACCTTGAAATCGCGATCTTCTCCAAAGAGTACGCTCTATTTCGTGGTCCAAGTCAAAAATAACCGACGGACTCCCGTGGGTCATGCACTAAAAGAACAGAAAAGAAGAAAAGAAAGAGAAAAAGGATAAACTAGAAAAAAAGATTAGAAATTTTTTTTTTCTTTTTGAAATAGATTTTTTATATATAGATTAACTCCCGAACTTCCCAATGACTACCCCGTGAAGGGTTCGCAAGGTACTAGACAAGATAGTGGCACTTAAAGCCCTTTGCCCTTTTCGAGAGAATTAGGTGGCGTAGAAAAATTGTGAAGTTGGTTACTATTAAGAGCGGTGATAACTTTTTTTTTGAATTTTAAAATTTAAAGAAAGAGGATGAGAAAGAGATAAGATAAAATTAATAGGTTCGTGTTTTCAATATATTAACAGAAGTTGGTTCTCCAGCAACAGCGCCAAAAACTTGTTGCGCGCTAGGGTTCGAAGAAAATAAACGCAACCGAACTAGCAATCCAATGAGGTAAGTATACCTATCGAATTGTAGCTAGGGGACACAAGTGTCGTATTGAAATCCGGGAACTGTTGAGTATGCTTACTCACACGAAGACTATTATCTTATCGACGGAAAAACAAGGGTTTTAGAAAATCTAATTGCAAGGAAGGAAGTAAAGCTATACTAGAAAGAGAACTACCGCAATTAAGTAAAATGCTATTAAGTAAAGAACTATGCTAGAAAGGAAACTACTGCTGTTAATTAAAGAGCACAAGATAGGAGATTAATACGAAAGATTGAAAATATGAAATGGAAATGCACTCGATCAAGAATCACCTCGGCTAAAGACGATTAAGAAAATGCGATAAAAATCTAAACTTAATAGGATGAAGGTCCTTGACCGTGGAGGTTCCTAAAGCTTGAACACCCTTCTCTCGAAGTTGTGCCAAACTGAGTTTAGGAAGGTCCGACTGACTCTCGTCGAAATCGGAGGCCTAAAACTCGCTTTACGCGGTGAACCCCACTATTGGATTTTACTCCAATCCGGGAGATTTGGATGTCTGCCTCTCTCGAGGGGTGGGTACAACTCCCTTCACTCTTGAATGCTCACTTCATTCTATCGACCTCTCGTCTAGCCCAGAATGAAACCAAAGGTGGAGGGTATATATCGATAATATACCTCCAACCCATGATTAATCAAGAGTAATTCAAGGCCCTAACCTAAAAAGAAAAGATTAATTAAAACATCATAACATAATCGCTCTAACCTCAGATCATCAAGATCGAGTACAAGGAGGATTAGTTAATCATAATGGAGTGGAGGAGGGGGGATGAGTAGTAAAACATATAAAAGGAACACTAGTAAAGGAAGAACACTTATATTAATTAAAAGGAGCAAGTTACACTAATGAAATTGAAATTACAAGTGCATGAATTAAAGTCTTATTCTAGCCCTATATTAAGCAATAAGAAAAAGCAAGATTATAATAAAAGCTTAGGCAAACTAAAAACTAAACTATGGTTAAACAAAAATTACAAAGAGAGAGAGAGAGAGAGAGAGAGAGAGAGAAAAGCATAAAAAAGATCAAGAAACAAATGGGCAGCACCTCCCCCACTCAACAAAATCTTGCTGAAATGGAAGGGGGGGTCTTAATTTATAGGAAAAATTCTCAGGTTGGTCACGCCCTCCGACATGCCTTAGGAGGGGCGTGTTAGGGGGCGTGACACATACGAAGTTGACCTCGGGCTCTGGATTCTGGCGGGATGGATGATTGCTTCTGTACGCCGGTCGACACGCCCATAGTCACGCCCGTATAGGGGGGGTGTGACACTCATGTTATGTCGAAATCTTTGGTCAGAAATCCGTCAGTCGTCGGAAAAGTTAATGTCATGCCCTAGGTCACGCCTGTTATGGGGGGCGTAACAGTACTGTTGCGTACTGTGGCGAAACCTGCATTCAATGCGGCGGCAGGCTTTGCGGTAGAGGGCGACACGCCTTGAGACACGCCCGGGGAGGGCGTGTTAGGGGGGCGTGACAGCCATTTTGTTCATTTTTCTTTCCCTTCCAGCAGGAGTCCTCAGGATCGGGTGACACGCCCTAGGTCACGCCTAGGGAGGGCGTGACAGTGGGGCGTGTCAGGTCATTTTTGACCAATTTTCTGAAAACCTGCAAAAGGTCAAGAAAATGTTAGTGGCAATAATATTTACATAAAAAGGATAAAAGATAAACTAAAAAGACATGATTTGTACATTATAAACTAGAAAAATACGATAATAGTTTAGGCTACAAAACGTATTATCAAGTACCAAAAGAGAACTCAAGAACATATGTCAATAACTAAAAAATAGAAGTCAAAAGCATGTAAATAAACATATAACTCTAGTACCTAAGGCGATCTTACAAACACCTATTAATCTCTACAAAATAGAAATAAAAAACAGATAAATTTAAAAAATAACACGAGTACCTAACAAGAACTTGCGAACACCTGCTAATCTCCACAAAAGATATGTCAAAAGCAACTAGATAAACATATAATACGATTAACTAAAGTGAACTCGTGAGCACTTTCTAACCTCATCAAAAGAGAAGTCAAAAGCATGTAAATTTAAAATATAATGCGATTAACTGAAGAGAACTCGCGAACACCTACTAATCTATACAAAAGAGAAGTTAAAAGCAGGTAAATAAACATATAACATGAGTCCTGATATGAACTCTATAACACCTGCTAATCTCTCAAAAAGAAAAGTCAAAAGCTGGTAAATAAATATATAACGCAAGTACCTGAGGCGAACTCGCGATCTCTTATAAATCTCTGAAAAAGAGAAGTCAAAAGAAGTTAAATTTAAAATATAACTGGAGAACCTAAAGAGAACTCGAGAACACCTGGTAATCTTTACAAAAGAGAAGTCAAAAGCAGGTAAATAAACATATAATGCGAGTACATAAGGTGAACTAATGAATACCTGCTAATCTCAGTAAAAGAGAAGTCAAAAGGCAGTAAATTTAAAATATAACGTGAGTACCTGATGAAAACATTTGAACGCCTACTAATCTCTACAAAAGAGATTCAAAATATGTAAATAAAGATATAATGCGAGTACCTGAATAAAACTCACAAAAACTTTCTAATCTCTGTAAAATAGAAGTCAAAAGCAGATAAATAAACATATACCGAGAGTACCTGAGGTGAACTCGCTAACACTTGCTAATCTCTCCAAAAGAAATGTAAAGAGCATGTAAATAAACATATAATGCAAGTACCAGAGGTAAACTCGTGAACACCTACTAATCTCTTGAAAGTGAGGGATAGATCGAACTTAACTCTAGAGGGGGGTGAATAGAGTATTTTAAAAATTATTAACTTTTTTATAGCAGATTAAAAGTTTGTGATATATGTAAGTATAAAGAGAAAATAACAGCACACAACCAAAAAATTAAAGGCAAACCAGACGAAACAAGGAATTTATAGTAGTTCTCCAATAAACTTGGGTACATCCACTCATCTACCGCCCTAGTAGGAATCCACTATAAGTTTTTTCCCAGGTTCCCTGCCACCACAAGTTTTTGCTCAGGTGCTCGGTCACCACAAGATCTATTTTTCTAATGGAGATCTGGAAACCCTTTGACCTTTTGATTAGGTGCCCAAAAACCAATCCCAAGTCTTTGGATTAAGTCATTTGTGAACAAAAAAGGTTAACTTTTGAAGGGAGTTAAAACCCTATACACAATGAAAGAAGAAATGAAAATGATTTTGTCTTCTCTGTCTCTAATCTTTGAGAAGACAAGTGGATTATTGATGATGTCAAAGTTCCCCCTGAGTTGTGTAGATGATCAGGAGATGGAAGCTTTGCTTCAGGGTGTAGGCCTTCTTTGTAAGCTTCTCTTTCCAGTTAATGTCTTTGAGAGATATGAGCTTTTAGTCTCAGATTTAAGATGAGTTGTTGGAAGAAAGCTTGAAGAACAGAAAGCTTATTCTCTGAAAAGTATTTTTGTAGCTTTCTATAACTCTGAGAAAACCTTCTGTGTCTGTCTGTAACACTTAAGGAAGAAAAACATCTGATAATATTATATGATCAGGAATGCTAGAGAAATTCAAATATTTGAATTCATTCTAAATAGCTGGAGCATTCCATAGAATGGTAATTGCCTTGGAAAAGGACTAGCATTTAACTCTATGATTAAGTCCATATTTAATGCTGTCTCTAAACGGTTATATGCATAATATATTGAGCATATCAGAGTTTTTATTGCTTACAATTTAGCCTTGATAAAAATTCTACATTCAGAATATAAAATATCCTGAAATTAAGCTTGAAAATAAGCTGCTTCCGGCTTGAAATAACTGCCTAAAACACTGCCAAGAAATCATTGAACTGAGAAAGAAATTCTTCAACCTGAGCTTGGAGATCGTCGAGCTGAAATTGCTTATTCGTCGACCTGACCTCAGAGATCGTCGAGCTTAGCTTGTCTATCGTCGAGCTGAGATATAGATTTCGTCGACCGAAGCTCAGCTTTTGTCGAGCAAAACACTGAGTTGGACCTTTGAGTTCGTCGGGCTGAGCTTGACTTTCGTCGAGCTGAGTTCCACTTTCATCGAACTATATTACAGAACTCTGAAATCTTCTAAGTAAACTAAACCTGGAAAAACCTATGACCCAGATAATACATATTGGGTAAGTCTAAGCATCCAAATAATAGTCCTTGCCCAAATCCAAACTGGGGTTCCAACAATCTCCCTATATTTGGGTGAGGATACTACTTACACAAAATATAAAGCAAGAAATATAGATAGTAGAAATAAAACATTCACTTTATATAATATTGTGCTATGAGAGTTCAAAAACAGTAACAGTAAAGAAGACATAAAATAAAAATTTGTTGTCTTTCTCTGGTAGACGAAAAAATTAGTTCAAAAATAGTAACCATAAGTGTTCGATAAAAAAATTATTAAAAGAAATGTGTTTGGTCAATCTCCATTAGACAAAAGGTGACAAATTCATCATTCTAAGACGCAAAATTAAATTTATAAGTCTCCATTTATCATGCCTAGGTTATAAATAAAGAAAAAATGTTTCTTTTCATCTAAGGGTTTAGTGAAAATATCTGCCCTTTGTAAATCAGTGGAAATAAAGACAATATTAATTTTATTTTTATCTACATTATCTCTAAGAAAATGATGTCTAATCTCTATATGCTTAGTTCTACCATACAGTACTGGATTTTATGCAGTTGAAATAGCACTAGTATTATCACAAAAGATAGTTAAATTATTTATGTTGAAACCATAATTCAGAAGCTGATTTTGAATCCACAAAATCTGTGAGCAGCAACTACCAGCTGCTATATATTCAGCTTTAGTAGTTGATGTTGACACAGATGTTTGCTTTTTGCAAAACCAGGACACAAGCTTATCACCAAGAAACTGATAAATTCTTGATGTGCTTTTTCTGTCAACTCTGCATCCAATATAGTAAGCATTTGAGAATACAGTTAAGTCAAATTCTGACTCTATTGGATACCAAAGTACTAGATTTGGACAACCCTTTCTGTATCTCAAAATTCTTTTTACTAAAATTTGGTAAGATTCTTTAGGATTTATTTGAAACCTAGCACAAATACAAGTATCAAACATAATATCAGGCCTACTTGCTATTAAATATAATAAATACCCAATGATGGCTCTATATATTTTCTAATCAACAGGCTTGCCCTGTTCATCACTATCAACAACATCATTAGATGGTACGGGTGTTTTCATTGCTGAGGCAACAGACATCCCATATCTTTTTATTAGCTCCTTAGCATATTTATATTCGAATATAAAAATACCACCAGGGGATTTCTTCACTTGGAGACTAAGGAAGTAAGATACTTCACTCATGCTACTCAATTCAAGCTTTGAGTGCATCAGGTTAGAAAACCTTTTGCAAAATTTGGAATCAGTAGATCCAAATATTATGTCATCTACATATATTTGTACTAGAAAAATTTTAGATTTATGATGTCTAATAAATAAAGTCATATCTACCAAGTCTCTAGAAAATTTATTTTCTAACAAGAAACTAGCAAGAGACTCATACAAGGATCTTGGAGCTTATTTGAGACCATAGAGTGCTTTATTAAGTTTAAAAACATAAATAGAGTGAGTTGGAGAAATAAAACCTGGAGGTTATTTAACATAAACTTCTTCTTTGAGTTCTCCATTTAGAAATGCACTCTTGACATCCATTTGATAAACTTTAAATTTTTTTGAATGTTGCAAATGCAAGAAATATTTTGATAGCCTTTAGACTTGTAACAGGGGTAAAGGTTTGGTTATAATCAATGCCTTTCTCTTGTGAATAGCCTTGGGCTACCAATCTGGCTTTATTTCTTACAATTAATCCTTGAGCATCCAACTTGTTCCTAAAGACTCACTTAGTTATAATGATTTGATAGTCTTTGGGTCTTGGATCTAAATCCCAAACTTTATATCTTTCAAATTTATTTATTTCCTCTTGTATAGCAATGATCTAGTGGAGATCTTTTTTGAATCTTTTATGGATTGAGGTTCAATCTGAGAAAGCAAGCAAGCCTGCATCTGATCATAATTTAATTGATGCCTTTTTTGCACACCAGCTGACTTGTATCCAATCAATTGAGATATGGGATGATCTCTAAGTGTGACAAGATCAGTGGGTAGAGTTGGTTCTTCAATCACTTATGGTGCAAATTCCTCTTGTGTAATTTCATTTGCCACAATATCTTCTGCAGGAATTTAGTAAATTTCTTCATCACTGTCATCAACAATAATCTATTGTGAAGGATGTGATATGTCCTCCTGTATTAGGATTAAATCATCCATTTTCTCACACAGATTTGGTACCTGTAAATTTTCTATGGTAGAGATGTCTCTCTCCTTGTAAAACATGTGAGTTTCATCAAAAAAAACATGCATAGATTCTTCCATTTTAAGAGATGATTTATTATTAACTCTAAAAGCCTTGCTAACTTGAGAGTATCCAAGGATGATTCCCTTTACAGCTTTGGCTTCAAATTTTCTAAGCTATTTCTTATCATTATTGTGAATATAGCACATTCAACCAAAAACTTTAAAATAATTAACATTAGGTTTCTTTGCTTTAAGTAATTCATAGGGAGTATTACCTTTAAGATTATAAATTAGACTTTTATTTAGAATAAAATTTGTTTTGCTTACAGCATCTGCCCAAAAGGATAGGGGCTAGTGAGCATTTACAAGTAATGTCCATGTATTTTCAATCAGGGTTCTATTTTTCCTTTCAGCTACCCCATTTTGTTGAGGATTTTTAAAAGAAGAAAAATAATGCCTAATACCTTCCTTCTCATAGAATTCTTGTATGAGAAGAGATTCAAACTCAGTGCAATGATCACTTATGATCAATACAATCTGAGTAGAGTACTCAATCTTAATGTTCTTAAGAAAGTCTGTAAGAACATTAAAGTTATCTGACTTGTTTTTTAGAAATAAAACCCAAGTGAATCTAGAGAAATCATAAACAATCACTAAGGTATATGACTTCCCTCCCAAGCTCTGTATTGCAATAGGTTAAAAAGGTCCATATGTAGCAAGTACATGATTCTGGGTGAATCACTTTTATAAATGGATTTGAAACTATTTTTAGTTTGCTTGCCTAATTGACAAGCCCTACAAAGTCCTTCCTTCTTGTAAGAACCAGAAGGTAGTCCTCTGATAAGGTTGTCTTTAGATAAATTAGCTATATTCCTAAGGTTTACATGACCTAATCTCTTATGTCAAAGATCACTAATTTGACTAATCTGATTAAATAAACAAATTTTAGATTTTGCAAAATTAAAGTTAACTAGATAAATATTGCATTTTCTAATACAAGTTAAAATAATTTTATTTAAACTAGAGGTAATAGAACATAAGGATTTATTAAATGTTACCTGATAACCTTCATCACATAATTAGCTTATAGAGATGACATTATGCTTCAGACCATTTACATAATATACCTTCTTGAAGGTAATTGGTCCAACTTTGACATTTCCATATCCTTCTATCAGTCTATAGTTGGAGTCTCCAAAAATTACCTTAGGTCCAAGCTTTGCCTTGTAATTACTTAGGTTGGCCTTTGATCCATTCATATGTTTTAAGGAACCACTAAATAAGTACCATTATTCCTCTATGGTAGGATAGCTCTTTACCTATATAAAAATAGATTAGTTGTACTTGACCCAGGTTACCGTGGGTCCTTATTTATTTTTATAATGATAACTGGAAATAAAGGAACACTCTTGCTGATCCTTATAACATAGTGGATGAAATCTCCTAAGAGGAATAATCCACTGAGTAAAAGGATTAACAAATTTTTGCTTTTGATTTTGGTATTGAAGAAGTTAAAATTTTTGTTATGAAAAACTTAGTTCGACGAATTTAGTTGAGTTTGTCGATCTGAGTTCGACGAAAAGTATTGATTTCATTGATCTCAGTTTATAGAGTGATAATATTCATTTCTTGCATTCTACGATCGTCGATGTCTGTTCGACGAAACATGTTGATTTTGTCGTGCACCCGCTGTTGAGTAATCATACCAAAATTCTGCATTCAGAGTTCGTCAATTGCCATTCGACGCATAATATTGATTTATTCGATCTCGGTTCGACGAATTTTATTGAACATTATTTTTATGAGATTTTTTTATTTTTCTTTGATTTATTCTTTTATAAAATTTAAGTATCATTATATGTAAATTATAATACTTCTTTCTCTTTTACTTTAGCAGATATGAATTCAATTGGTTTGGATAAGATATTTTTCTCAAAAATATAAGACTGAGTAGATGAATCTCATAGACCCAGTTTGCAAATTAATCTTGCATTCACTGTGCTTATGATATCCATCAATTTGATACTTCTCCCATTAAGGGATTCTTCAAATTGCTTAGCCTCATTTAACTTATTTTCTAAGGAAATTATTTGATCATTAGCAGTTTTTAAATCTTCATAATGTTTTAAGTTTTCAGAAGATAAATAATTAAATTCAATTAATTTATCTCTAAGATGTTTGATTTCCTTCTCAGATTTGATTAAATCCATGCATAATAGTTTAGACTCAGCTTTGAATTATTCTAAAGTAAAATCAAATGAAGAAATTGATTGATCTTCTTCTTATTCATATTCAGCTTTAGAAATTTCAGCTTCAATGTGGCTGCATGATGCATTGATTGCCATCAAACAGACCTCTCTGGCCTTAGCTTCTTCTTCATCCTCACTAGAGCAGGACGAAGATTCATCCTCAGATTCACTCCATATTTCAGCAACAAAGCCTCTTTCCTTCTTCTTGCATTTACTGGAGGAGTGCTTGTGTGAATGCTTCTTAGAGTGCATCTCCTTCTTCTTTTCTTTATTCTGGTTCTCTAGATATTCTAGTAGTATGTGTCCAGGTTTCTACACACCCTAATAAACAATCTCTTTAGAAAGAGTCTTGTAAGACATTGGCTTATCATCATGTCTGGAAGATCTTCTCCTGAAGTCTTTCCTTGCCATCTTGTAAAATCTATTAGCCAGGAGACTCAGTAGATCTTCATTGTCTGGAATGTCTTCTATTTCTTCAGTTGCTTTAAAAGTAATGCTTCGCCCTTTCCTTACTGAAGAAGAGGATCTTTGTTTAGCTTCTCTGTTCTGTAGAGATTTTATTGAGCCTTATGGCTACTTTGATTGGCCAGATCCTAGAGTCCCATGTGCTAGGGAAGCACATAAGGATCCTGTCATTTATCTCTGTCAATGAGATGTTCCTATCCAATGATTTTAGCTCATTGATTATGAGGCTGAGTCTATTGTACCTATCAGCAACTAATTTTTCTTCTTCCTTCTTGAAGTTCTCAAATTGAGAGATCAGATGTGTTCTCCTATCTTTCCTTTCATTTGCAAATCATGCAACCATCCAATTTATGGAATACCAGATATCCTTGGCTGAAGTGCAGTCAACAACTTTCTGAAATATGTCATCAGACATAGTCTTTGGCATCTATAACTTTCAGCTTCTTCTGAGCCTCTGTCCACTCAGGTGGTGGTACAGCTGAGATACTTATTGATGCAGATGGAGTAGGGGGACCTGAGAAAATAGAATTATAAATGTCTTCATCAATAGAATTCATATAGAGCCTAATCCTTGACTTCCATAGTGCAATCCTATTTAGATTACACACTAGAGGTCTGGTGCTTGTAAACTCTTTGTTCTGTGCCATGAGAAAAGGAGCAAACTAGAGTAAATTAGATCTAACAAGGATCTTTTGGTTCAGGTGTTAGCCTGTGAAACCAAATAACTATCCTCTGATACTAATTGAAAGTGATGGATAGATCAAACTTAACTCTAGAGGGAGGGTGAATAGAGTATTTTAAAAATTATCAACTTGTTTTATCGCGAATTAAAGTTAGTGATATATGTAAGTATAAAGAGAAAATAATAGCACACAACCAAAAAAGTAAAGTAAAACCAAATGACACAAGGTATTTTGAGTGGTTCCCTAATAAACTTGGGTAAATCAACTTTTCTACCACCCTGGTAGGAATCCTCTACATGTTTTTTCTCAGGTGCCCAGCCACCACAGCTTTTTGCTCAGGTGCTCTATCACCACAAGATCTATTTTTCTATGGGAGATCTATCAACTCTTTGAGATTTTGATAAGGTGCCCAAAAACCAATCCAAAGTCTTTTGATCAGGTGAATTGTGAACCAAAAAAGGTTAAATTTTGAAGGGAGTTAAAACCCTGTACACAGTGAAAGAAGAAATGAAAATGATTTTATCTTCACTGTCTCAAATCTTTGAGAAGACTAGTGGACTATTGATGATGTCAATGCTCCCCATGAGTTGTGTAGATGATCAGGAGATGGAGGCTTTGTTTCAGGATGTTGGCCTTCTTTGTA
This sequence comes from Platanthera zijinensis, assembly GCA_039513925.1. Classification (NCBI taxonomy): domain Eukaryota; kingdom Viridiplantae; phylum Streptophyta; class Magnoliopsida; order Asparagales; family Orchidaceae; genus Platanthera; species Platanthera zijinensis. The sequence continues at coordinate 140,428,727 of CM077090.1, forward strand.
AGCTTCTCCTTCCTGTAAATTTCTCTGAGAGATGTGAGATTTTAGTCTCAGATTGAAAATGAGTTGCAAGAAGAAAGCCTGAGTATTTCTGTAGCTTTTTATAACTCTGAGAAAAACTTTTGTGTCTGTCTGTAACACTTATGGAAGAAAAACATCTGATAATATTGTATGATCAGGAATGCTAAAGAAATACAAATATTTGAATTCATTCTGAATAGTTGGAGCATTCCCTAAAATAGTAACTGCCTTAGAAAAGGATTAACACTTAACTCTGTAATTAAGTCCATATTTAATGCTGCCTCTAAATGGCTATATTCATAAGAATATTGAGCATTAAATATCAGTGTTATAACTGCCTACAATTAAGCCTTGATAAAAATTCTGCCTTCAAAATATAAATATCCTGAAATTAATATAGGAAATAAGCTGCTTCCTGTTTGAAAGAACTTCTTAAAACACTGCATGGAAATCGTCGAACTGAAAAAAAAATTCATCAACCTTAGCTTGGTGATTGTTGAGATGAAACAGCTTATTCGTCAACCTGAGCTAAGAGATCGTCGAGCTTAGCTTGGCTGTCGGCGAGCTGAGATGCAGATTTCGTCGATCGGAGCTCAGCTTTCATCGAGCTCAACTCAGATTCGGAACTATAAGTTCGTCGGGATGAGCTTGACTTTCATCGAGCAGAGTTCGACTTTCGTCGAACTAAATTGCAGAACTCTGAAATCTTCTAAGGCAACTAACCTTGGAAAAACCTATGACCCAGAATATACGTATTGAGTAAGTGTAAGCATCCTAATAGTAGTCCTTGCCTAAATCGAAACTGAGGTTCCAACATCTTTGCAAAAGAGAAATAAAAAGCAAGTAAATTTAAAATATAACGCGAGTACCGAAAGAGAAGTCGTGAGCACCTGCACATCTCGGCAAAAGAGAAGTACAAAGTAGGTAAATTTAAAATATAGCACGTGTGCTTGATGATAAATCACGAACACATGTTAATCTCTGCAAAAGAGAAGTCAAAAGCAGGTAAACAAATATATAATGCAAGTATTAGAGGTGAAATTGTAACGACTAGTAATATCTGCAAAAAAGAATTAAAAATAAGATAAATTTAAAATATAATGCGAGTACCTAAAGATAACTCATGAACACCTGCTAATCTCCACAAAAGATAAGTCAAAATCTGGTAAATTAACATATAACGTGAATACCAGAAAGGAACTGGTGAGTATCTGCTAATCTCTGCAAAAGGGAAGTCAAAAGTAGGTAAATAAATGTATAAAAGCAGTGCTTGATGTGAACTCACGACACCTGCAAATCTCTACAAAAGAGATTTCAAAATAAGGTAATTAACATATAACCAGAGTACTTGAAGAGAACTCGCGAACTCTTCGTAATCTCTACAAAAGAAAAGTAAAAAACAGGTAAATAAACATATAACACGAGTACCTAAAGTGAAATCATGAACACATGCAAATATTTGCAAAAGAGAATTCAAAAGCAGATAAATTTAAAATATAGCGCGAGTGCCTGAAGAGAACTCCCAAACACCTGATAATCTATGCAAAAGATAAGTTAATAGCAAGTAAATAAATATATAACATTAGTAACAGAGTTTACCTTGCAAACACCTGATAATCTCTACAAAAGAGAAGTCAAAAGAAAGTAAATAAACATATAACATGAATACCAAAAGATAACTTGCAAACACCTGCTCATCTCTACAAAAGAGTAGTAAAAATTTGTAAATAAACACATAACACGAATACCTGAGATGAACAAGCGAACACGTGATAATCTTCAAAAAAGAGAGGTCAATAACATGTATATAAACATATAACGCGAGTACCTTAGATGAACTCGCAAATACCTACTAATCTCTGCAAAAGAAAAGTCAAAAGTTAGCTAATTAAAATATAACGTGAATACCTGAAGAGAACTCGCGAACACCTGCTCATCTTTAAAAAATATAAGTGAAAAGCAAGGAAATTAACATATAACGTGAATACATGGTGAGAACTCGAGTTCACCTTCTCATCTCTATGAAATAGAAGTCAAAAGCAATTAAATAAACATATAATATGAGTACCTGAGATGAACTCGTGAACACCTGCAAATCTCTACAAAAGGGAATTCAAAAGCAGGTAAATTTAAAATATAACATGAGTACATAAAGAGAACTCGTGAACACTTACTCATCTCCGTAAAAGAGAAGTCAATAGTAGGTAAATAAACATATAACACGAGTACCTGAGGTGAACACGCTAAAACCTGCTAATCTTTATAAAAGAGTAGTCAAAAGAAGGCAAGTACACATATAACACAAGTTCTTGAGGAGAACTCGTGAACACCTGCTAATCTCTATAAAAGGGAAGTCAAAAGTAGGTAAATTTACAATATAATGTGAATACCTAAAGAGAACTAACGAACACATGTTAATCTCACGAACACCAACTAATCTCTGCAAAAGAGGAAGAAAAAACAAGTAAATTTAAAATATAACACGAGTACCTAATGTGAACTCGTGAACACCTGCTAATCTCCACAATATAGAAGTAAAAAGTAGCTAAATAAACATATAACACGAGTACCTTAAGTGAACTGGTGAACAACTACTAATCTCTACTAAAAAAAGTCAAAAGCATTTAAATTTAAAATATAACGTGAGTAACTGAAGAGAACTCACTTACACTTGTTAATCTCTGCAAAAAGAGAGGTCAAAATCAGGTAAGTTAACAAAAAACATCAGTACAGGAATAGAACCCGCGAATACCTACTAATATTTGCAAAAGAGAAGTCAAAAGCAGGTAAATAAACAAATAATGCGAGTACCTGTGCTGAACTCTCTAACACCTGCTAATCTCTCCAAAAGAGAAGTTAAAAGCAGATAAATAAACATATAATGAGAGTACCTGAGGTGAAATCATGATCACATACAAATCTCTGCAAAAGAGAAGTAATAAACAATTAAATTTAAAATATAACTTGGGAACCTAAAAAGACACATGAACACCTGCTAATATCTGCAAAAGAGAAGTCAAAAGTAGGTAAATAAACATATAATACGAGTACCTGAGGTGAACTCTCAAACACCTTCTAATCTTTGTAAAACAGAAGTCAAAAGCTGGTAAAGTTAAAATATAATATGAGTACCTAAAGAGAACTTGTGAACACCTACTAAGCTCGGTAAAAGAGGATTCAAAAACGGTAAATAAACACATAAAGCGTACCTGAATAGAACTTGTGAACACTTGCAAATCTCTGCAAAAGGGAAGTCAAAAGCAAGTAAATAAACATATAATGTGAGTACCTAAGTAGAACTCGCAAACACCTGGTAATCTCTGCAAAAGAGAATTCAAAAGCACGTAAATAAACATATAACACGATTGCTTGAGGTGAACACATGAAGGCCAACTAATCTCTGTAAAAGATAAATAAAAAGCAGGTGAATTTATAATGTAACACGAGTACCTAAAGAGAACTCGCGAACACTTGCATATCTTCACAAAAGAGAAGTGAAAAGCTGATAAATTTAAAATATAATGTCAGTGGTTAACGAGAACTCACGAACACATGTTAATCTCTGCAAAAGAGATGTTTAAAGCAGATAAAATAACTTATAATGCGAGTACCTGAGGTGAACTTGCGAACGCCTAGTAATCTCTGCAAAAGAGAAATAAAAAGTAGGTAAATTTTAAATATTACGTGAGTACCTAAAGATAACTCGCGAACACGTGCTAATCTCAGCATAAGAGAAGTAGAAAGCAGGTAAATTAACATATAAGGTGAATACCTAAATAGAACTCACGAACACCTGCTATGTTGATGCAAGAAATACGCATCTCGATCCTGCGAAGAGAAAAGAGGGTGGAGGAAAATGTGGAGTAGTCTATTACCAGCGGTTAAAAGAAAGAACCAGAGCAAGTCGCAAGAAGCAATGATACCAGACTTCGCTTGCCGCATCAAATGACACTCTTACAGTGAGCTTTCCCTTGATTTAGAATGAACTGGACACAATCATAAGGAAGAGAGTGGTAAAAGACAAGCCGGTCAGACAGCAGTCCGCAAGGCACTAGACTTGAGATGTAGCTCTTAACAAGCGAGCTCTTAGGTAAGAGCCAGCTTGCTTTGGGGAGTTCCACCTCCCTATTTATAGGATCAAGGTCCTGACAAAACGGTCAGGCCAAAAATTACCAGCTTCCCGGGGGATAGGAGAATTGGGTAGGGGTGATGAGAAACAAACAAAGAGAGAGAAAAGAGGGAAGCCGTGCAGCCTGGCGAATTTCCTACTAGTGAGCTGAGCGACTTGTCCTCTGTAACTTTACACTGATCTGAACCTTCCGTGAGAGAGGACTTATGGAGGAGGCTGAGCAATTTAGCTAAGGACTAGCCAGCTTATTGACAATGGCGGGTAGTAAGAACAAGTCGCCCGGCTTGGATAGACTTGCAAACTAGTCGTAGATTCTGGTTGAACATTATCCCCGTATAATTATAAATTCTGAGGAATTTCGAAAAATTAAACTTAACCGTAGACTGTGACTGCCTTAAATGCTACGATGTCTATTAAATTCATCGAACTCTATCATTTTTCAGGAAATCTTTGAAGCTATGGGTCATTATTTGCCACTAGCAGTCATCATCTTTCAAGTAGGAGAGACATTCTGCAAAACGGACATCATTTCTTCTGTGCTAGATCCCGAAAAGAGATCGGTTGAGAAGAAGAAGAGAAAATGAAGAAAACTGGTGTGCTTTGGACACTAGACGAATGGGAATACTTAGAATCAAACTGCTCCAGCAGCTTCTGAAATCGCAAAGAGGCCGAAGAACACCATCGCCGAGTCCTAGCTAGCCCCGACAAAAATTATAGCGACTTTCAAAACTGCTCTCCTACAAATCATAACCGAACCATCCTTCGATATCACGTTCTCGCCTTCGAGAGAGCCTCCCTTGAAAACCTCTGGGCCAGAAGAGGAATGTGTTGTCTCTCCCAAATCGCACGAGTTGTCCATCCTAGCTGAAGTAATCGTCATTGAGGAGAACAAATAGGAGAAGCTGCACGAAGCCGCCCTATTTTCGGTTGAAAAGGACAAGCGGGTGGAAATGGATTCCGCTGCTTAAAGGAGCAGAGGAAAAATAGCGAGACCCTGAAGGAAAGGCTGAGGAGGAAGACAATGAAGAAGCAGGCCGGTAACAAGAACTTTTCCATAAAGAACAGAGCAACTAGTCTTCCACATAGGCCGCGGGAAAGAGAAGTGTCCGAGATTCCGTCGACACCATATTCTAATCTGAAAGAGCCCGAAAACACTTCAGTGGTTCGTGAGACTTTGAATGATATCTTCAAGGACATGGAAAAGCTCCAGCAATAGGATAAGCTCTTTAAGACACCAACAGCTACATAAGAGGCCACCCTCCCCGATATTGAAGAGATTTGGTAGAAAGCTAGCGAGCCGCCTTTTGTAGTCTTTGAAGGAGACAAAAAGAGGAAATGTTGAGAAAATATGAAGGAGATGAAAAAGATAGTAGCCACGAAAAATTCGACAACCACACTTCCTCTCCTGCATGGTAAACACAAAGATGTTAGGCGAACTGTAAACTTCTATAAGGTTCAGTCATAGAAGAAGGGGGTGGATATAATTTTGAGTATGATGGCTATTATTGATGCGCGAAAAGCGAAGGCGGAAACGAGCACCAGCAGCTAACTGTTCGAGCACCTAGGGAAGAAAAGAAAAACAAACTGCGAGCAGCAGTCTACTTGGCGGACTAGAAAAAGAACAGAAAAGCAAGAGCCGTGGAGCACGGCAACTCCGGACTTCGCCCGTCGCGGCCTAAATGCCTCTCCTGCGACGGGCTTACTTTTGATTGCAAAGAAGGGGTTACAAGAAGGGAAAAGCAAAGCAAAGCAGAAAGCAAGCTGGAGACCGCAAAGCCAGAGATTCGAGTCCGCAGCCTTTAACAAGTGGGCTCCTGGGCTCGAGTCAGCGTGCTTTGAGTGCACCACTTCCCCCTATTTATAGGCTGGGGGCCTGCTCAAGCGGGCAGGGCTAAAATAACCGGCTGCCCGGGGTACAAAAGAGCCGGGCAGCGGTGACGGGAATCAAAAAAGAGAAAGAACAAGCAGTCCGCGCGGGATCGGCGGACTGGGCCAGCGAGCTGGAGACCACCCTTGTTCGCATCGAGCGCGGTCCTTTCAAATTAGTTGCGACCTGAGCGACCTGGGCGGCCTGACTCGGAGCTCGTCGGCCTGAGCTTGACTCGTCGATGGGAGGTCGTCGATCTAGCAGAGCTGGGAACCGAGGGAGACCTGAGCGGATTGATAGCTGGAGTCCGCCTAGGTGATGGACCATGTCAACTGGCGAGCTGGGCGAACTGATCACTTGGGTTCAGCGAGGGAAGGGCAAGATGCCTAGCTGGAAATGTTGCGGATTCTGGGGTTAACATAATCCCCGCACATTTTTGAGTTTTGGAAAATTCCGAAAATGTTTCCTTAACCGCTGAGTCCGCAACTATCATTAGTGTCGTTTGTGCTATAAATACCGGTGGAAATCCTGTTCTCTGTCAGAATTGGCTGCGCGACGGGTCGTTACTCACCTCTTGCGGTCTCTACTTTCCAGTCCGGCATGGCGAGATTAGGGGATTTCTTTGGAAACCTTGCTACTTCGACTGAGAAGCCCAAGGCCAGCTCCCGCCCTAAAAAGACCAGCCGCCGAAAAGATATGCCTGCCCGCCATCAGGGGGAGAGTTCAGGCCAGGTGAAGCAAGATCCAGTCTGCGATACTGAAAAGACTGCGAATGCTCCTCTAAGTCTTCTACGGGAGAAACCGAATCCGCCCTCCGTTTCTGACAAAAACCCTGCGAACTCTTCCAGCATGGAGGTGCATCGCTCTCCTTCCGGGACTATCATGCTGCGGATAGAAATGGATAAGGAAGTTTCATCGCCAAAAGTCCAGCAGCAGGGGATCGAGGAGAAGCTTCCTGCTGGCGAGCCGATAGTGGAAAGGGGAGAGGAGGTTGCCGAGGAGCGAGCTAAGGAGTCCGCCGAAAACGCGGCTAAAAGTTCCATCGAAAAGCAAGTTGTAGAGCCAGTATCTTCCTTGGCGCCGGTTGTCGCTCCAACCTCAGTTCCCGAACCAAAGCCGGTCGTCATCGACTTAGAGAAGACTCCTGAGAAGAAAAAGAGGAAGAGAGATAATAATGCCGCCGAGCGGGTAGAGAAGAAGTTGAAAGTTAGGAAAGAGAAAAATATCTCCAAGCGGACTGGAGCTGCGAGCTTGCAGCATAAGCCGCGAGAAAAGGAAGTCCAAGATGATCTCGTCACCCCCGATCCTCTGCTCGTAGGAGGTGATCCCCCTTCCACGCTCAGCTTATCAACCACTGAGATACTCGACTCTATAGATAATGATCAGCTTGCGAGTATAAATCGCTCTCTACTGGAGGTGCTGCAGCCTGATACCGCAACTAGAGGAGAAAATCTTGCCGACCCTTCTTCTTTTCTTCCAGCTGAAGAGAGGGAGAAGACCGAGGAGCAACTCGCAATGATGAAGGCGAAGGTTGAAGCAGCCTCGGAGAAGCTCGTGGTGGATAAGCGGGCTGAGGATCTTCGGATCGCTGCCGAGCTGATGCGATCTGGTAAGTTACAGCCGGCGACCAAGCGGTTTCAGAGCTCTTGGTTGTACAAATCCCCTCCACGAAAGTCGCGGCCAGTCAAGATCCTTACAGAAACTGATGACATAGTCGCTTCGAGCAGATCGCTGGCCGAGACAAGAGCAATAGTCCGCCGAGAATGGAGGCGCCGTCTAGAGGCCTTTGATCTGGAGCGCGTGAGGCGACCTATCCTTGATAGTCGCCAGATCGCCGCGAAGATAACCAAAAGTGGATAAAAACCTTTCCCCCCCCTTTTTTTGGGCTATTGTGGCTTGGATACTGAGGCGATTTCACTTTCTTTGTTGCAGTTCAGAAGTCCACGCCTGATTCTGTCGAGGTCGGCAAGATCGTGCCCACGCCACCAAATGTGTCGGAGGCTGCGGCGCGGACTGCTGATGAGCTCGCACAGGAGGAGCTGCCTGCTAAAGAAGACAGCGCACTGTTAGCGAAGAAATATGAGGAAGAGTTATGCGAGCTTCGAACTGAACTAAAGAAAAGCAAAGCGCGGGAAAAGATCCTGGAAAGCGAGGTCGCCGGCCTTTCATCCGCACTCGAAGGAGCGAACAAGGAGAAAAATCGACTAAGCGGAGATGTCAGCCATTATAGGAATAAATATTTGGCTTTGGCGAGAGAAGGAAAAAGGCAAGTAAGCGAAGCCACTGGGGTGAGGTCGCAAACGTCTCAGCCTGTTGTGGGGGAGGGATCAGCCCCGGCGGCAAGCGGGCAGCCCGCGGTGGTCGCAGATCCAACCCCGGCAGTTCAATTAATTCCGTTTCCGCGGGTGGTCAGAGACATGGCTCATATGCACCGCACCTTCAATAATATGCACCATCTGGTTTCCCAGCTCTACTGCGAGATCTTGCGAGGGAGCGACCAGGCTGCTCATGTTGGAATGGAGGAGGAGGTGCAACCTGCTCTGAGAGACCGCGGAAGGCGCTAAGGCCTAAACATTTGCTTTTTATTTTTTAAGCTGTTGTATAATATTGTTACTGAACATCTTTGTTGTATGATTGTATCTGTGCTGTGATGCTACTCTGCTTGTTGTATACTATTATTTTATCCGATAATCCCGTTATGGAATGTAATTTATGCGGGCTGGCGTTTTATTGGCAAACTGCGGTTTCTACGGATTTCCTGTGAGTTTGCAATTATTTGCAGGAAAATCAGGAAAGAAGCGAGCTGAGCGGACTGGCTTTGAATCTGCAAAGCCTTGAGGAATATCTGATATTGCAGGGAGAACAGGGAAGAAGCGAGCTGAGCGGACTGGCTTTGAATCCGCAAAGCCTTGAGGAATATCTGATATTGCAGGGAGAACAGGGAAGAAGCGAGCTGAGCGGACTGGCTTTGAATCCGCAAAAGCCTTGAGAAATATCTGATATTGCAGGGAAGATAGGGAAGAAGCGAGCTGAGCGGACTGGCTTTGAATCCGCAAAAGCCTTGAGAAATATCTGATATTGCAGGGAAGACAGGGAAGAAGCGAGCTGAGCGGACTGGCTTTGAATCCGCAAAGCCTTGAGGAATATCTGATATTGCAGGGAGAACAGGGAAGAAGCGAGCTGAGCGGACTGGCTTTGAATCCGCAAAAGCCTTGAGGAATATCTGATATTGCAGGGAGAACAGGGAAGAAGCGAGCTGAGCGGACTGGCTTTGAATCCGCAAAAGCCTTGAGAAATATTTGATATTGCAGGGAGAACAGGGAAGAAGCGAGCTGAGCGGACTGGCTTTGAATCCGCAAAAGCCTTGAGGAATATCTGATATTGCAGGGAGAACAGGGAAGAAGCGAGCTGAGCGGACTGGCTTTGAATCCACAAAAGCCTTGAGAAATATCTGATATTGCAAGGAGAACAGGGAAGAAGCGAGCTGAGCGGACTGGCTTTGAATCCGCAAAAGCCTTGAGAAATATCTGATATTGTAGGGAAGACAGGGAAGAAGCGAGCTGAGCGGACTGGCTTTGAATCCGCAAAAGCCTTGAGAAATATCTGATATTGCAGGGAAGACAGGGAAGAAGCGAGCTGAGCGGACTGGCTTATCGATCTGAACGGATTGACGGCTGTCATGTCAGACAGTTTTTTTATATAAATAGGGTTGTCATTCTCTTTTTGTATAGAAAATAGTGGGAGCTGGAGCCTTGCGGTCTGAGAACATGGTATCCGCACGTACTGAGGCCGCAGCCGCCTTCCATGCTGCTGATCATAAAAGGAGTAGGCTAACCGAAGCCGACCTGGAGGCTTTCTTGGAAGTTCATATGGCGGGCTCGCCCGTACTCGCGCGGCTCCCGGAACACCACGAACGACTGAACTTTTCAACCGCTACCCAGCTCGCAGTTCCAATAGATCATTTTGACTGCGGGTTCAAATTCCCCCTGCTCTGGGAGGTCGCGGAGATCTTTGAGCATTATGGGGTGGTTCCGGGCCAGCTTGCCCCGAACAGTATGGTTGCCATCTGCAGTTTCATTGCTTACCTGCGAGCTGAGAGGGTTGAATTTTCCTTGAAGATTTTCAGGAAAATTTTCTCTGTTCGCTCCATCACTCCGACGGGAGACCGCGAGTACAAAGGCATCATCTACTTCTACTGCAGGGGAATGAAAGTTGTGGGCTTGCCGAACAAGATCCACAACTGGACCTCTAGGTATCTTATCTTTGAAGGCGACCTGGGGTTCCTTCATACCAATCCGCAGCTGCGCGTAGACGCTGACTTCAAGAGCGTGCGGCTGAACGATGCCGAGGACGCCATCGTCAAGTTCCTTGATGGAGAGAGGCTGGATGTCGACCATTACATCCCGCTACTGCGTGGGCTGGATACTGTTAGCCGCCAAGAGAGTAAGTCTTGCGACCTTCGTTTGTATCCGCAACAACCTGGGAATTTTAGCTAACTTTTTCTCTTGCAGCGACCTTGGCGGTGCCCGCAAATCTGCCCATTGCGCCTGCCGGACAGACTCCTACACAAGGGGAAAGGAGAAAAGAAATCGCAAAAAAGAGGAGGGAAGATGGAGACCCCGCCGCGGGTTACTCTTCCGATGGCAGCTTCGACATTGCGGGCTTCGGCGAGAAGCAAAAGGATCTGAGGGGCAACCCCATGATCCACTGGCATGAGAAGAAAAAGTATGTCCGCCTATCAACGACTCTTCCCTCCTGGAGGAGTCCGCGCCCATCTCGCCATGCCCACGTCGCCCTGTCCGCCTTGTACGGGAAGCAAAACCTTCGCGAACTGCAAGGTGTGGCACCTGATGACCTCCCCCTTCTCGCTGCGCAGGCCAGTGCGAACTCCGCCGTCACCAACCACTTCTTAGGCAGGCTTACGCGCGAGCTGCTTAGGGACAATGCGCGGTATAAGAAGGAAAGCCATTCGCTGAAAAAAAGGAATAAGCGACTTGGTGTAAAAGTTATTCAATATAAAGAAGACAAGGCCGTAAGTGCTTAGTTAATCGCCATTAATCTTGCTTATCTTTCGCGGACTGATGTTTTGATTTCTTTTGCAGACCGTATATGAAGTGACCAACCCAGACTTTCAAAAGGCCATGTTTCCTTTTGTAAAGGAAAGCGTCGAGGTCGCGATTGAGCGCGTTATCAGCGATGGGTACGCGAAGGCTGGGGTAGACTCTATTCCTTTCCTGAAGCTTTTTCCGGAGCTAAAGGATAAGGTTGCCGAGTTTGAGCGAGCTGCCGAGGATGATGAGGAGGAGTCCGCTGACGAGGAAGCCGCTGAAGACGTGGCCTCAAGTCAGCAGCAAGGAGGTCAGTCAGATCAGTCCGCTAACCCTGGCTCTGGTGAGAGCAGCTCGCAAACAGAACCCTCAGCCGCTTCTCACTCTGATGACAGCAGCAGCAGTGACTCAGGCGGCTACTCGCCTAGAGTGGATGTGGATGGGTCAAGCCCGGAGAAGCCTGCGGACAAGAAGCAGAGGACAGAATAGGAATATATATTGTAATTTTTTGGTTTTCTTTAATGTAAGGGGGCGGACTCTGCGCGAGCCTGCCAAGACATGTAAATATATTTTTGAATGAAGAGAAAAAGGATATTTGTGATCTGAGATATTCTATTTTTTTCCCTTGCTTATGTTTGTTTAGCGGTCGCACTTTATATGTAAATCTTTGTCATTGCTTTGCTGTACGTTTAAAGCTCGCTGAAATTGCATAACCACAGCTTGCTGTAATATGAAAATATTCTAAGCGAAGAGAACGTGTAAAGCGAACTTGGACGAGTTCGGTTGGCATTCCGCGCTTTGCAGAACAGAACCAAGAAGACGACAATCTGCCCACTTGAATAACGAGAATAGGCGAACTAGGCGGACTAGGGTCACCGTCCGCAGATTTTTACGTTTGAATTTTTCTAAGTAATCATTGTATGCATCGAACAAATTCTGCGGACTAGGAGAATTAGAAAACCAAAGTCCGCACTGCATCAGTCAGCAACATCAGAAATGACCTGTAATTCATAACTAAGCGGGTAGGAGCGGCCGGAGCGGCATTGCTTTCCTCACAAGATTATGGACTACCGAATCGACCAAGGGACGGCGGACAGAGTGGATAAGACAACTGGAGTCCGCACTTCATTAATGAACAATATCAGAAATGACCTGTAATTCACAACTAAGCGGGTAGGAGCGGCCGGAGCGACATTACTTTCCTCACAAGGTTATGAATTACAGAATCGACCAAGGGACGGCGGACAGAGCGGATAAGACAACTGGAGTCCGCACTTCATCAATAATGACAACCCCTGTGAAGAAGAAAGCCGCAGTCTGGAGGCCAAGCAGGTAGGTGTGGCCGGAGCGGCATTGCTTTCCTCACTGGACCTCGAGATCTGCAGACTCAATAACTCAATTCGCTTCCCTCTTGCCTGGAGTACAGTCTAAGTCGATCTCTCGGGCAGGTACGGCCGGAGCGGCATTGCTTTCCTTTGAGATCGACAAGACTGTGGATCTCCTGCAGGCACTGCTTGAGGGTACCAAGGAGTGTTCGAGAGTCACAACCCTAAGATGATCTGGGGGTAGGTGTGGCCGGAGCGGCATTGCTTTCCCCGTGCGATCATTTGGGTTGTAATAATATCCCTTAAGTGGCGTGATAGAGCTGACCTCCACTCTGCTCCTCCATAATGCAGAAGTGGGGTTAGGTACTAGCCGGGATCCGAAATCCAGTATCCTACCGCACTAGAGTTGGCAGGCTCCCACTACACGGTGTGAAATCTCCCCACAACACGTGGTCTTCGTGGTGTTACGCTGGCACCAACGGCTCTAGGGGAGGTTTTTGCTGAACTCGGCGATATCTCCTGGTATTAGGCAACTGTTGGGAATTGCTTGGGGAGGTAAGAGGAAAGAGGCACTTGAAAAAGTGTTAGTATGAATATTTGAGTAAAAATATCAATTTGAATAATTAGTATAGCATAGAAGAGAGAGTTCAGGGATAGAACCGTTTAGAGTTATCCTTGCTCCATATATTTAACTGTCAACACTTGAAACACAAAGATACTTGATAAAAGTGTTAGCAAGAAACTTTTTATTAATAATGAACCTCTTAAGGAGTTTACATAGGAAGAAAAGAAAAGAGGTTCAGGAAAAGAACCGCTTTAGGTCATCTCCGCTCCACGTGTGCGGCATATCTTCTCCTTCAAATGTTTGTAACCGGTAGGCCCCATTCTGAAGTGCTTCCTTAACAATGAACGGTCCTGCCCAACTAGGATTAAGCTTCCCAACTGAGCTGGCTCTTGCAGCAGCATCGACCTTTTTAAGAACCAGATCTCCCACTTGAAAGTGTTTGATCCTTACGTTCTTATCGAAGTAACGGGCCATTCTTCTTTTAACTTCCTCCTGCCTGATAGCAGCCTTGTCTCTGACCTCTTCGATATGCTCCAAACTGAACCACATCTCCTCGCTGTTCAACTCAAGCCAATCCTCCGTACCTTGCCTGGCAAGCAGTACTCTAGGCGACAGAACTTCAAACTCAACAGGAATCAATGCCTCGGACTCGTGAGAAAGCTTGAACGGGGTTTCTCCTGTTGCAGATGAAGGTGTTATTCTCAGGGTCCAGAGGACTGAGGGAAGTTGAACAGCCCAACTGCCCTTGAGATTTTGAACTTTCTTCTTAAGCAGGTTGAGGATTTGCTTATTAGCTGCTTCTACTTGACCATTGCTTCTGGGATGATGAACTGATGCGAAGCGCAGCTCTGTTCCGATCTGCCTGCAAAAGCCTATCATCTCTGCATTATTGAACTGTGGTCCGTTATCGGTGATTATTGCCATAGGGATTCCATGTCGGCAGACTATCTCTCCCCAAATAAAATTCCTCACGACCTGGGTTGTTGTCTTTGCCAGTGCTTTAGCCTCAATCCACTTACTGAAGTAGTCGATCATAACTATAATAAAGCGCCGCTTCCCACTTGCCATGGGAAATGGGCCAATGAGATCCATTCCCCAAACAGCAAAGGGCCAAGGGGTTGTAATCGATCTGAGAGATTGAGCTGCTTGGTGCTGAAGAGGGGCGAATTTCTGGCATTGAACACATTTTCTTACATAGGCCTCAGAGTCTTTCTTCATTGTAGGCCAGAAATAACCTTGCCGCAGGATCCTTCTTTCTAATGTTCTTGCTCCCGAATGACTTCCGCACTCACCAGAATGCACTTCTCGGAGAATGGTGGGAACCTCACTTTCTGAAACACATCTTGACATTGTGGACAAGAAGGTTTTCCTGTAGAGAATATCGGATATCAAGTAATAGTGCGTTGCCTTCAACCTGAATCTCTTCTTATCTTTCACTGACTGATGTAGATTCCCAGTTGACAGGTAGAGAATGAACGGATGCATCCAAGAGGAGCATTGATCAATCTGCATTATCCCTTCCCCCTCCACTGCCGGGTGGAAAAGCTCAGAAGTTGTCCCTCCTGATGAGAGCCCGTACTTTGCAAGAACGTCGGCCTCCTCATTCTCTGTCCTTGGGATGTGCTCAATAGTAAAACTATTGAACCTGCCAACTTCAACCTTTACCAGCACAAGGTACTTTTTCAACACTGGCTCCCTGGTCTCGAAGTTGCCAAGAACTTGTGAAGCCATTACCAGTGAATCAGTCTTGATATGGACGTGATCAATTCCAAGCTCTCGTGCAAGCCTTAAGCCGGCTAATAAAGCTTCATACTCTGCCTGATTGTTAGTTACTGGGAAATAGAACTTGATGGCTTGCTCGAGCTTGACGCCATTTGGGTTTATCAAAACTACCCCTGCACCCGAGGAGTTTCTACCAGAAGCTCCATCCACATAAATGGTCCAAGCTAAAGGAGACCTTGCTGCCTGGTCCGAGCTAGATTCTGTCGTATCAATCAGGAAATCTACAAGTACCTGTGCCTTGATAGCTATTCTGGGCACATAGGAAATTTCAAACTCACTTAGCTCAATCGCCCATTTAGCTAGCCTGCCTGAATGCTCTAGTTTTTCTAGCACACTCTTCAAAGGTTGATCAGTAACCACCTGAATTGAATGAGCCTGGAAATATGGACGGAGTCTACGGGCAGACATAACTAATGCCAAAGCTAGCTTCTCTAGGATGGGGTACCTGGCCTCTGCATCTTTCAGGATGTGACTAACATAGTAAACAGGGAACTGCCTTCTGCTTTCTTCACGGACCAGAACTGAGCTAACTGCCTCGGGACCAACCCCTAGGTATAGGAACAACATATCCCCTGCTCGGGGGCTTTGGAGTAAAGGAGTCGAGGTTAGCTGCTTTTTTAATTGCTCAAAGGCCAAGGAACACTCTTCTGTCCATTGAAACTTGGACGCTCCCCGAAGAATCTTAAAGAATGGTGCACTTTTATCTCCAACTCGAGAGATGAACCTCCCGAGTCCTGCCAACCTTCCTCCTAACTGCTGAACCTCTTTTGGTGAACAGGGAGGAGTCATATCAAGGATGGCTTTAACCTTATCAGGATTGGGGGCAAGACCCTCAGGAGTAAGGAGATGGCCGAGAAACTTCCCTTTACTTGCCCCAAAGATGCATTTTAAAGGGTTAAGCTTTATTTTATGCCTTCGCAGAGTGGAAAAGGTCTCTGCTAGATCTACCAAGTGCTGTGGAAAAGACCTACTCTTAATCAAAAGGTCATCCACATACACCTCGAGGTTTCTACTTTTTTGCTCTTTAAACACTTGGTCCATCATGCGTTGATAAGTTGCGCCAGCATTTTTAAGCCCAAAGGGCATCACAAGATAACAATAGCAACCGTCATTAGTGATGAACGATGTGCAAGGGATATCAGGTTTGTGCATTCTTATTTGGTGATATCCAGAGAATGCATCTAAAAAGCTCATAAACGGATATCCTACCGTAGAATCAACTAATAAATCTATCCGAGGCAAGGGGTAGAAATCTTTCGGGCATGCTTTATTCAAACGGGTGAAATCTACACACATACGCCACTTTCCCCCAGGTTTCTTAACCATTACAACATTCGAGACCCACTCGGGATACTGAATCTCTTGAACGAAGCGCGCTTTGAGGAGTTTGGCAACCTCCTCTCTGATGGGCTCTGCTAGCTTGACAGCTACGTCCCTCTTCTTCTGCTGGACAGGCTTGGCAGCCGGATCAACATTGAGATGATGGCAAGCCACGTCGGGATCCACCCCTGGCATGTCCTCTGCTGACCAAGTGAAGACATCCAGATTCTTCAATAGGCAAGATATCAACTCCGCCCTTTGATCTTCTGGCAATTCGGAGTTGATGAAGAGCTTTCTTTCTTCCCCTTCTGCAATGGGGACTTCTTGCGCTACCTGGGCAGGTTCCAGGTGAGCGCCTTCTTTTTCCTCAGCAGCTTCTGATGGAGAAAAGGCTTCTGCTGCTGAAAAAGCTGAGGGGAAGACTTCAGTCATGTTGACTGTTCGGAGATAACACTCCCGAGCCTGCCTCGGGTCGCTCCTGACTCTGCATTGACGGCCATCCTTGCAGAACTTGATGGCTAAATGGTATGTTGAAATGATGGCGCGATATTTGTTCAGCAATGGTCTCCCAAAAATAGCATGATAGCTGCTCGGGGCGTCCACCACTATGAACTGGATTTCCTTGGTCACCCCTCCGAGCATCACTGGGAGTGTGACATTTCCTTCAACTTCCTACCTTTCTCCTGAGAAGCCATAAAGTGGTCCCTCGGTGGAAAGAAGAGGCTTTCCAGTCCTCAGGGCTTCAAAAGTTGACTTGAAGAGGAAATTTACGGAGCTGCCAGTGTCAATGAGAATTCTATCAACTGTGAAATCTCCAATGGCTGCCTCGACTACGATGGCATCATCGAAGACGTTGGCGGTTACAGGAAGGTCCGCAGAATCAAAGGTGACGACTTCAGAGGGTGGGGCGGAAGAAGTAGAAGCAACCTCAGCTCGGGAAAGCCTTGACAGAGAAGACTTCCGAGTAGACTCAGCCCCTGCTCCGCCATGGATGAAAAAGAGTCTTCCCAGGGCCCCCTCGTCGACAACATCAATACACTCATTTGGGATATCAATGAGCCCTAGATGGCCCTCATCCCTTATCTCTATGCACTCCCGGTGGACTTCAGCCACCTCCTTGCCCTTGGAGGTGGAAGGCTTTGAAGAATCACTCTTCCTGCCCAGGTCCTCGAGTTTACCCTCGGCGAGCAACCTCTCAACTAGCTTCTGAAGAGCCTTGCAGTCTTTAGTCAGATGACCCTTCTCCTTGTGAAAATTACAGAACTGAGAGTTGTCCCTGGGCTTCCAATCTCTCTGAGGCCCTTGCTTCTTTTCTTCAACCTTCTTCTGGATTATCTGGGCAACCTCTTCAAAGTCGATGCCCAGATCTGCAAGCTCTTCCATAGGGCTGCTCCCATGAGGATTTGAAGCTGGCAGGGCGCTCTGAAGAATGGGGAGCGCTTGAAGGGGAACGGCGGTAGTGACGGCCAACGGCAGTCTCTGATCATGAAACTGTTGATGGCCAAGGAAGGGTTTCTTATGGCGGTGGTTACGCCCCCTCTGAGGTGGAGGATGGAAGTCAGGCCGGGGAAGCTTACTGTGGTGCTGATTGTTGGAAGAGGAGTTGGGGACATCCCTTCCTCCAGCTTTAGCTGTCAGGGATGAGATATAGGTTGGGTTGGCATTTTCTCCCTCAATAAAGCGATTAGCTATCGCTATGAGCTCCTGATAAGTTGATGGTGCCTTTGTTGTCACTTTGAATTTCAACAGGCCCTCCCGGAGGCCGTGAATCAGGGCAACTTTATAATAATTGGGGTTCACATTCCTTACCCCTTGGATTTCCTTTTGGAACCGATCATCGAATCTTGCCACCGATTCGTTGTCTCTCTGTCTAATGTCAAAAAGGGCTGCCATCCCATCCTTTCTCTTCTTAGAGGTTGCAAACCTCAGGAGCAGCTCACTACGAAGCTCAGCGAAGGAGGAAATGGTGTCTGGAGGCAACTCATAAAACCATTCTCTTGCTTGACCATCAAGAGTGGTCACCAGAAGCTTACACTTCAAGGCATCGGAGAGGCTCCTCAAAGTGACTGCCCCTTCGAATGCCTGTAGGTGGGAGACCGGATCAGCCTCCCCTGAATAAAAAGGGAGACGGGGTTCTCTGAAATTGCTTGGCACTGACTCCCATCGGATTCGATCGACGAAGGGAGAGGGAGTTTCTGAATCAGCAGAAGGGCGGACTGGAGGACGAAGCTCTGCGAGCTCTGCGGACTGCCGATCAACAAAGTCTAGTCGGCGAGCCGGGGTCCCTCGGGCTGCTTCCCTGAAGAAATCCATCAGGGGGGCGAACTGATCAGCCTGAGGTCGCAGGGGAGCTGCGGACTGAGCTTGGTGGAGAGGCGGAGGCGCGGTCGCAGGCGACTGCTGAAGAGGGGTGCGATGAGCCGGGGTCCGGCGGATTGGAGTCTGGCGGACAGGTGTCTCAGCGACTTCTTCAGCAACCTGGGGGGCAAGCCGCTGAGTCAATGCTAACAGGGCTTGGCTGATCGTATTGAGCCGCTGGTCAGTCTCTCTTCGAGATACTTCAGCTTCCCATCGGGACTGCTCCAACGCCTCCCACAGCGAATCATCGGGGGAGCTGGAGCGGTCGGAGCCGCGACCTCGGCGGTCTGACATTTCTATCCGCGGTTTCGAAAACTGCTTGAATCTGAAGGTCGCGTGTTAACTGTTGATGCGCGAAAAGCGAAGGCGGAAACGAGCACCAGCAGCTAACAGTTCGAGCACCTAGGGAAGAAAATAAAAACAAACTGCGAGCAGCAGTCTACTTGGCGGACTAGAAAAAGAACAGAAAAGCAAGAGCCGTGGAGCACGGCAACTCCGGACTTCGCCCGTCGCGGCCTAAATGCCTCTCCTGCGACGGGCTTACTTTTGGTTGCAAAGAAGGGGTTACAAGAAGGGAAAAGCAAAGCAAAGCAGAAAGCAAGCTGGAGACCGCAAAGCCAGAGATTCGAGTCTGCAGCCTTTAACAAGTGGGCTCCTGGGCTCGAGTCAGCGTGCTTTGAGTGCACCACTTCCCCCTATTTATAGGCTGGGCCTGCCCAAGCGGGTAGGGCTAAAATAACCGGCTGCCCGGGGTACAAAAGAGCCGGGCAGCGGTGACGGGAATCAAAAAAGAGAAAGAACAAGCAGTCCGCGCGGGACCGGCGGACTGGGCCAGCGAGCTGGAGACCTCCCTTGTTCGCATCGAGCGCGGTCCTTTCAAATTAGTTGCGACCTGAGCGACCTGGGCGGCCTGACTCGGAGCTCGCCGGCCTGAGCTTGACTCGTCGATGGGAGGTCGTCGATCTAGCAGAGCTGGGAACCGAGGGCGACCTGAGCGGATTGATAGCTGGAGTCCGCCTAGGTGACGGACCACGTCAACTGGCGAGCTGGGCGAACTGATCACTTGGGTTCAGCGAGGGAAGGGCAAGATGCCTAGCTGGAAATGTTGCGGATTCTGGGGTTAACAGCTATCTTTTTCCTGACCATGACCAAATTGAAAATCAAGGGTCAAGAGATCACACAACTATAGAAAGAAAAATATTTGCAAATGGATTCCGAACGATCCAGGCGGCTAATGTTTTGATTTGTTACCGTGGTTATTGAAGGTGAAAAAACACAGACCGACGCTCTCATTCTACCAAGACTCCAAAAAATAAGTCGTCATTATCAGACCGATTCTGACCATGAATTTCTTTCTTGACTTCGTTTCTTCCTCTGCTACCACAATCTCCACCAAGTATCTATGATGAAAGGGTTGTCGAATTCTAAAGGGATGTTGATGCCATGGAGACGAGGCTGGGGGTGTTTGGAGAGGCATTGAGTGTCAAGGTAGAGGAGCAGCGGATTGAAAGAGAAAAGCAGCGATTTTCCATGGAGGCCTTGAGAAATAGATACAAGAGATGCAGCCTGTACTGGAGATGGAGAGTAAAGAGAAGTTGTATCTACTGAAGGCGCTACAAGATCAGGCCGCTGAGATGGCCACCCAACTTGAGAAGGAGAAAGAGACCAATCACTTACTTGACGACAACCTCTGGTACTATAGGCGGAAGTTTTTAGATCTACCATGGAAGGCTGGCAGAAGCCATCATCCTATTATATCGACTACTGAGAGTTCTCAATAACTAAGCTGCCCGACTGCTAGAGAGACCTCAAGTCCTCCAGAGGTCGCGATGGGTGGGCAGGTCGCTGCTTCTGGTGAACTAGAAGCTCGATTTCTATAGGAGATACTTTTCATTCATGTGGAGCATAATGTCTCACGGGTTCATTAGTCTATGTACTCAATCCACCATTGCGTGAGCTAGATCTATGCTTTCCTTCTACAAACTGTCGATCAGGTCATGCGAATAGGAATAAAGGGCCCGAAAAGCGATAAGAAGCATTGAGCGATTTGATTTGGCTGTGTAATAAAACAATATTTGTTGTTGGATAATGTTTGGAAAAATAATATTTTGTTGCGGGGATAATGTTTGGATAGACATTTATTGCACTTAATTGCTATGTATTTGCTGGATGCTACTATGAACTGTTTACGGCTTGTGAGGTTTATAAATTTTAGTCTCCATATCTATTTTGCATTACAAAAATTTTCCAACTGCATGAACTTAATCGCCCGAACTAGAGAACTGAATAGCGGCTTAATAGTATTACATTAACTATATGCTTTATAGGTTAGGGTTGCGTGGCTTGCATGCTTAGCCGTGATTTGACATCAATCACTACAGCTTCGTTGGAATTCTATAAATAGAGAGGATTCTGGAGATTTCTTCAAGAAATTTCAGGATGTGAGTGATGCAATCTCGACAAGTGCACTGATCGTCGTCAAGTAATAAACTGGGGGAGATATCCTCTGAGTATCGAATCTATCGAGGAGTGCAGATTGGGAGTGTTATCTTCCTCATTGGAAAGCGATCTCAAACTCAATAAAGGCTTGGGTGTTGAGTTTTTATTTTAGAACAAATAAAACTAATTACGCAGGTCACCTTTACTGCTACACAATTGTGGAATACTCCGATGAGTATTAGGGCATGCGGTCGCTACCGTTAAGGATCAAAAGCAACTCTTCGCCAAGACATCCCGTAACACACGTTAGTGTGGCGTATCGCCAAACAAAAACCCAAAGCAAGCAAAGGATTTAATGCCAAACTAAGAACTACCACAACATTTTCAACAGTAAACCATCATGAACATTGTTATGAATTCCTAGCAAGTTTAGCAAACATCATAAGCAAAGAAACAACATCCAAATGAGAGTAAATAGGAGATTTACAACCCAACACGTGAAGGCTAGCGACGATTCTCAGTCAGAGTCGAAGGTTGTCGGCCATCGTTCAGGCTCGGTCAGTGGTTGACGTCCGAGGAAGCTTGAAGTGTTGTCACCTACTTCAAAGGTGTTTTCCCCGTCTTCTACACGAACCGTGAAGGTTGGTAGTCGTCAGAAAACTCTCTAATGGTAGCTAGAAGGAGATACAAATGATCTTCTTGAGATGGAGATGAAGGAAACAGTGGAAGATCTTCGCTTGCGGTGAAGTTTGGAGGAAAAATTGTTGTTGGACGAGCTCTCCAAGGAGAATAGAGGAAAAAGCATTCGAAGGGAAATTTTCTCACTCAGTGAGGCGGAAATGGCGGAAATCTTTTCTCCAATCAACTCCTGAATTTAAATACGAGAAGGTCATAAAAATGGTCACGCACAATTTGGCGTACAACCGTGCGGTAACCGTGCGATATTAACTTTCAGAACAAATCTGTGGAGGAAGATGAGTTGACCCATGCGTTATACTTGTGTACGGACGCTGCTTCCCGTGCGTGAAGGAAAGTGCACGGGTAACAACAGAGCACTGAGATTCCCGGCAAGCAGGTGGAACCGTGCGTTTTACTCATGCACGGGCACATTTTCTCGTGCATGAATAAATCGCACGATTAACCACAGAGCGGTAAAAACTAAATAGCTACTAGAAAACTGTGCGTCTTCTACGCGCATGGTTCAGAAGAAACCGTGCGTGAAGTAATCACACAGGTTGGTCAATCCTCAAGAGAAACCTGAAGAAAACGCACGATTTGGTAGAAAGCGTGCACTAAGGAATCGCACGACCGTGCATTTTCCACAAGTTAGAATTCTTGAATTGGGGGAAAACTGACCACCTGCATAGCAAAAACCAAAGCTGGAGCACAAGCCCCCAGCACCAATATACAACATAAAATAACCAAATCCACACGGAGAGTACCCTAGTACTTACACCGACATTCCGGTGCAATTTGAAAACCAAAATGGGCCGAAACAGTACATCAATGGCAAAGTGAAGCCCTATTCAAATATATGACTTTTCCTACTGAAATACTAGTGCACATTCAAGATAATAAGCTCAGATGAGTACGAAAAACCATATATAAATTGGACTCATCACACAAGCAGACTTAAAAATTTGCTCATCCCGAGCTAATCAGCCTTAACGCGGACGAGAAAAATAGCATAGCTTGCCTAAAACTACGCAGCGAAGTTCAATGC
Organism: Platanthera zijinensis; assembly: GCA_039513925.1. Classification (NCBI taxonomy): domain Eukaryota; kingdom Viridiplantae; phylum Streptophyta; class Magnoliopsida; order Asparagales; family Orchidaceae; genus Platanthera; species Platanthera zijinensis. The sequence goes on from CM077090.1 coordinate 140,451,301, forward strand.
AAAATCGCATGCTCACGCTCATAGGAATACCGTAGGAGGAATTTCTTATTATGCACTAATAGCCTATATATTTCTAAAGGCATGTCAAAATATTATTACTACTCTACTATAGAATCGAGGGGAATCATTCGGTCACGCGCAAGGAGAAAGCAGACAAACACTGAGTTGAGCATTGCCAAAGCAAGGGATCGGGATAACCTCAAAAGGAATCAACAAATGTTGATGACCAAAAGCTCGCCAGTTCACACTCTCTCTACGGCACTAGTTTGACTCAAGCGCGAATCCGTAGGACTTGGAGTATAATGGAGGCTTAGATGAAGGTGGGGTATACAAAGATAAACACGATGGATACGCACACCAAAATGAGACTTCTCGAAAACACTCACAGCTACACGCAATGACAAACACTAGCACCGTGCTGTTGATGCTCGAAAAGCGACGGACTCGGGCACCACCAGCTAACCGTTCGAGCACTTGGGGAAAAGAAGGGAAAAACAAACTGCGAGCAGCAATCTACTTGGCGGACTAGAAAAGGAACGGAAAGGCAACAGAGCCGTAGAGCACGGCAACACCAGACTTCACCCGTCGCGGCCTAAATACCACTCCTGCGACGGGCTTACTTTTTATTATCAAGATGCGGTTACAAGAAAAGAAAAAGAAAGCAATGGGGAAAGCAAGTCGGAGGTCGCAAAGCAAGAGATTCAAGTCCGCAGCTTTTAACAAGTGGGCTCCTGGGCTCGAGTCAGCGTGCTTTGGGTGCACCACTTCCCCCTATTTATAGGCTGGGGGCCTGCCCAAGCGGGCAGGGCTAAAATAACCGGCTGCCCGGGGTACAAAAGAGCCGGGCAGCGGTGACGGGAAACAAAAAAGGGGAAGGAACAAGCAGTCCACGCGGGACAGGCGGACTGGGCCAGCGAGCTGGAGACCCCCCTTGGTCGCACTGAGCGCGTGACCTTTAGACTAGCCGCGACCTGAGCGGCCTGGGCGGCCTGACTCGGAACCTGCCGGTCTGAACCTGATTCGCCGATCTAGCAGGGCTGTGAACTGAGGGCGATCTGAGCGGACGGGTTTCTGGAGTCCGCCTAGGTGACGGACCATGCCCACTGACGAGCTGGGCGAACTGAGTACTTAAGTTCAGCGAGGGAAGGGTAAGATGCCTAGCTGGAGATGTTGCGGATTCTGGGGTTAACATAATCCCGCACATTTTTGAGTTTTGGAAAATTCCGAAAATGTTTCCTTAACCGCTGAGTCCGCAACTATCATTAATGCTACTTGTGCTATAAATACTGCCGAGGCGCTGTCTTCTGTCAGAACTGTCTGCGCGACGGGTCGCTACTCACCACTTGCGGTCTCGACTTTCCAGTCCGGCATGGCGAGGCTGGGGTCGTTCTTTGGCAGCATGGCTGCTCCAATTGAGAAGCCGAAAGCGAGTTCTCGGCCTAAGAAATCGAGCCATCGAAAAGATGCGCCTGCCCGCCATCAGGGGGAGAGTTCGGACCAGGCGACGCAAGATCCAGTCCGTGATACTGTGAAGACTGCGAGTGCTCCCCCAAGTCCTCTACGGAGAAACCGAATCCGCCCTCCGTTTCTGACCAAAACCCTGCGAACTCCTCCAGCATGGAGGTGCATCGCTCTCCTTCGGGGACCATCATGTTGCGGATAGAAACGGAAAAGGAAGTTTCATCGCCGAAAGTCCAGCAGCAAAGGACCGAGGAGACGCTACCTGCTGGTGAGACGATAGTGGAACGGGGAGAGAAGGTTGCCGAGGAACGAGATAAGGAGTCCGCTGAAAACGCGACCAACAGTTCCATCGAAAAGCAAGTTGTCGCTCCAAACTCAGCTCCCGAACCCAAGCCGGTTGTCATCGATTTAGAGAAGACTCCTGAGGAGAAGAAGAAAAGGAAAAGAGATGGTAATGCCGCCGAGCGGGTAGAGAAGAAGTTGAAAGTTAGGAAAGAGAAAAATATCTCCAAGCGGACTGGAGCTGCGAGCTTGCAGCATAGGCCGCGAGAAAAAGAAGTCCAAGACGATCTCGTCACTCCCGATCCTCTGCTCGCAGAAGGTGATCCCCCTTCTACGCTCAGCCTATCAACCACTGAGATACTCGACTCTATAGATAATGATCAGCTTGCGAGTATAAATCGCTCTCTACTGGAGGTGCTGCAGCCCGATACCGCAACTGGAGGAAAAAATCTTGACGACCCTTCTTCTTTTTTTCCCAGCTGAAGAGAGGAAGAAAAACGAGGATCAACTCGCAATAATGAAGGCGAAGGTTGAAGCGGCCTCGGAGAAGCTCGTGGTGGATAAGCGGACTGAGATCTTCAGAGGATCTTGAGATTGCTGCCGAGCTGATGCGATCTGGTAAGTTGCAGCCGGCGACCAAGCGGTTTCAGAGCTCTTGGTTGTACAAATCCCCTCCTCGAAAGTCGCGGCCAGTCAAGATCCTTACAGAAACTGATGACATAGTTACCTCGAGCAGATCGCTGGCCGAGACAAGAGCACTAGTCCGCCGTGAATGGAGGCGTCGCCTAGAGGCTTTTGATCCGGAGCGGGTGAGGCGACCTATCCTTGATAGTCGTCAGATCGCCGCGAAGATAACCAAAAGTGGATAAAAAACCTTTTCCCTTTTCTCTTTTTTCTTCTGGAGCCATTGCGGCATGGATACTGAGGCGTCTTCACTTTCTTTGTTGCAGTTCAGAAATCCACGCCTGATTCTATCGAGGTCGGCGAGATCGTGCCTACGCCGCCAAATGTGTCGGAGGTCGCGACGCGGACTGCTGATGGATTCGCACAGGAGGAGCTGCCTGCTAAAGAAGACAGTGTATTGTTAGCGAAGAATAGTGAGGAAGAGTTATGCGAGCTTCGGACTGCACTAAAGAAAAGCAGAGCGCGGGAAAAAATCCTGGAAAGCGAGGTCGCCAGCCTTTCAGCCGCATTGGAAAGTGCGAACAAGGAGAAAAATCGTCTGAGCGGAGATGTCCGTCATTATAGGGGCAAATATTTGGCCTTGGCGAGGGAAGGAAAGAAGCAAGTAAGCGAAGACGCTGGGTGAGAATCGCAAGCGCCTCAGCCTACTGTAGGGGAGGGATCGGCCCCTGCGGCAAGCGGACAGCCCGCGGCGGTCGCAGATCCAACCTTGGCAGTTCAAATGATTCCATTTCCGCGGGTAGCCAAAGACATGGCTCATATGCACCGCACCTTTAATAACATGCACCATCTGGTTTCCCAACTCTACTGCGAGATCCTGCGAGGAAGTGACCTGGGCCGCGCATGTTGGAATGGAGGAGGAGGTGCGACCTGCTCTGAGAGACCGCGGAAGGCGTTAAGGCCCAAACATTTATTTTCCATTATTCAAGTTAAGTATATGGTGTTGCTGAAACTCTTTGCTGTTGATTTGCATCTGTGCTGTGATACTTTGGTGTCGCATATATTTTTATTTTTGGATAATCCCGTGTGGGATGTAAAAATATGTGGGGCGTCGTTTTTTGGCTTGGTTAGGTTTACAGAATTGAATCCCTGTGGGCTTCCTGGGCTCGCTTATTTGCCGGGAGAACAGGGAAGGGAGGGAGGGGATAGGCTTTGCTTGGCGCATTGGATTTTGGGGAAAGGAACTATTGATTTTGCAGGGAAAATTCCCTTTTAGAAAAGCTGAGCAAAATAGGCTTTTAATCCGCAGCTAGAAAT